>JBBHKE010003456.1:0-57720 GCA_037447655.1 Zygnema cylindricum
GTACTGAATATAACCCTAAATAGAATAAAGAAAAAAATAGAATAAACTACGCTATTTGAGAATAAAACAAAAAAAAAGCGGGACGGGATTAGCGTACACAACGCTAATAGCGATTGGCGGTGTAGCGATATACGGTGTAGTTTGCCCTAACAGAGCAAGCCATGGCTTCCTGGCAACCTTTTACTGTTCCTGGTGCGTTTAACTGTTCGATGTTCACGGAAATTATACATGGATTCCTTAACTTATAGTTTTTTTGTTTTTTTCCGCTGCCAGTTACATTGTTTCTTCTCTTGGAGCTTGATATTAACCTTTCAATGTTTGACCTAAGGATGATTTTTCTTTTTATGGCATCATCAAATGCATTTTGGAATTATTATCTCTTTTTAAATGCATCAATCTAACTTTTAAATTTTATTTTTGCAAGTGCTATTCAACACCCGTAATCACCTCTTTCCAAAATATAATTAAAAAAAATATACATTTAAAATATATATAAAAAAAAAAAAAAAAAAAAAAAATTTAAAAAATAAATAAAAAAAAAAAAAAAAAAAAAAATAAGCAATCGGACATCGAAATATATAATTAAGCAACCTGGCAATGCTTTTCATAAATAATGCTTCGGGATGTTGAAACTGTGGTCGTTTCCATGTTCGGTTTAATCGCCGTAATTGATAACTGTGTCGTGGTGTTCTATGTTAGATTTCAGTTGTCAGTCTGAATCTCTCTCCTCCGGAGACCTACGCTCGTCTCTGTCACTCTCTTGCAACTCTGCAGCAAGTTGCTGATGAGATATTGGACACCATTGTCAATCGAGTAAGTTTACATTCCAAAAAAAAATAAAAAATAAAAATAATAATAAAAAAATAATAATAATAATAATAAAAATAATAATAAAAAAAAAACAAAAAAAAAATGTTTGGAAGAGCAAAAACATTGGAAAAGTCGCCCGGACCATGCTTTCTACATCGACAAAGTCGAGCCTTCGAAGACCAGGAAATCTTTGAAAAAAGCAAGAAAAATAATAATAAGATAAACCTAGTTAAGTCCTTAAAAGAATGGGCCCTGTCCAACTTCTTAAATTCCTTATTAAAAGCATTGCACACAATATAGAATTGATTGTCAAAAACTCCAGAAGATGACAAAATGATTCCCGGTTAAAAAAAAAGAGAGTGCAATTGGCTATTTGATAAGTGAAGGAACCAAACGTTTTTATTGGTCATTTGATTTTTTGGTTTTCTGTTTTTTGGTCGTTTTTTGGTCGTTTATTCTTCTCAAGTGCTACTTTGTTTTATCACCAGTACACCGTTCATAGCTACTACTGTACATGTTTTATCGTTTTAAATTTGCTCTAAGAAACCATTAATTAAACATTCAAGCCACCATATTTGGTCTAATGATAGTTTCTATTTCTTGATTTGCTCTAAGAAACCATTAATTTAACCTTCAAACTGCCATATTTGATCAAATGATATATATATTTTTTTTCTCGTGATTTGCCCTCAACCAAACCTTTAAGCCACCATATTTCAATTTTCTTGATCTGCTCTAAGAAAGTATCAGTTTAAAATCCAAACCACCATATGTGACTGTGCAAGTAGTTAGCGTTGATAACACTAATTAGGTCTCAGCTTTTTTTTGCCCTCCTAACACAAAGTAGTGTTAATGATTTCTTTTTTCCCCTTAACGTTAATTCTTGTTGCGGTCGTAGCATATATAAAGTTATTAACACTAAAGCAGTTTCCATACTCATTATTTCTTAACGCTAATAGTGATGCACGGTGTATTGCAATGTTTTTTTCGGTCAAAAATAAGTTGTATGGCTAAGAAAATTTGGCATCAATTATAATTATAATGTGGACAATGCTAATTTTCCAATTTGTACAATGAGCTTTTCCTCACACTATGGTGAGAAAAACTAGATTTGAGCAGCATCTATGCCGCCCATCGTTATTAGAATTAGTAACTCTAATTCAACTGCATATTTTTTTAAGGCGAACTTATAAGTCGGCGTTAATAACAATATTTGTTTAAGTGTTTCAAAATCAGTCACGTGGCAAAACTTAATTTAGTGTAGTTAATTGTGATAAAGTGTTAACACTAATAATTCACTAACTCTAATAGCTATGTAAGGGTAGTCAACCGTTATAATAGTTGTTATTTAAGTAACTATGGTGAGTACTATGGTTACCTTCATAATGGTTTTTAAATGCAAATTACGAACGAAAAGATGGGACGAGGCAAATACATCATATGGGCTAAAAAAAAATTCAGACGACTTTAATTGTCACAACCACCTATTGAACGTTTTCATGCATAGGCTATTTTCACTACATTCTTTTTTTTATTTTTATTTATGTTTTTTTCCTGAATTAGTTTAATACGTAAAACTGGAGCCACCCATTTGAAAAAGGCCTATAAATTACTTGTTGTAAACTAATAGACTTTGGACTTAACAAACCACTGAAATCAAAATAAGCCATCTTTAACTGAATTTTGTACAGAGAAACAACTACGTTAACTATATGGTTTCTCATCTTCTTTTACTATCTCACAAGATTTAGCGTGATATGCACAAGTTTCATGGAAAAGCTAACATAGTTTCTGACTCCTTTATTAGGGTTTCTTAGATACAAGAATTATGCTGTCAGGAAAATGATCACAACATTATTTTTAGATCCAGACAAGTTGTAGTTACTAGTATAAGCTCTTACTTTTTCAACAAAAGAAGTAGAAAGTCTTCTATTGGTTCTTTCGGTTATCGTATTTTCTTTTTCCGGAGGAGAGGAATTTGTTACCGTAGTAACACGGTGTTTGAGCTGCAGTTGACAGTTCAACATTATTATCTTTTGCTCGTCTACTAACGGGCTATCATTATTTTAAAATCTGAACAAAGTGAACAAAATGAACAGAATGAAAAGTTGTTTAATGTGAGTTGAACTTTATTTACACACAAATTACTTGTAAGTACACAAAAGTACATTTAATGCATACAGACAGTAGATTCAAAACACCAAAATCGCTACCAAACCCTGTTCAAATAAAATACGTATTTGACATTCATAAAGTGCGTGTAAAGGACTTTCGAAGTACAGAACTAACAATGCAGTACAGTACTATTTTAAGTGTTGGAAACAAAAATGGACATAATTTCTTCTATTTTCGGGGCATTTTAAGTTACGCTGCTGTAGGAAATTTTTTGTTCATTTGATCTGTTTGTTTTTTCTTTTTTTAAAGTTTGACACTTTTCTTAAAAATATATATTGTAGAAAGATAATTATTTGAAGTTTGAATACTGTGTTGTTACAATAATGATCTTTATTTTTGGATGTATGGGAATTTCAATTTTTAGGTGAATGAGGAGCAAGAACGTCTTGAAGGTCTTTCTGTGAGGATTCAAGGAGCTCAGGTAAGTTTGTTATCTCGAATATTCACTTTTGTAAAGTACTTAGAAAAAGATCGTAGGAGAATAACTTCGTAGGAGGATTACTCTTCTAAAGTACTTAGAAATATTCACTTTTGTAAAGTACTTAGGAAAAGATCGTAGGAGAATTACTCTTCTAAAGTACTTAGAAAAAGCTTGTAGGAGAAGAATTACTGTTCTAAGGTACTTAGGAAAATCTTGTAGGAGAAAAAGCTTGTTGTGGATTATTTTTTTTGAGTGAGAGAGAGGGAGAGGAAGGGAGAGGGAGAGGGAGAGGGAGAGGAAGAAGGGGAGAGAGAGAGAGAGTTAGTTTTTTGGCGAGGTTGAAGAAATTCGTTGTTGTGTTTCCACTGTTTGTATTTTTTTAATTTTGTTTGTCGCGGTTTTTAAAAAAGGTTTCTTTATGGGATAAAAAGTTGGAAACAGGCTCAAATAGTGGATATTGCGGGATCGAATCGTCCAATAAGAGTTTATTCCCTTTCAAATTATCCTTCAGTTTTACCTGATAAAAATGATTATATACCCCTTTTTTGTGAAAGATCATCGAGACAACGAGAAGGACTTCCCCCATTGGTCCCTCCATACAATTCCCAGGTACTCTTCAAATAATTTTATTCAAGAATTTTTCTGAACTCCGGACCCTTTTCTCTTAATTCAAGACTTTTTTTCTTAATTCATTTTTATTTCTTTCATTCCATTCCATTCCATTCCATTTATTCCATTTTTGGTTCAATTCCATTTCAGTCCATTTCCATTATTTATTCCCTCTCCCTCCCCTCTCCCCCCTCCCCCCTCTTCCCTCATTTCCCTCCCCCTCCCCTCCCCTCCCCCTCTCCTCTCTCCCCTCTCCCCCTCTCCCTCTCCGTCTTTCCCCTCTCTCCCCTCTCTCCCCCCCTCTCCCCCTCTCTCACTCTCTCCCTCTCTCTCCCCCTCTCTCTCCCCTAGAAGAATGAAAAAACCTTAAAAAGTGAACGTTTATGTACACACTATTTGTGCCTTAACCCTTTTTTGTCCTTCTTTGGGAGGGAGTTTAGGCGTCCCCTGAGGGGGGAGAGGAGGCGAGGGAACTTTTTCGCTTTTTTTCAAAAACTGCCGCGGACCGACTTCCGGACCAAGAACAGTCTCCGGTACGGAAAATAAAAGACACAAAAAAAAAATCTTTAAAAGCATAAAAAGACTCTAACATGGCCTAAACAAGACCTAGAAAACCTTACTTGTTTCTTGATTAATTTATATATATATATACATATATATGTATATGTATATAATACATATATATACATATACATATATATATATACATATACATATATATATACATATATATATGTATATATATATTTATATACATAATATATATATATGCATATATATATATATATTTTATATATATAATTATATAGATAGATAGATATATACGCATATCAACCATGTTTATTTATGTATATGTTATACGTAATATGTAATATATATATTTATGTTTATATTTATATATATATATATATATATATATATATATATATATATATATATATATATATATATATATGTATTAACAATATGCTTTTTGTTTCTTAATTTTTTTGCAGGAAGGTATAGGAGATGTGCCGGAGGATCTTCCCTCGGTTTCCGACCTCCTCCTTTTCAACACTTCTCAACTCCCATACTTCAAGTGAGAAACGAATTCCACTCTCTCACACACTATTTAGTGTGGGTCACCTTTTTACACCGAATTAGTGTGGATATCTCCGCACTTCCGTCCCCCTCCCCTCCCCCTTGCCCTCGTCCTCTCCTTTTCCCTCTCTCTTGTCTCTCCTCTCTTCCTTATTCCTGCTTTCTTTCCTTTCTTCCCTCAAAGTTATCTATGTGTCTTTTGTCTTTTTTGTCAGTTATCCTTTTTTACCACGGCCTTCCCTCTCTCCTCTCTTCCTCCTTTCTCTCCCGTTTTTCCTTCAAGTTATCAATGGGTCTTTTGTGTTTTGTTGACAGTCATCCCTTTTCCCCTCTACCTTCTCTCCCTCCCTCTCTTCCACTTTTTTCTCTCGTCTTTCCTAGATTCCAAGTTAGTAATGGTTTTTTTATCTTATTTGGCAGTTATCGAATTGTCGATAATACAAAAACCGAACTTCCTAAGGAAATTTCTTGGAATCGTCCTCCTCCATTACCGGAGCTTCCCGCAGCTCCGGCAAGTGTGACAAGGGGTGACGCTGAAGTGAGTCTTCTTAAGGTTTTTTTTTTTTAAATGTATACTGTTGTTTATAAGGTTTTGTTAATTTGGGATCTTTAGGCCTTTCACTGATAATTTTTGGAAGGATTTTTGAATTTTTGCTTTACTTTTTTATCCCTTTTTTTAAGCGAAGGGAGTCTGAAAAAATGACTGACGAGAAATCGAATGAAAGTAAAAAACGTATCTGACAACAACTTAGAGTTTATATTTCTATCCTAAGCATAAAACTAAGTTTTCATTTATAGTTTTAATAATGTTGCCTTTTCTTTTTTTCGACAGACCAGTTTTGAAACAGAAGAGTACGGTTTTCGACCAACTCCTCAACCCATTCCTGCCCTCACTCTTCCCTCCACTCTCCCGGAGCTCTCCATGGGGACTCTTCTTCCTTGGGAAGGTATCTCCATCTCACTCTCCCTCTCCGTCTCCATCTCCGTCTCCCTCTCCGTCTCCTCTCTCTCTCCCTCTCCCTCTCCCTCTCCTTGCAGTTAGCCCTCTTGCTCTCCTTCCTCTCTCTCCCTCTCCTTCTCCTTTTCCCTCTTCCCCTCCCTTTTTCTCTCGCTCCATCTCCCTCTCCCACTCCCTTTCCCTTTCTTTCTCCCTCTCTTTCTCCCTCGTTCTCTCCTCCATCCTCGTCACCCTCTCCCTCTCTCTCCTTCTCCATCTCCTCTCCCTCCCTTTCCCTCCCCTCCCTCCCTACCAGCCTCAAAAAAGTGAAGGAGGTATGATTCCTTTGCAGTTTATCTTCTTGTATTTGAGATTGAGAGAAACCTCTCTTTTTGTTTGACCATTGGGGAGGCTGCCTTCTTTCCATCCATCAAACCTACCCCTTAAGTACGCTGCCCAAATCGGTTTCCCTTGGTTTTACCAAAGAGCAACCATTCTCAAATTGTTGGCCACTATGTAGCTAAGCCACACTATAGGCGGCCCAAGGGAGTTTTTTGCTCAGTTCATCTATTCCCCTCGTCTTTTGTCCCACAAATACAGGAGGTATTCAAAATTGTGAAATGAATCTTTTTGCATGTAATTTACCGAAATTTGATGTTCCAAAATTCTAGCTATAATACTAAGCCCCGTTGGTCTGCATCCTCAAACGACTTCGGAAATTTCCCTTACAAATGATTTTACAAACTCTGTCGATTTATGGCTCTTTTCCAGCTCATTTTGACAACTATCTTTCTACGGCTTCTATTCAAATCGATAGAATTTGAAAAGAATTTATCAAAGTGAATCGGATTGATATTGACCTACTTTGATGCCTTTGTCATCGTTTCCACAGGGAGTCTTTGATGATGAAGATTGTTTTTCCAATGGAGTGGACCACGCGGTCGTTGTGGTTGGTTACGATTTGACCTCCAGTCCGCCCTATTGGATCATTCGAAATTCTTGGGGCCCGAATTGGGGCGACAAAGGCTACATGCCACTAAAAATTAGTGGAGGACCCGGAATTTGTGGAATAAATACCTTGCCGGCACTTATACCAATTGTAAAGAATGCAAGTAAGAACGGACCAGCTATCCCTAGTCATTACAATTCCAATTCAAATATGAAGTGTTTCAATTCTTTTCTTGGATGGAAATGATGACATTTACTTTCTACTTTATTTGTATCCTCATCTTCACCAACTGTTGAGATTTTTTGTCAAAGGGTTCCAAACAGAAGCATTTTATATTGTCATATAGAGCTTTGATTGCTTGCCAGCAATGAAACAAAAATTTTTGAGTCTCTTTCCAAAACTATAGAACCTAATTCACTTATTTCTCAATAATATGCAAGTTGAAGAAAAAAATCAGGTTTGTTGGAAGAACTGTTTACACCTGTGAGGTTTATAATGGCAAATAATGGCAATTTTATCGTGAAATTCATCCCTCAACTAAAAGTAAAAATCTATGTGTTTTGTGTGCTTTTTTACGTTTATGCAGGCGACCCTTGTAACATAAACAGTTTTGCAAGGAAAAAATTAAAAGTGGCTTTTGGTCCCGGTCTGATGAATCCATGTGGCAACGGAGTTTGTATTCCGTCAGGAACATCAAACCTATGTGAATGCAACGAAAACTTCGTGACAGTCACTAACACGGATGGCACACAAACTTGTGCTCCAGGTTTTTTCCTGACTTTTCAATATGCCACTCAGTACACCGAGTCACTATAAGAGTAGAGAAATATAGACCAATGGGCGTAATTTATTAGTAAAGTTGTATTGAGTTTTGTGTCCCATTATAAAAGAGATATTATTTTTTGTGATGTTAAGGTGTCATTGCACATTCTAGCTACTCAGATCAGAAAATTGGAAAGAAAAAGATAGTGAAGTTCTATTTTTGGGGTTTCGCTTGATTGTGCACCGTACTCTATGGTTGTTGCTCAACGACATGACAACCCTATTTTATGCCTTTATTGCGTTAGAAAGACGTCAGGAAATCCTTCAATTAACATTTTTAAAATTGATGGCTTTTTTAACATAAAAACTGATGTCCTATGTGGCGTTGCAGCCAACCCTTGTACATTTACCTCCAAAAATCCATGTGGCGTGGGTATTTGTGTGAATTCTGTGCTTTATCCGGGAACTTACCTTTGTGTTTGCCCTATGGGCTATTCACAAAGTGATGTTGAGAACCTTCTCACCTGTGTGCCAGGTCAGCAGCAAAATAACGAACTCACAGAATCCTGACATGCCATAAGAAGTAAATTGAAAGGGCAAGATGGAACTCGGTTTTTCAAATGCGACCTAGTAGTGCTCCTGATTATTGAATCAAGTTGAATTGTTTCTGAATTTCAATTTATGTTTGCCATATGAGGTTTGAGATATGCTCTAATCTATACATCCTGGTTCACTTTTGCAGTTGTCATCCTCGGAAAGGCACTGAATTATTATATGGTTCCTGACAATGGAAACGTGACCTGCAATGCTATCGCTAGTGTGTATGGAGTCCCAAAAAGTGACTTTGCAAAACAGAATGAGGTAGCCAATATCCGCCCATTAATTTTTTTTTGTGACGTTATTGAAATCGTCGTGTTTGACACGCCTCCAAAAGCCCACTCCCCAATGTTTAGAGAATACGGCAACAATGTAATTGGTCCTGTTGAAAAGAGGTAATTAATAGTTCACTTCTATATTTTAGTTAGAATGTAAAGAGAGAGAAAGTGAGAACCAAAGGCACGCCATGGCTGCAGCGTCATTTAGATGGAGGCAGCATGAAATAGAAGGTATTTTCCTATTTGTAGCAAAATATTTCCTTTGGTCGGATTTGAACTGGGGTCTACGGACTACTATCTAGACCTAAGCCTTATCCATTAAGGCACTAGCGAAACAATATATGTATTACGTTTCGCGCATATTGATCTATTTATTAAACAGACTAATTTGCAGCAAACTAACGAAAACACGCATTAATCAATTCATTCATGGAAGCGAATCGAAGCAGCATAAATACAAATGATCGGACGGCCACAATTGCAGCCGCCATCCGCAATAAACTTTCGGCGGCCTTTAGGGATAGCGTCACGGGACGCCACGTGGCACCATACTATTGGAATTCGAGAAGATGGGAGGAAGAACCATAGCTCCCGTTTTGACAGGCGTCACTTTGAAAGCCATGTCGTACAATGGTCGTACAATAAGTACATCGCCTAGTGTACCTTCTTGCACTATATAGTGTTTCTATTAGACTAGGGTTTAGTAGTAGGCAGTCGTAAGTAGGCAGACCAAGACTTAGTGAAATTTAGGTACCTCTCTCTAAAAGAGCTTGTAACTATAAAGGTCACCTTTGACCAGCTATAACTTATTGCTCACGGGAGCAAATTCAGTGATTCTTTTTGCATTTGACTCAAGGGAGTCTTGTCCTCACAAGGGTGAGAGTGGTCAGAATATTTTTGTGCCTGGGCGGCGCTTATTAACAAAAGTAAAAGGGACAAATATTATCCTAAAGGCTTTACATAGGCTGCTCATTCTTTAGGTCAATGGAGACCACAGAATTGCAGGTTATGGGCCCACCTTCTAGGGTGCCCATATTTGATGGATCAGACTTTCTTTGTTGGGAAATGATGATGGAGGGAGAACTATTTGAGAAACACCTATGGGGCATAGTGTCCGGACAAGTTCGATCTCCACCTCCACCTGGGTTTGAAAGAACGCGTTTTTTCGACACCTTCGCCTCTAATGTAGGTAGAATAGCTGCCACCATCACAGAGGATGAAGACGAGGAAAGAGAGGAGATTGTCATGTAAGGAGAAATAAGAGGAGTTGCAACTCAAGTGACACCATTGCCGAAGGCCATATCGGCAGCAATACCACTTACAACGGCGACAAGGGTTCAGATCGAAAGATCAAAGTATGAAAAGTGGAACTACAAAGACAAGTTTGCTAAACTCTTAATTCTTCAAAGTGTAGCAAAGGGCATTGCCACCCCCCTTATGCATGTCAAATCTTCATCGTAGATTTATATATCACTAGTTAACAAATATAAGAGTGGATCATTGCAGCACAAACAAATGGCAGGAAACAAGATTGTAGCTTATACTTATAAGGGAGGAAGCATGAATAATTGTTATAATGATTTACAAGCATTATTTGGAGAGCTAGAGATTGCAGGTAACTCATGGGCTGAGAGACAAAGAGTGAACACATTAATGATGAAACTACTTGAAGTGTATGAGAATATCATTAATCGATTACAAGACATAGGATATAGCAATTGGAATTGGAATGACACAGTGGGAATGATTTTAGTGAAAGAAAGCACCATAGAGCTTAAGAGAGGGAGTCAAAGTGTTCAAGCATTGTGTGCAAGAGCTGATTGGCGGAAGCGTGATGAGGAGAGAGAGAAAGATCCCTATCGAAACTTTGGAGGAAGAGGACAAGGAGTTGGCAGATTTGATAGACAGTGGAGAGGAACTTATGGAGGAGGATTATGTCACTTTTGCAAAAACCCGGGACACTATATGGCAGATTGTGGAAAACTTGCAGATCTTCGACTAAAAGATGGCAATGGACCTCAAAAAATGGAGGAAAGGAAAAGGCTTTCCTAACTCAAGTTCATGATGAGCAAAAAACGAAGAAATCGAACAGGAAAAGGAGCTTAAGGAGCTTGAGGAGCTTTTTCTTAATCCAAAAAACACTGAAAAGCATGTGACATTGCACGGAGACAAAAGTATGCTTTCGGAGGTAAGAAGGATCCACCTGAAGATGGGTGGATCATAGACTCAAGGGCCTCAATACATATGTGCAAAGATAAAAGGTGGTTCACTAAACTGAGAAAGATCCCAACAGTTGGGATAGAGTACGAAGATGGTAGAGTAGAAACCACAAGTGTTATTGGAACTGTTGACTTAAAGTTTCTAGTTGATGGAAAGGCCTCAATTGTAACACTCTCAGACATTATTTACATTCCACAGCTTAGTAAGAACTTAATCTCAACAGCTGTCCTAGATGAAAAAGAGTTTGAAACAACTTAATCTCAACAGCTGTCCTAGATGAAAAAGAGTTTGAAACAGGAACTAGGAAGAAATGTTCACAGCAAGCTTTGATAATGAGGTTTATTTCATAGCTGAGAAAGGCAGTCAGGGAATGTTCAGAATTGTTATTTGCAATGAAAAGAGTGATCTCTACTCGTGTGCAAGTGAGATGATGCTTTGGCACAAAAGGTTGGGGCATGTGCATCTAGATAGATTAAAGAAAATGAAGAAAAAATGAATAGTGGAGGGTATTTATTTTGAGGATGATGAGACCTTTGATGATTACAGTGGATGTGCCCAACGGAAGATTCATAGACTTCCATTTCCAAATGCAACCACATTTAGGAGAGAGAAAGTATTGGATCTAATTCACACCGATGTTTGGGGACCTGCTAGATATGCTTCACATGGGGGGAAAAGGTGGATGTTAACTATCACATATGATTGGTCTAGATACACGAAAGTATACTTTTTCAGACATAAGTCAGAGGTATTGAAATGTTTCAAAAAGTATAAAGTATGGAGTGAAAAACTACAAGAAACCTCAATAAAAAAGATAAATAGTGATAATGGGAAAAAATACACCTTAAGGGAATTTGAAGAATATCTTAAAGAAGAAGGAATTCATCATGAGAAAACTGTTCCCTATAATCCGGAACAAAATAGAGTAGCAGAAAGAGTGAATAGAACTTTAGGAGATATGTCCAAAAGTATGTTAACTGATAAGAGGATAGGGTTGCAGTTTTGGGCGGAGTTATGAACTATGCTAATTTCATCTAAAATAAAGTCCTAACTTCAGCAAATAAGGAGGAAACTCCGTAGGAGAGGTGGACAAGAAAAAAGCCTGATTTGTCGAGTTTCAGAGTGTTAGGAAGTTAAGTCTACAATTTGGATTCCGATAAGACTAAATAGAAGTTAAAGGGGAGAGGGAAGCCAAGATATCTTGTAGTATATGATGAGAGCACAAAAGGATACGAAGTGTATGACTTTAAAAAGAGAGATATAATTTTGTAAAACACATAGTGGTGATGAATGAAAAGAAGTCCATTGATCCATTCAAATATAATAAAGAAGCCAAATTCAGATTTAAAACAGATCAGTTTTCTGACTTTGACTTTGAAAATGAAGAGAAGAAAGAGGGAGAAAAAAAAAATCTGCAGATCTACCAAAAAAAAAAGAAGAAAGGACAACATCCGAGGCAACGCCACAATACAAAGTGGAAACCGATAAGGAACTTGATGAGACACCGGAATTCGAAGATAGGGGAGCTGAAAATCTCCCTAAACGAAACCCAAGGATACCTTCCATACCGGCGTCTGATTTTGAAGAGAGAATAAAAAGAAGTGAAAGACTTCAAGAAAGACAAGTAAATAACCAACTCACAAAGATGTCTCACCCAGATGAACCTCAAACATACTTAGAGGCCATAAACACTCCCAAAAGTAGCCGGTGGATCACAGCTATAAATGAAGAAATAGCCTCTATCATGAAAGCCAATACATGGGAGTTGGTAAATTGACCACTGGACCAAAAACCGATCGGTTGTAAGTGGGTTTTTAAGCTTAAATTAAACTTGGATAATACCATTGAGAGGTACAATGCTAGGCTAGTTGCAAAATGATATACTTAGAAAAAAAGGATGGATTACGAAGAAACCTTTGCACCTGTAGTCAGATTTCCTTCAGTTAGAATCCTTTTAAGTATAGCCGCAGCGGAGGACATAGAAATACACCAATTGGATATTGAAACAACCTTTTTGCACAGATATTTGGAAGAAGAAATTAACATAAGGCAACCGGAAGGATTCGTTGAAAGTGGGGAAGAAAACAAAGTTTGCAAACTGATAAAATCACTCTATGGGCTTAAGCAAGCCTCGCAACAGTGGAATATAAAGCTCGACGAATTTCTGACTGGTTCGGGGTATATAATAATTAGTTTAGATCACTCCATATATTTATTTGAGGATAAGGATGGGGTGATATATATTGCTATTTATGTGGATGATTTAATGGTCTTAAGCAAGTCCTGAGATAAAATTAACAAACTAAAACAGGATCTTAAAAGCCGCTTTGACATAAAAGATCTCGGCGAAGCAAAGTATATTTTGGGAATTCAAATGGAGAGAGATAGAGGGAATATGATTATAAGACTCACTCAAAAAGAAACAATTGGTAATATGCTAAAAGAATTTCAAATGGAGAAAGCAAACGGATGTACTACTCCCATGGATTTGAAGAAAGTGTGTGAGGGGAGTGAAGAGGGAGGAATATTGAACATTAATGATGAGATAGATGAGATAGAAAAAAGATTTATGGAAAATATCCCTTATCGGCAGATTGTATGCAATTTAATATATTTTATAAATTGTACCCGGTCGGATATAGATGTAGCCGTAGGAGTCCTCAAGAGTCTAAATGAACCAAGAAAGAGAGACTGGGAGGCTGCCAAAAGGGTGATGAGGTATCTGGTGGGGACAAGGGAATTGTGGTTGCATTTAGGAGGGCAGCACACTAACATCACAACCTTGAGTTATACCAGTTATGGAGATGTGCTTTTAAGGCGGTGTACGACTGGATATGTGTTGCAAATTGGATCGGGTGCATGCAGTTGGAGTAGCAAGCAACAAAAAGTAGTTGCTCAGTATACTATGGAGGCTGAATACATGGCTTCTTGTGCTGCCACCAAAGAATTAATGTGGGTGAAATCTCTTCTTAAAAAACTTGGGTTCATGAAGAGAAGAACTCAGAATGTTTTTTGTGATAATCAAGCTGCTATCTCTATTGCAGCTAATCCGAAACATCACTACAAAACTAAACATATGGATATTACACTAAGCTTTGTCAAAGAGAAGGTTGAAAACAAAATCATTAAACAGGTTCAAAAAAATGATAAAGAAATGATTGCAGACATGATGACACAACCAGTACCTTCCCCTAAGTTGATTTATTGTAGAGAAAATTGTGGATTAAAATTGAAAAGTGACTAAGAATTAAAGGGAGTGTTGAAAAGAGGTAATTAATAGTTCACTTTTATATTTTAGTTAGAATGTAAAGAGAGAGAAAGAGAGAACTAAAGGCACGCCATCGCTGCCGCGTCATTTAGAAAGAGGTAGAATGAAATAAAAGGTATTTTACTATTTGTAGCAAAATACTGCCTCTGGCCGGATTTGAACCGGGGTCTACAGACTACTATCTAGACCTAAGCCTTACCCATTAAGGCACTAGCGAAACGATATACGTATTACGTTTCACGTATATTCATCTATTTATTAAACAGACTAATTTGCAGTAGAATAACGAAAACACGCATTAATCAATTCATGCATGGAAGTAAATCGAAGCCGCATAAATACAAATGATCGGACGGCCACAATTGCAGCCGCCATCCGCAATAAACTTTCGGCGGCCTTTAGGGATAGCGTCACGGGACGCCACGTGGCACCATACTATTGGATATTGGAGAAGATGGGAGGAGGAACCATAGCTCCCGTTTTGACAGGCGTCACTTTGAAAGCCATGTTGTACAATGGTCGTACAATAAGTACATCGCCTAGTGTACCTTCTTGCACTATATAGTGTTTCTATTAGACTAGGGTTTAGTAGTAGGCAGTCGTAAGTAGGCAGACCAGACTTAGTGAAATTTAGGTACCTCTCTCTAAGAGAGCTTGTAACTATAAAGGTCACCTTTGACCAGCCATAACTTACTGCTCAGGAGAGCAAATTCAGTGATTCTTTTTGCATTTGACTCAGGGGAGTCTTGTCCTCACAGGGGTGAGAGTAGTCAAAATATTTGTGTGCCTGGGCGGCACTTATTTAGCGGGAAAGTAGAAGGGGCAAATATTATCCTAGAGGCTTTACATAGGCTGCTCATTCTCTAGGTCAATGGAGACCACAGAATTGCAGGTCCCAATGTTAAAGCTAGTAAATGTTGATTGGTATCTAGCCCATGTTTTGCACCCCTCTAGGAGCATGTTTCACCTTTATTCGTTCACTTTTTACTCTATCCTCACAACTTATGAGTTTTCTTTCACTCGCTATGTCGTTTTTTTTTTTTTTTTTTTTAGTTCATTCACTATTTTATTCATTCACTTAGTATCACTCCGATAGGAAAAATTAATTCTGAGCATTTTTTAGGATGAGCAAAACCCTACATAGATGTATGTGGTTACAGTTGGTTGTCTGTCCATAAAGCGTAAACTGATTAAAAATGTAGACAGGAAAAATTGTTTTTTCATGAAATCATGTTTATTTCCGTTTCACGTTTGTCTTTCACCTCACCTGTTGTTTCATGCACATGTGCATGCGAAAAAACTTTCTTTTAAAATAATTGTAGTTGATTGACATGCGCTCATGGAATGAGCGCACTCTAAATGTACAGTGTTGAACACTACAAGCATTCCGTTCAGTTTATGTAATTGCATTGTTTTTCGGAAATTGTAGTATCTTAACTGCAGCGTCCCATTGCCTCCTGGGACATTTGTTAATGTGACTGCTTATCGAAACTGCTCTCTTCCGTACACAGTCGCTGAGGTCAGTTATCGTTTCACATTGCCGTAACGGCTGATTGACGCCAATGTATGACCATCTCTTATTACCACCGATGCATGGAAGATTTGTTTTTTTAAAAGATTTCATTTGAGCGCACCAATTCTCCCTTGAATTTTCTTCTTCCTTTTCAATCATCTTCATGCGGCCATGATGTTTAACCACAAGTTATGTTTAATTATAAACAAACTCTTATGCTTGCAGGATGACAGCTGTCGTATCATTTTCCAAAGAAACCGCGACCAATTTGCCCGAAACAGCTTCCACCATCACGACGGAATCACTCACTATTCTTGAGCGCTCCATTCAGGACAGCCATAGGGTTAAGGAAAGATTATGCATTTTGTCAACTATGATTTCTGATTCACCCAACCTAAAATCTACAGTGACATCCATCCCATTTGCAGCATTACAAGCTTTACAAATGAACCGTAATCTTGATGCTCTTAAGCCTATCTCTACCGACGAGCGCAGTTCACTTGACCCACACATCAGTTTTTTAGATAATGGGAAGGGTGCATTTTTAGTCAATGGTGTCATACATTCATTACCACTTATGGACACCGGTGCAAAACCAATTATTTTGGGGACTGAAACTAGTTCTGACAGCTGATAAACTTCAGTCCACTTCCACACGTTTACTCACCTCAGCGGGAACAACCGAACCAATTTTGGGCATTACGAAGGATCCACTCTGTTTTAGGTTTCAAAATGGTATAGAATCTGATTTTGCGGAAGTTCGTGCTCACGCATTGGTCACCAAATGTAGTGATTACGAGTGTTTAGTGGGGCAAGATGTGATTTTCAGAGTAGGAGGCGGCGTTGATATGTACGATCAAACTTTTTCCTACCGTCCTACCAATTATCCGGAGAAGAAAATTTGTCTCCCTCTAATTTCAGCAAGCCAACCCATACCCATTATGGCTCACGCAGCCCAATCTGTCTCTGCTTATTCCAAAAATTCGATGGGATTTGAAATTTTTCATTCTTTTTCCGCTGAAGAAATTATGCCCGATAGTCCTTCTTTGCCTGAACTTTTCAATAATCCATGTTTTATTATTCATTCTCGCGAGTTTGATCACATCTACAAACACACACTTCAGATTCCTTTATCACGGGTTTCACCTCTTCCTCTTATTTTTGTAGATCCTTCCGGTTTTCTTCCCATTAATTGGAAACCAATTCAGGCCAAACCTCATGAAGATGGTCTAGTCATTTTAGACCTATTCGCAGGCATAGGTACCTCTCTACTCTCATGCCTTCGCAACGGATTACTTATCAAGCACTACTAATCAGTTGACACTGACCCTTTAGCTCGGAAAGCCCAGACACATCACTGTAAACTTTTACACGAACAATATCCACATCTTTTCCCTTAATCTCCCTTTGCTCACATGCATACAACCTTACCTCAAGATATTCGTTTGATAGGCAATCAACACCTTCTCGATGTGGAACCAATTGATCTTCTCTTTGCTGGTTGGAAGTGTCGGGGAATGTCATGAGTAGGCAAAGGTCTCAGCTTAGCTGACCCTCGCACTTAATGATTCTTCGAATTACTTCGTATCATGCATTTTTTGCAATCATTAGATCGACCATTGGGATATATTTTAGAAAACGTGGCAGCCTTTAACGATCGTCGACCTACGGTGTTAGCTGATTACAAGTGGATAGAAGCATTAATTGGTCCTCCTCTTATCATTGATGCCGCTCGTCACGAGTCCTTAGCTCATTGCGTTCAATCTAAATGGACCAACTTAATTGATATTGGTCGCCTTAGAGAAAGAAATCTTTGTGTTAGACCCCTTTTTACAGATATTCAAACTGCCCTTCTACCTTTTCTCAAAGTCCAAACATGTCAGCAACCTGATCACACGCCGAATAACAACATTAATGTCTCTGGTCAACCACTTAAAGTTCTCCCCACTCTAGTGTCTTATCCACACTCTCACGCTTTCTCTGTTGCTACGAAATATTCACACAGGCGGCCTAGATGAACGTACATCCCCACAACGAGAACTCTTTATGCTTTTCCTTCCCAACACTACAACTTCTCACGGTCTCACTGAATGACAACAATGCATCCTTTTGGGTCGTTTCTTGGACCCTCAATATGTCTCATTTGTCTTAGGCCTCGGATTTGCAGCAAGTCGTTACGCACAAACCCATCGGTCTCAACGAGCTAGGGGGGAAGAATGCATTATCAATTTCTAAACACATACCTACACGATCCCAAATCACCATTATAGGGACACCTTCTCAATTTTTCCTCTTTCCATCTCTTATAAAACCATCTCCAGATGTCACAATCTACAATTTTTGAACCTTAGCCAAATATCATGGTCCATTCCGGCATATATTGCAGCCCAATCTGCTCCCTCTAGTCATATGTCAACTTCTCCTCACTGGACTGTAGCCTTTCCTACTCGCAGCTGGCACAATTAGACAAACTGCTTATTGGAAACACCAGTTGTTTACTCATTAGGTCAGTCACTTATCGCGGATGAAAAGAAAGCTTTTGCACAAGCCATGGAACCGATGATGTTTGAAGGTTCGGACACTCCTAAATGGAAATTTGGCTCTAATCTCTCTCAATCTAAACATGACCTCCTAAACGAAGTGTTTCTTCGAAATATCAACGCTTTTGCTTTCTCTATGAATGATCTTGGTCGCCATACCACCTATAAAATTCCTATAGATCTCGAAACGATCATCCCATTTTCAAGCCAAATCATTGCTTATCGAAAACGGAATGGGAATTAGTGGACCAATGCTGCGCTGAATTAGAGTTAGTTGGCCTCATTTATCGGCCGGACTCTACTTTTGCAGCACCCACTATCATGCCCCGGAAAAAAGATGCCGAAAGAAACTTTACCGATCGCCGGATGTGCGGCGATAAGAGTGAACTCAATGCTACAACTATACAAGATCAACACCGTTTGTTCCTAGTTTCAACACTATCGCTTCACCAATGAACGATTTGCTCAAGAATGAAGTTCATTTCGTTTGGGGACCTGATAAGATTTCACTGTTTCATAAGTTGAAAGATGCCCTCTCTATTCCTCCGATTCTCCGACCTCCAAATCACAAATTACCTTTCTGTCTACAAACAGACTTTGGTAAGCGTGGCATCGCGGCCATCTTAACTCAGCTAGAACTAACAGGAGAAGAATACGTGGTTGCTTACGCAAGCAGAAGTAATAATCGTGTTGCATCAAATTACAGTTGTAATCAAGGAGAATGTTTGGCAACAGCTTGGGGTATTTTACACTTTGGTCACTACCTTTACGGAAAACCGTTTACACTTCTAACCGACCATCAACCCTTACATTGGCTGATGACGAATGATAAACTATCAGGAAATTAGCGCGATGGGCATTAACTTTACACGAATATGATGTGGAAATAATACACCGTCCAGGATTACTTAGTCTAAATGCAGACGCCATTTCTCGAAATCCTTTGCCAAAGACCATAGACAATGGAGTCCGACAAGATATCGATGACGACTTAGCTACTATGTCAGTAGGTTTTTATATCACATATTCTTTAACTTCGCTGCCCAAATCCCAATCTACTCCAGATCCATGCCGAGACGCAGCACTAATTCTTTTCCTCTCCTCACAAACTTTCTGACCAGGCACTACATACGAGGAAGAGGAACGAGTAAAGAAGAGAGCTAAAAACTATATGTGGTTAGGTGGATCGCTAGTTCGATTGTTAGCAAACGGTAGTCACAGACACATACCTCGCCAAACTGAACGCCTCTCGCCGATCGAACAAATTCACACCGAGTTGGGTCACTATTGGACTAAGCGCACCTTAAGCTTGCTTCCAGCACACTATTGGTGGTCTAGGATGCAATCTATTGTCGCATCGGTGTTGCACAAGTGTGCAATATGTGATGGTATGCGCACCACTTTTAGCAACCAGCGGACTATCCTTCAACCATTACCCATCAAAGGGTTATTATATCGCTAGTCGTGCGATTTGGCAGGTCCCTTTCCCATATCCAGGAGGGGGAAACAATATATAATGATCATGATTGAAAATTTTAGCAAATGGGTTGAACTAGTAGCGTTACCATATAAAACTGCAAAGCTCACCACCGCCGCTTTTAAGGAACATATCCTTATGAGATACGGCGCTCTAGCGAAAGTCCTCAAAGATCAAGGGACTAAATTCCGCGGAGAATTCTAAGAAATGCTAGATGACACTGTTGTTTTTGAAAATCTTTAAGTCTCAGCAAATTTATAGGACGGCGGAAAAATAGATCTATATGGACACGCGTCATCACTTGAATCACAGTACAGGTTTTTGACACCGACAACGCAGCTGCGACGCAGATGGAACAAGCGCAGCTGCGGTTATTTTTGATATGATCTGTACGGACAACCGCAGCCTGCAACGCAACGGGTCAAACGCAACTGCGGATATTTTGGTACATAACAACGCAGTTGCTACGCTGCAAGACAAACGCAGCTGCAGCAAACTTTTGTATGTGATAACGTAGCTGCTACGAAGCTGCAGATATGTTTGAATATAATCAGGAATTGAACTGCGCTACTGCGGTTGATTCGAATTAAGTCAACGGACGAGATTCACTAAGCCAGGCGACAAGTATTTGATTAAATAACCTGTATAGGTTTCTTAGTCATATTGAGTGTGCAAAGATAGATTAGTGATTAGGTGCACTTGACCTTAGTGGCAGTTTAGTTCTTTTGGACGTATCTTGTAGGACCACTTGTATCAGCGGCACAGCACTATGTAGAAATACAACTAAGTGAAGAGTATAAGACTTGGGACGTAGAACATTTTATGTATCCAGACTTCCAGACTGTGTAATCTGCATACTGTTTTTGGGAAACTTCTGAGTTGCATATCTTGATGTATGTTGGATCAATTGAGCTGAAACTTTGGGAGTTGTTAGTCTTTGTGATATTCTATACTGCTTTATAGTTTGAAGTAGTTTGGTTCATTGTATCAGATTTGGTGAGCTGTAGAAAACAGCTGTTTAATAGGATTCTTGATAAGCTTCTGTGAGTGGGATTATGTCTACTTCCACTACTACTGCTGATGATCCACTTGCTCCGGTGGTTGTAGAACAACAGGTTATGGGCCTTTCATCAAGAATTCCTATTTTCTCGGGAGAAAAATACGCGTATTGGGCGGATATGGTGGAAACACACTTCGAAAATGTTAATCTTTTGGATATTTTGGATGGTTCACTAGCAGAATCAGATCCGTCATGGTCAAAGAAAAATTCGCAAGCTCGGTCAATTCTGAAGTTTTGTATTTCAGAAGAATTGGCCATGTCACGGATAAAAATGAAAAAGGCGCTCGATATCTGGAAATCTCTCAAGGATGATTTTGAAAAGGCTAATGTACAGGAAGAGTTATTTTTGGCTGGACGAGTTTGGGACTACAAATACACGAGTGGCACAATGGCTAAATATTGTAACAAATTTCGAATACTAATAGATTCTCATGCTTGTGCAGGCGGATCTTTTCCTCAGTTTCAGCAGGCTGCTTTGCTAATGAGGGGTCTTCCTAATACTATGAGAGCAGCGTCTGATAGGCTGAAACAAAAAGATAAAGCTAACTGGACACTACAGTTAGCTATTAATTTGATATTGGAAGAGGAGGCAGATTCTAAAATTCTTAATAGTGAAAAACACGTAGAGGCATTTAACACAGAATTTGACAAAAAAAGTCATGGATACAAATTTTGTCCTAAGCTTAAAAAGGCTAATGAAACATGTCTATATAGGCCTGGTTGGCAGCAAAGCCAGTTTCATCAAGGCTTCACGCGATCGTCACAACGAGGAAATGCACTATTCTCGGCGTCTTCATCTCATCATGACGAGCCTCTATCACTCTCTAACGAGGAGGATGATGATCTATTTGCAATGGCGGCAGCGATGGAGGGCGCTAAAGACAATGGATGGATCATGGACACGGGAGCATCGGCCCACATGTGTTGGAACAAGGCAGTTTTCAAAAATCTGAAATCAACACTAGAGAAAAATATCTACTATGCATGTGGAATGAGTGTGCAAACGCGGGCTGTAGGCGATGTTTCCCTGCTAGTTGATGTAGAGGGCAAAGCTGTTGAGAGAACTCTTCATAATGTTCTTTATGTCTCGGATTTTAAGAAAAATTTGTTCTCAACGTCTTTGGTAGAGAGTAAAGGGTTTGAGGTCAATCTGAAACACGGCAGGCAGGTTGTTAGCAAACATGGGAAAATTGGAGTTACGGGAACTAGAGATGCCAGCAAAATGTATCGAATAGATATGCCCGATAATAAAGAAAATGATGTTTTGTATTCCGGTGCATTATCTTCAGATGAGCTGTGGCATAAAAGGTTAGGCCATGTGAATTATGATAGTAAGAAAAAGATGGTCACTGCTGGTAAAGTAGAAGGAATCACATTGTCAAACCAGTCACCTAAAACGTGTGATGGATGTGCACTAGGAAAAATACACAGATTACCGTTTCCTCAGGAGTCTGAACACAGATCTACTAAACTCTTGCAACTCATTCATTCTGATGTTTTCGGCCCTGCAAAGGTACCATCTGCCGGGGGGATGAAATATATGGTTACGTTTACAGATGATTTTTCAAGGTTTACTAAGGTCTACTTCATGAAAGAAAAGAGTGAAGTCTTCACTCACTTTCAACACTACAAAGCGTGGGCGGAGAAATTACACGGTCGGCCAATTCTGGAGCTCAGATCGGATAATGGTGGAGAATATACGTCAAAAGAGTTTGAAAACTTCTTACTCAATGAAGGTATCAGTCACAAACTGACTGTCCCATACTCTCCGGAACAGAATGGGGTCTCAGAAAGACTTAATAGAACTATCACAGAGAGCTCTAGGTCCATGCTTGCGGATAAAAACGTAGATCCGAAATTCTGGGCTGAAGCGTTAAATTGTGCAGTTTATATCAAAAATAGGATAGGATCAAGATCGGTAGACACCACTCCTTATGAGATCTGGACGGGCAGAAAACCGGATGTCAGCCACTTCAAGGTCTTTGGAAGTAAATGTTTTATTTTGGATACGTCTAATGATAGATGGAAAATGGAACCTAAGGGATTGCCGGGGATTTTGTTAGGATATGATGATCACTCTAAAGGTTATAGAGTCTTTGTTTTTGAAAGACAGAAAATCATTGTCGCAAGGAATATCGTTGTGAAAGATGAACTAGACTCGATAGACTTATTTAAAATGACAGAGCAGCAGAAGCAGCAAAAAGTACAAGAATATGTCATTTTAGATAGCATCCATAATATTGTCCAACAGATACAAAATTCACCAGTGGTTCCACCAGAGTCGGACAATAATTGGGTTCCGCAACAAGTTCGTTTCGAAGCGCAACAGCAGCAGTCAGTGCCTACGGATCGCAACCAGCGCAACAAGCGCAACGCACGGGATCCAACAATTTCAGCCTCAGAATTTCCGGGGGGAAAAAGATCCAGTAGCCGCCTGCAAGCAAGTTCTCACTTTGCGTACTCGGCAGCCTCAGGGGAGCCTCTGACCATCCGGGAAGCCTTCTCCTCACCGGAGCGGAATCACTGGATCGAGGCGGCAAACGACGAAATGAAGTCGATCATGGAGGCTCAGACATGGGAGCTTGTGGACCTTCCTCCGGATCGAAAAGCGATTGGCAGCAAATGGGTATTCAAGGTGAAGTTAAATCCGATAATACCATCGAACGATACAAGGCTAGACTTGTGGCAAAGGGTTATAACCAAAAGGAAGGAATTGACTTTGAAGAAACCTTTTCTCCTGTAATAAGATTTCCAAGAGTTAGGATTTTGCTATCTCTAGCTGCTATAGAAGATATGGAAATCCATCAAATGGATGTAAAGACGGCCTTTTTGCATGGAGAACTAGAGGAGACCATTTACATGCAGCAGCGTGAAATGTATGCAGAACCACGAAAAGAGCACTTAGTATGTAAACTGCTAAAATCGTTGTACGGCCTAAAACAGGCCCCGAGGCAATGGAATCTAAAACTTGATGAATTCTTAACTGGTCTAGGCTTTAAAAGGATAAGCTCTGATCGCTCTGTCTATGTTCTACAGGGTGAGGATGGAATAGTATATATAGCTGTATACGTAGATGATCTACTATTAGTCAGCAAATCAATAGCTGGAATTAACAAAATTAAAACTGCTTTGAAATCACGGTTTGAGATGAAAGACCTCGGTGAGGCAAAAAATATCTTGGGTATTCAGGTAGAGAGGGACAGGAAAAACAGATTGATACAATTGACTCAAAAGAAGGCTATTGGAAACTTGTTAGATGAATATGGAATGCGGGGGGCAAAAGGATGTGTAACACCAATGGAGTTTCGGCATAAGTTAGAGGGGGAAGAAACAGAACCGGGTGTAATTGTCAGTGAAATTTTTGGGTCAGGGGAGGATGATCCTATGACACAGATACCTTACAGACAGATAGTGGGAAGTTTAATATACTTCATGAATTGTACCCGTCCTGACATTGCTGCAGCAGTCGGGGTACTGAGCAGAAGTCTAGAGAATCCGAAAAAAATCTGACCGTGATGCAGCAAGAAGAGTTTTAAGATACTTGGCAGGAACCAAAGACCTCAAACTCACACTAGGCGGAGGAGAAGTGAAGCTACAAACATGGAGTGATGCAAGTTATGGCGATATGCCGAGTCGAAAATCCACCACGGGATTCGTTCTTCAAATTGGGAATGGGACTTGCTGTTGGAGCAGCAAACTTCAAAAAGTCACCGCACAATCGACGATGGAATCAGAATATATGGCAGCTAGCTCGGCCCTCAAAGAACTCCTATGGGTGAAATCCATGTTACAAGAGTTGGGATACATGCAGGTTGGCCCACAAGTGATCTGGTGTGATAACGAGGCTGCCATTGCCATTGCTTCTAACCCAAGTCACCATTTCAAAAGCAAGCACATGGATGTAAGATTACACTTTGTAAGAGAAAAAGTGTTCTCTAGAGTGATTAAATTATGCTATTTGCCAAATGCAAAAATGGTTGTTGATATGCTCACTAAAGCTCTTCCGGCTCCTAAACTGAAGTACTGTAGGGACGCAGTGGGATTAAGTGAGTAGCTCAGTTGCTGCTCTAATCCAATGACAGGGATATATTGGGACTACGTGACTTGCTAAAATTGCTATGTTGCTATGTTGCGATGCTGCGCTAGTTCCAAATCGCAGCTGCTCTGAAAATTGCTACGTTGTTATGCTGCGATGCTGCGCTAGTTCGAAATCGCAGCTGCTCTGAAAATTGCTACGTTGCTATGCTGCGATGCTGCGCTAGTTCGAAATCGCAGCTGCTCTGACATAGTGAGTCTAAAGCTTTAGGGGAGTGTTGTTTTTGAAAAGCTTTAAGTCTCAGCAAATTTATAGGACGGCGGAAAAATAGATCTATATTGACACGCGTCATCACTTGAATCACAGTACAGGTTTTTGGCACCGACAACGCAGCTGCGACGCAGATAGAACAAGCGCAGCTGCGGTTATTTTTGATATGATCTGTACCGACAACCGCAGCCTGCGACGCAACGGGTCAAACGCAACTGCGGATATTTTGGTACATAACAACGCAGTTGCTACGCAGCAAGACAAATGCAGCTGCGGCAAACTTTTGTATGTGATAACGTAGCTGCTACGAAGCTGCGGATATGTTTGAATATAATCAGGAATTGAACTGCGCTACTGCGATTGATTTGAATCAAGTCAACGGACGAGATTCACTAAGCCAGGCGACAAGTATTTGATTAAATAACCTGTATAGGATTCTTAGTCATATTGAGTGTGCAAAGATAGATTAGTGATTAGGTGCACCTGACCTTAGTGGCAGTTTAGTTCTTTTGGACGTATCTTGTAGGACCACTTGTATCAGCGGCACAGCACTATGTAGAAGTACAACTAAGTGAAGAGTATAAGACTTGGGACGTAGAACATTTTATGTATCCAGACTTCCAGACTGTGTAATCTGCAAACTGTTTTTGGGAAACTTCTGAGTTGCATATCTTGATGTATGTTGGATCAATTGAGCTGAAACTTTGGGAGTTGTCAGTCTTTGTGATATTCTATACTGCTTTATAGTTTGAAGTAGTTTGGTTCATTGTATCAGATTTGTTGAGCTGTAGAAAACAGCTGTTTAATAGGATTCTTGATAAGCTTCTGTGAGTGGGATTATGTCTACTTCCACTACTACTGCTGATGCTCCACCTGCTCCGGTGGTTGTAGAACAACAGGTTATGGGCCTTTCATCAAGAATTCCTATTTTCTCGGGAGAAAAATACGCGTATTGGGCAGATATGGTGGAAACACACTTCGAAAATGTTAATCTTTTGGATATTTTGGATGGTTCACTAGCAGAATCAGATCCGTCATGGTCAAAGAAAAATTCGCAAGCTCGGTCAATTCTGAAGTTTTGTATTTCAGAAGAATTGGCCATGTCACGGATAAAAATGAAAAAGGCGCTCGATATCTGGAAATCTCTCAAGGATGATTTTGAAAAGGCTAATGTACAAGAAGAGTTATTTTTGGCTGGACGAGTTTAGGACTACAAATACACGAGTGGCACAATGGCTAAATATTGTAACAAATTTCGAATACTAATAGATTCTCATGCTTGTGCAGGCGGATCTTTTCCTCAGTTTCAGCAGGCTGCTTTGCTAATGAGGGGTCTTCCTAATACTATGAGAGCAGCGTCTGATAGGCTGAAACAAAAAGATAAAGCTAACTGGACACTACAGTTAGCTATTAATTTGATATTGGAAGAGGAGGCAGATTCTAAAATTCTTAATAGTGAAAAACACGTAGAGGCATTTAACACAGAATTTGACAAAAAAGGTCATGGATACAAATTTTGTCCTAAGCTTAAAAAAGCTAATGAAACATGTCTATATAGGCCTGGTTGGCAGCAAAGCCAGTTTCATCAAGGCTTCACGCGATCGTCACAACGAGGAAATGCACTATTCTCGGCGTCTTCATCTCATCATGACGAGCCTCTATCACTCTCTAACGAGGAGGATGATGATCTATTTGCAATGGCGGCAGCGATGGAGGGCGCTAAAGACAATGGATGGATCATGGACACGGGAGCATCGGCCCACATGTGTTGGAACAAGGCAGTTTTCAAAAATCTGAAATCAACACCAGAGAAAAATATCTACTATGCATGTGGAATGAGTGTGCAAACGCGGGCTGTAGGCAATGTTTCCCTGCTAGTTGATGTAGAGGGCAAAGCTGTTGAGAGAACTCTTCATAATGTTCTTTATGTCCCAGATTTTAAGAAAAATTTGTTCTCAACGTCTTTGGTAGAGAGTAAAGGGTTTGAGGTCAATCTGAAACACGGCAGGCAGGTTGTTAGCAAACATGGGAAAATTGCAGTTACGGGAACTAGAGATGCCAGCAAAATGTATCGAATGGATATGCCCGATAATAAAGAAAATGATGTTTTGTATTCCGGTGCATTATCTTCAGATGGGCTGTGGCATAAAAGGTTAGGCCATGTGAATTATGATAGTATGAAAAAGATGGTCACTGTTGGTAAAGTAGAAGGAATCACATTGTCAAACCAGTCACCTAAAACGTGTGATGGATGTGCACTAGGAAAAATACACAGATTACCGTTTCCTCAGGAGTCTGAACACTGATCTACTAAACTCTTGCAACTCATTCATTCTGATGTTTTCGGCCCTGCAAAGGTACCATCTGCCGGGGGGATGAAATATATGGTTACGGATGATTTTTCAAGGTTTACTAAGGTCTACTTCATGAAAGAAAAGAGTGAAGTCTTCACTCACTTTCAACACTACAAAGCGTGGGCGGAGAAATTACACGGTCGGCCAATTCTGGAGCTCAGATCGGATAATGGTGGAGAATATACGTCAAAAGAGTTTGAAAACTTCTTACTCAATGAAGGTATCAGTCACAAACTGACTGTCCCATACTCTCCGGAACAGAATGGGGTCTCAGAAAGACTTAATAGAACTATCACAGAGAGCTCTAGGTCCATGCTTGCGGATAAAAACGTAGATCCGAAATTCTGGGCTGAAGCGTTAAATTGTGCAGTTTATATCAAAAATAGGATAGGATCAAGATCGGTAGACACCACTCCTTATGAGACCTGGACGGGCAGAAAACCGGATGTCAGCCACTTTAAGGTCTTTGGAAGTAAATGTTTTATTTTGGATACGTCTAATGATAGATGGAAAATGGAACCTAAGGGATTGCCGGGGATTTTGTTAGGATATGATGATCACTCTAAAGGTTATAGAGTCTTTGTTTTTGAAAGACAGAAAATCATTGTCGCAAGGAATATCGTTGTGAAAGATGAACTAGACTCGATAGACTTATTTAAAATGACAGAGCAGCAGAAGCAGCAAAAAATACAAGAATATATGTCATTTTAGATAGCATCCATAATATTGTCCAACAGATACAAAATTCACCAGTGGTTCCACCAGAGTCGGACAATAATTGGGTTCCGCAACAAGTTCGTTTCGAAGCGCAACAGCAGCAGTCAGTGCCTACGGATCGCAACCAGCGCAACAAGCGCAACGCACGGGATCCAACAATTTCAGCCTCAGAATTTCTGGGGGGAAAAAGATCCAGTAGCCGCCTGCAAGCAAGTTCTCACTTTGCGTACTCGGCAGCCTCAGGGGAGCCTCTGACCATCCGGGAAGCCATCTCCTCACCGGAGCGGAATCACTGGATCGAGGCGGCAAACGACGAAATGAAGTCGATTATGGAGGCTCAGACATGGGAGCTTGTGGACCTTCCTCCCGATCGAAAAGCGATTGGCAGCAAATGGGTGTTCAAGGTGAAGTTAAATCCAGATAATACCATTGAACGATACAAGGCTAGACTTGTGGCAAAGGGTTATAACCAAAAGGAAGGAATTGACTTTGAAGAAACCTTTTCTCCTGTTGTAAGATTTCCAACAGTTAGGATTTTGCTATCTCTAGATGCTATAGAAGATATGGAAATCCATCAAATGGATGTAAAGACGGCCTTTTTGCATGGAGAACTAGAGGAGACCATTTACATGCAGCAGCGTGAAATGTATGCAGAACCACGAAAAGAGCACTTAGTATGTAAACTGCTAAAATCGTTGTACGGCCTAAAACAGGCCCCGAGGCAATGGAATCTAAAACTTGATGAATTCTTAACTGGTTTAGGCTTTAAAAGGATAAGCTCTGATCACTCTGTCTATGTTCTACAGGGTGAGGATGGAATAGTATATATAGCTGTATACGTAGATGATCTACTATTAGTCAGCAAATCAATAGCTGGAATTAACAAAATTAAAACTGCTTTGAAATCACGGTTTGAGATGAAAGACCTCGGTGAGGCAAAAAATATCTTGGGTATTCAGGTAGAGAGGGACAGGAAAAACAGATTGATACAATTGACTCAAAAGAAGGCTATTGGAAACTTGTTAGGTGAATATGGAATGCGGGGGGCAAAAGGATGTGTAACACCAATGGAGTTTCGGCATAAGTTAGAGGGGGAAGAAACAGAACCGGGTGTAATTGTCAGTGAAATTTTTGGGTCAGGGGAGGATGATCCTATGACACAGATACCTTACAGACAGATAGTGGGAAGTTTAATATACTTCATGAATTGTACCCGTCCTGACATTGCTGCAGCAGTCGGGGTACTGAGCAAAAGTCTAGAGAATCCGAAGAAATCTGACCGTGATGCAGCAAGAAGAGTTTTAAGATACTTGGCAGGAACCAAAGACCTCAAACTCACACTAGGCGGAGGAGAAGTGAAGCTACAAACATGGAGTGATGCAAGTTATGGCGATATGCCGAGTCGAAAATCCACCACGGGATTCGTTCTTCAAATTGGGAACGGGACTTGCTGTTGGAGCAGCAAACTTCAAAAAGTCACGGCACAATCCACGATGGAATCAGAATATATGGCAGCAAGCTCGGCCCTCAAAAAACTCCTATGGGTGAAATCCATGTTACAAGAGTTGGGATACATGCAGGTTGGCCCACAAGTGATCTGGTGTGATAACCAGGCTGCCATTGCCATTGCTTCTAACCCAAGTCACTATTTCAAAAGCAAGCACATGGATGTAAGATTACACTTTGTAAGAGAAAAAGTGGTCTCTAGAGTGATTAAATTATGTTATTTGCCAGATGCAAAAATGGTTGCTGATATGCTCACTAAAGCTCTTCCGGCTCCTAAACTGAAGTACTGTAGGGACGCAGTGGGATTAAGTGAGTAGCTCAGTTGCTGCTCTAATCCAATGA
The DNA here is from genome assembly GCA_037447655.1 of Zygnema cylindricum. Lineage (NCBI taxonomy): Eukaryota > Viridiplantae > Streptophyta > Zygnematophyceae > Zygnematales > Zygnemataceae > Zygnema > Zygnema cylindricum. Next base: position 29,922 of record JBBHKE010003456.1, read on the forward strand.
CAGGGATATATTGGGACTACGTGACTTGCTAAAATTGCTATGTTGCTATGTTGCGATGCTGCGCTAGTTCCAAATCGCAGCTGCTCTGAAAATTGCTACGTTGTTATGCTGCGATGCTGCGCTAGTTCGAAATCGCAGCTGCTCTGAAAATTGCTACGTTGCTATGCTGCGATGCTGCGCTAGTTCGAAATCGCAGCTGCTCTTACATAGTGAGTCTAAAGCTTTAGGGGAGTGTTGTTTTTGAAAAGCTTTAAGTCTGAACAAATTTATAGGACGGCGGAAAAATAGATCTATATTGACACGCGTCATCACTTGAATCACAGTACAGGTTTTTGGCACCGACAACGCAGCTGCGACGCAGATGGAACAAGCGCAGCTGCGGTTATTTTTGATATGATCTGTACCGACAACCGCAGCCTGCGACGCAACGGGTCAAACGCAACTGCGGATATTTTGGTACATAACAACGCAGTTGCTACGCAGCAAGACAAACGCAGCTGCGGCAAACTTTTGTATGTGATAACGTAGCTGCTACGAAGCTGCGGATATGTTTGAATATAATCAGGAATTGAACTGCGCTACTGCGGTTGATTCGAATCAAGTCAACGGACGAGATTCACTAAGCCAGGTGACAAGTATTTGATTAAATAACCTGTATAGGATTCTTAGTCATATTGAGTGTGCAAAGATAGATTAGTGATTAGGTGCACTTGACCTTAGTGGCAGTTTAGTTCTTTTGGACGTATCTTGTAGGACCACTTGTATCAGCGGCACAGCACTATGTAGAAGTACAACTAAGTGAAGAGTATAAGACTTGGGACGTAGAACATTTTATGTATCCAGACTTCCAGACTGTGTAATCTGCAGACTGTTTTTGGGAAACTTCTGAGTTGCATATCTTGATGTATGTTGGATCAATTGAGCTGAAACTTTGGGAGTTGTCAGTCTTTGTGATATTTTATGGTGCTTTGTAGTTTGAAGTAGTTTGGTTTATTGTATCAGATTTGGTGAGCTGTAGAAAACAGCTGTTTAATAGGATTCTTGATAAGCTTCTGTGAGTGGGATTATGTCTACTTCCACTACTACTGCTGATGCTCCACCTGCTCCGGTGGTTGTAGAACAGCAGACACGCCCATAGACCATCATCGACAAGGCGAGATCATCCACAGGCTGATAGATTGGCGAAACATGCAATTCAAACCTTCAAGCTAGCATTACACCAACATTGTTTGGAGAAACATATTATAATTTGGAACGAGTCCCTCGGTTACATTACCATGGGATATCGAATGTATGAACAAGCGAGCCTTGCTAATTTCAGTCCATAATATGTCTTATTCGGGCCTTAACCCTTGTTGTGTACGAATATCAAAAAAGCTGCAAGCTTCGTGCTTCCCTTACTGTCAGACGAGGTTTTTTTGGAAAAACTTACTAACAGGACGCTGTCTTTTGCCCGAGAGATGCCCATGGCTTTTGAAAACTTGCAGATTGCCCAACACCAAGATACTTTGGGCTTTGCCACTACACGCAGTGGCAGCTATCAGCCTTAGCAAAAGCCTTACAAAGTGGGAGATTATGTCTACTTACGGCGACAATCGTTCGATACTTTGGACACAAATGTTTCACCTGATATTCTCCGAATTATTGAAGTTAAAACGAATGGCATGTTAGGACTTCAAGGAGCAAATACATGAAACTTTCGTGAGCATTCGAAGAAACGTGCTTCATGTTATTTACCAGATCTCTCCCAGGACAAGGACCCTATACGTATGCCTATCACTGAGGCAATAGAATGCACACTTTGCAATCGAGCCAACGGAGAAACATCAATGCTTTTATGGGACCATTGAAACTAGTGATTTCACATGGAGTGTTTGGTTCCTCCGTTAACAACGATTCCGGACGGTCATTGGTTTTGTCACGCCTCTTGAGAGTTACTAGTCGTATTGGCTTGCTCTTTGGCAGGCTAAAGATTTGGGGGGGGGTATAAACTGAGCCTCCTAGCTTCCTCTCTCACCCTACCTTTATTTTTCTTGTGATATGTTTATTTGTTGTTTATTGCTTGTACACATTTATGTTCACTTGTTTTTTGAGATGTTCATGACTTTGTTGCTTATTTCTTTATCATTTATCTTGTAGCTGATTGTGTTAGATTTGTCACATGCACGACAGTTGTCATGCCGTATCACCTCGCCGCATTTTAACCGCATCTTAAGCGTATTTTCATCGCATTCTAATTGCATTTAATTGCATTTACTCCCATAAAACCGGCACTTTAAGACAAACGCCTCACTTATTTGAGTTTATTAGGATTTGGTTATGGCAGGATGTACAGATTGGAGTCAGTACGAGAAATTGCCAAGCACCGTAAAACGAGCGAACAAGATTTAGGTTCACACGTAGATTCGTTAGGCGCCAGAATTTACGCGAACAAGTTTAAATTTTCGTACGTACGATTGGCGAACTGAAGCGCCAACGTGGAAATATGTCAAGACCAGCAGGAATTCAAACGCGCCTCTACGGCCACAATTGATACAGACGAACGAACGATAAGGATTCAAAGTGCGCGCAGCAACAACAATTGGTCAATTTTAAGTTGTGGAAACTATGATGTCTCACTCATTCATATGTAGCGTAGGAAGGGTTTTTATCCTTAGGTTGTAGATTTTGTAACGCAAGGCATATGATTCAGGTTGCCTATTGGCCTGAATCCAAACTAGGCGCAACAACTACATAAAACTCATGTATGTAGAGTAAGTTAGACGCTCAACTTTAGACTTGGAACTTAATGAATTTTAGGTGAATTTTGTGCTCACAATTTCAAGAGCACAAGAATTCATGCTTTCATTCTTTCTTTCTTTCTTTTTTGGAAGATTTGATCTTTGCTTTTATTATTTTCTTATGAAATGGTCAGTACATTTTTAGTGACTATTTTTCTGGTCATTAAGCGTATTGTTGCCTAGCTCGCACTCAACTTTCTTTGTAATTTTCCTCGCAATTTAATCTATGCGGCTCACGTTGAGGCCTAACCGGTTTCTCTTCACTTCTTCTCTCGTCTTATCAAGTGGATTGCTGCTCTACCTTTTTTTTCAGACTATTGCTGAACCTTGGATTGTGATTGGAAAGTTTTGGGTTTGCTTATGTGGTTTACTTGGTGATAGTTGATTAGGGTTGGCTTTCCTTATATGTTTTGGGTGTGACTAAATCTGGTTATCTCAAATTTGCTCGCAGTTTGGTACATTTTATGTTTATGTGTTGTGATATTAGGTTAAATCTTTATTTATTAAACTCCTTCAAGGAATATAAACTGACCAAAGAGCATAGTGGCTATCCGTTGGCTTAATATTTTAAATCTTTATTTATTCAACTCCTGAAAGGAATATAAACTATCCAAAGAGCCTAGTGGCTATCCATTGGCTTAATATATTAAGCCAACGGATAGCCACTAGGCTCTTTAGTCGGTTTATATTCCTTGCAAGAGTTCAATAAATAAAGATTTAACCTAATATCACAACACATAAACAAAAAATGTAGCAAACTGCGAGTAAATCTAAGAACCAGATTTAGTCACATTCAAAACATAGAAGGAAAGCCAACCCTAATCCACTATCACCTAGTAAACCACAGAAGCAAACCCAAAACAGTTTTAATCACAATCTAAGTTTCAAGAAGAGCCTAAGAAATAAGGCTGAGGAGCAATCCACTTGATAAGACGAGAGAAGAAGTGAAGGGAAACCGATTAGGCCTCGGCGTGAGCCGCATAGATTAAATTGCAAGGCATATTACAAAGAAAGGTCAGTGCGAGCAAGGCAATTGAACGCTTAATGACTAGAAAAAATAGTCACTAAAACTGTCCTAACCATTTCACAAAAAAATAATAAAAGCAAAGGTCAAATATTCCAATAGAGAAATAAAAAAAGAATGAAAGCTTGAATTCTTGTGCTCATGAGATTGTGAGCACAAAATTCACCTTAAATTCACAAAGTACCAAGTGTATAGTTGAGCGTCTAACTTGTTGTTTTTGGAAGATTTAGTTTCGCACATGCGTTCGCGTATTTGCGTGCGTACGTAATTTCCGAAATTAATGTGGAGGTTCGAACGGATTTGCGGATTGGGGGTTTATTGTACGAGTAAAATTAATTGACTAATTGAGTGGCGCTGAATGCGTAAGTGAAATGGACGGCGGATCGCGAAGCGATCCGATGTAAAATATTCTAAAAAAGTCAAAATAGTACGTCGCACGTACAAAACACATTGCGACAGGCGACAGCTATAGAAAAGGACGCTTCCGGTACGGAACGTCTTATTTGGACATGTGTACTCTATATGCGACAGGCGCATTTATTGCAAACGACGCATATTCAGTACGGAAAAGATTTAGAAGGTACGGATTAATTACGGCAGTGGTTCGAGTTACACGTGGAGGGCGAACGACGTCCGCCGATATTTTCAAGGGATCGCATTATTTTAATGACGTATTATTAGGTGGACTGTACATATGCCATGTTGGTTCACTACGTGGATTTATCTGCAAGTGACTAAGCGAGTTGTCGCTTATGACGCGTATTTTGCGGACGCGTCGGTGTAAATATTTGAAACAACATTGTTTTGTCGTATGTGTAATAATAATTTAGTATTGATCATGACAATTTTTATTTAGATGATCATTTAGGGTTTCGGCAGTTTAATTTGTGTGTTGTCGTACTTGGAGATAAGTGTACGCTTATGATTGGTTGACTTTCAGGTGTACACTTAAAGTTAGGATTATTTGTCGTAATAGGTTCTCATGGTTTAAAACTACTTAGTGGAAGTTACGTTGGTTAATTAGACACGTAGCGAATTGTTGACAGCTCGCAAGTGTATATATAGATTTGAGCTTCATTAGGAAAATCATCAATGCTTGTTAGAAAAGTAGGGACCAAAGATGTAGTATTTTAGGGTTGTCGATTAGGTCATGCACTTTGAATGATATAATGATTATTTGATTATACTTTTGTTTATGTGTGATGCATTTGTTTGTTATTATTTATTTATGTTATTTTATATATGTTTGATATGCATTGTTTATGCATCTGTCCTAGGATTTGTTTATGTCGATTATTCCATCAAACCTTAGATATTGTCATAAGGTTTATTTATGTTGATTATTCCATGAAACCCTAAATGTTGTTTGTTGCGTCTATGTACGCATATGAAGGATGCATTTCAAATAATTGTTCATTAGCCTAACTTTGCTTAACATTTTGTTTGATAGTTTGGGTGGCTTCTGCGGTCTATTTTAGACCAAAGAACAACATAACTTACTGTACATACATGTGTTATATGTAGTCGTCTGGGCTTTGTTTGGATTTTGGCCAATAGGAGACCAGAATCATATGCCTTTCGTATCAAAATCTACAACATAAGGATAAAAACCTTTCCTACGCTACATATGAATGCGTGAGACCTCCACGGGTCCACCACTTAAAATGGACCAATTGCTGTAGCCACGCGCACTTTGAATCATAATCGTTCGTTCGTTTGCACCATTTGCAACCGTAGATGCGTGATTGAATTCGTGGTGGTATTGACATATTTCCTCGTTGGTGCTTCAGTTTGCCAATTGTACGTACGAAGAGTTAAACTTGTTCGCGTAAATTTTGGCGCCAATGCAAAAGTATTACTTATAGACGTAAATGGCTCAGTCTTTTTTTTTGATTTTGGGTCTTTACAAACCTGCATCCTATAATGTTCTTGTTTTTTGGTAACTACCGAGTCACAAGGGTTTTTTAGGATTTTTGAAGGTTTTTTAAGTCAGGGCCTTTCATGATGGATGCCATTCTCATCATTCACAACTTCCATTAATATATTCTTCTTTTTAAATGCTAATGCTTTTTCATTCAAAGTTAAGGGCTCACAAGTCTGAGCTGAGGATGCATACACCAAATTTCCCTCCTTATTCCTCAAGCGAAAAGACTTTATTAAGAAATTACTATGGTAAACCATTGAGTATATGCGAACAAACAATAAAAGACAAAGACGAAACTGGAAAACCGAATGCACGTGGATACAACTCAAGGGGGGAACAAAGCGAAAGAACCAACAAGAAAAAACATTGAAAGATATAACAGGCACAAAATTAATAACAAAATAGCATGTCCTTTGTTTGTCGAGTTCATTCTTATTCCTCTTAGGAAAAGCGATGCTAGTTTGGAGGGATTATTTCCCCTCACCAACAATGTTGGTTCATTCCTTCCCTCGGATTCATGTTGCGCATCAGTTTGACTGTGTATGGCTATTAGTGTTAGTGTTTTCATAACATGTTTTTTGTCCGATTTTAGATTGGGAAACGTCAATTAAAAGGTGAGCATCGTAACTTTCCATCGCAACGGTCAGATGAACAATCTAATGAGAAGAAGTATGCACTCAAAGAAGAAGTTTTAAGTGAAAAAAAAAACATTAACGCTAATAGCAACACGCGGTGTAATGTATTCACTAACTCTTCCAATTTTATGACCGAAGGTTCTTGCTCTTCTACCTCATTTTTAATTCTTTTTTGAGCGACGAGTCCTACTAGTGAGTTTTTTACTTACATAGTCTTCTACCGCCTAGCTAACCATACTGCCTAATTAACTAATCAGAACATCGCATCGTACAGTGGGTTTTGTACCACCTACATACAAACACCCAATTTCCTCATAAATGAATATTTAATTGTATGCACACGAACTAATGTCACACACAATTTAAGATACATTCACTGACTCGGCTTTACACCATAAAGAACATGCTGCGTCATTATGCTCCTCGCAAGTAGTCAACGACAATTATTGCATCTGGATGATGGAAAGGATATAGTTGTGCTCTCATTGTCTTTCACACTATTGTACCAAGTTCGAATCCACTATTACCACCCTATCTCATCTATGGACTCGGAAATCGTCCCACGCGTCTCTCTTTCAGCAATGTTGTACACGGATCTTCTCCGGTACAGCTCAGGTGTTTCCAACAGGACACGCTTAAAAGGTAAAATTAAAAAGTACCTTTATACAGAGAGAGTGCATTTATTTTTGGTGCACTCTCACGCTAGTTACCTCCAGTTCTTCAGCCTAAGAGTAAATAATATTCTAAGTCTTCCTCTAGTTTCATTGTTGATGACGAAGATCGCCTCGTGTTTGGAGGATCCTCTACTAAAATTACATGAGGCTCTTCTCTCGGTCCACTACACCGTGTATCGCTATTATTGTTAATGTTTTTTTTGCCGCTTAAAACATCTTTTATCCGTGCACGCTAGTTGGATTATGGATCTGACGGTTGCCATTGAAAGCCAATATTCTCACCTTCCCATCGGCGGTCTCCATGTTAAAATCGGACACGTGTGTACGGAGAAAAGATATTTTAAGTGATGAACAAATTACTAACACTAATAGCGATTCACGGTGAACTTCTGCCCAACACTTAAAATCAGGTCCCACCATTTCCATCTCTCGCTATCGAGAGAAACTTTCAATTGCCGCAACACATGTTACCAACTAGTAGGCGTTGACTTTTGAAATCTCTTAGAGGCGTAATCTTCTTGTCGTGCATGTGACAAAGGAAATGATAAACACGCAACACAACCAGCAGAAAGATAAATGACAAAGAAATAAACAAGAAAGTCATGGACAAATCGGGAAAATCTGCGACACAAATTTGTACAAGCAGCAAGCAACAAATAAACATATCACAAGAAAAATAAAGGTAGGGTGAGAGAGGAAGCTAGGAGGCTCAGTTTATTCCCCCCCCCAACTTTTTAGCCTGCCAAAGAGCAAACCAATACGGCTAGTAACTCTCGAGAGGCGTGACAAAACCAATGACCGTCCGGAACCGTTGTTAACGGAGGAACCAAACACTCCATGTGAAATCACTAGTTTCAATGGTCCCATAAAAGCATTGATGTTTCTCCGTCGGCTCGATTGCAAAGTGTGCATTCTATTGCCTCAGTGATAGGCATACGTATAGGGTCCTTGTCCTGGGAGAGATCTGGTAAATAACATGAAGCACGGTTCTTCGAATGCTCACGAAAGTTTCATGTATTTGCTCCTTGAAGTCCTAACATGCCATTCGTTTTAACTTCAATAATTCGGAGAATATTAGGTGAAATATTTGTGTCCAAAGTATCGAACGATTGGCGCAGTAAGTAGACATAATCTTCCACTTTGTAAGGCTTTTGCTGAGGCTGATAGCTGCCACTGCGTGTAGTGGCAAAGCCCAAAGTATCTTGGTGTTGGGCAATCTGCAAGTTTTCAAAAGCCATGGGCATCTCTCGGGCAAAAGACAGCGTCCTTTTAGTAAGTTTTTCCAAAAAAACCCCGTCAGACAGTAAGGGAAGCACGAAGCTTGCAGCTTTTTGGATATTCCTACACAACAAGGGTTAAGGCCCGAATAAGACATATTATGGACTGAAATGATCAAGGCTCGCCTGTTCATACATTCGATATCCCATGGTAATGTAACCGAGGGACTCGTCCCAAATTGTAATATGTTTCTCCAAACAATGTTGGCGTAATGCTAGCATAAAGGTTTGAACTGCACGTTCCACCTGTCCATCAGCTTGTGGATGATCTTGGCTTGTTCGACGATGGTCTATGAGCATGTTATCTAGCATTTCTTAGAATTCTCCGCGGAATTTAGTCCCTTGATCTTTGAGGACTTTGGCTGGAGCGCCGTATCTCATAAGGATATGTTCCTTAAAAGTGGCGGTGGTGAGCTTTGGAGTTTTATATGGTAACGCTACTAGTTCAACCCATTTGCTAAAATTTTCAATCATGATCATTATATATTGTTTCCCCCTCCACGATATGGGAAAGGGACCTGCCAAATCGCATGACCAGCGACATAATAACCCTTTGATGGGTAATGGTTGAAGGATAGTCCGCCGGTTGCTAAAAGTGGTGCGCATACCATCACATATTGCACACTTGTGCAATACCGATGCGACATCAGATTGCATCCTAGACCACCAATAGCGTGCTTCAAGCAAGCTTAAGGTGCGCTTAGTCCAATAGTGACCCAACTCGGTGTGAATTTGTTCGATCAACGAGAGGCGTTCAGTCGGCCGAGGCATGTGTATGTGACTACCGTTTGCTAACAATCAAACAAGGGATCCACCTAACCACATATAATTTTTAGCTCTTTTCTTTACTCGTTCCTCCTCCTCGTATGTTGTGCCTGGTCGAAAAGTTTGTGAGGAGAGGAAAAGAATTAGTGCCCCGTCTCGGCATGGATCTAGAGTAGAACGGGAGTTGGGCAGCGAAGCTAAAGAATGTGTGATACAAAACCCTACTGACATAGTAGCTAAGTCGTCATCGAAATATTTTCGGACTCCATTGTCTATGGTCTTTGGCAAAGGATTTCGGGAAATGCCGTTTGCATTTAGACTAAGTAATCGTGGACGGTGTATTATTTCCACATCATATTCGTGAAAAATTAATGCCTATCGCGCTAATTTCCTCATAGTTAATCATTCGTCATCAGCCAATGTAAGGGTTGATGGTCGGTTAGAACTGTAAACGGTTTTCCGTAAAGGTAGTGACGAAAGTGTACAATACCCCAAGCTGTTGCCAAACATTCTCCTTGATTTCAATTGTAATTTGACGCTGCATGATTATTTCTTCTGCTTGCGTAAGCAACCACGTATTCTTCTCCTGTTAGTTTTAGCTGAGTTAAGATGGCCGCGATGCCACGCTTACCAAAGTTTGTTTGTAGACAGAAATGTAATTTGTGATTTGGACGTCGGAGAATCGGAGGAATAAAGAGGGCATCTTTCAACTTATGAAACACTGAAATCTTAACTGGTCCCCAAACGAAAGGAACTTCTTTCTTAAGCAAATCATTCAATGGTGAAGCGATAGTGTTGAAACTAGGAACAAACCTACGATAATAATTAGCTTATCGTAGGAAGGCTCGAAGACTCATGAGATCAACAAGGGTTGCCAGTTTGCCGATAGCCTCGGTTTTTGCTTAAGTGGTGTGATTCCCTTGGAGGAAATGAAATGTCCAAGGTAAGGCACACCCTCAGACCCGAAAGTACATTTAGTTGGATGACATTTTTATTCGACCTTTTTCAGTTCAGTTAATACCCATTCGATATGAGCTGCGTGATCTTCAATTGTGGCATAGGCGATAATCAAATCATCAATATAACATTGTGCAAACTTGCAACCACCTAAAACTGAATCCATTACTTTTTAAAAAACTGGCAGGGCGTTCTTAAGTCCAAAAGGCATCACAAACCATTCCCAACAACCATCACTACCCTAAAAGGCGGTTTAATGCCTATCGTTCTCCTCTATTTCAATCTAGTTAAAGCCTCATCGTTAATCAAGAATACTAAAATATTTAGTGCCTCCTACATGATCAAATATTTATTCGGCCAATGAGGTTGGGTGTCGATCTTGTATAGTTGTAGCCTTTAGTTCACGCTAATCGCCGCACATACGACGATCGGTAAAGTTTCCTTCGGCATCTTTTTTTCGGGGCATGATAGTGGGTGCTCCAAAAGTAGAGTCCGGCCGATAAATGAGGCTAACTTCCTCCAATTCAGTGCAGTGTTGGTCCACTAATTCCCATTCCGTTTTGGATAAGCGGTGTTTTCGCTTGAAAAATGGGACGATCGTCTTCGAGATCTATAGACATTTTATAGGTGGTATGGCGACCAAGATCATTCATAGAGAAAGCAAAAGCGTCGATATTTTGAAGAATCACTTCGTTTAGTACGTCATGTTCAGATTGAGAGAGATTAGAGCCAAATTTTCATTTAGGAGTTTCCGAACCTTCAAACGTTATCGGTTCCATGGCTTGTGCAAAAGCTTTCTTTTCATCCGCGATAAGTGACTGACCTAATGAGTAAACAACTGGTGTTTCCTATAAGCAATTTGTCCAATTGTGCCAGCTACGAGTAGGAAAGGCTACAGTCCAATGAGGAGAAGTTGACATATGACTACAGGGAGCAGATTGGGCTGCAATAAATGCTGGAATCGACCATGACATGTGGCTAGGGTTCAAAATATCGTAGATTGTGACATCTAGAGATGGTTTTATAGGGGTTGGAAACAGAAAAAATTGAGAAGGTGTCCTTATAAGGGTGATTCGGGATCGTGTAGGTATGTGTTTAGAAATTGATAATGCATTCCTCCCCCCTAGTTGGTTGAGACAAAAATCCGAGGCCTAAGACAAATGAGACAGATTGAGGGTCCATGACACGACCCAAAAGGATGCATTGTTGTCGTTCAGTGAGAGCGTGAGAAGTTGTAGTGTTGGGAAGGAAATGCATAAAGTGTTCCCGTTCTGTGGATGTAGGTTCATCTAGGCCGCCTGTGTGAATATTTCTAAGCAGACCGGGCCCATCAACAGAGAAAGCGTGAGAGTGTGGATAAGACACTAGAGTGGGGAGAACTTTAAGTGGTTAACCAAAGACGTTAATGTTGTTATTCGGCGAGTGATCAGGCTGCTGACATGTTTCGACTTTGTGAAAAGGCAGAAGGGCAGTCTGAATATTTGTAAAAAGGGGGTCTGACACAAAGATTTCCTTCTCTATGGCGACCAATATAAATCAAGTTGGTCCATTTAGATTGAACGCGATGAGCTAAGGACTCGTGACGAGCGGCATCAATGTTAAGAGGAGGACTAATTAATGCTTCTATCCGCTTGTAATCAGCTAACACCGTAGGTCGAGGATCGTTAATGGATGCCACGTTTTCCAAAATATATCCTAATGGTCGATCTAATGATTGCAAAAAATGCATGATACAAAGTAATTCGAAGAATAATTAAGTGCGACGGTTAGCTAAGCAGAGACCTTTGCCTGCTCATGACATTCCCTGACACTCCCTACCGGCAAAGAGAAGATCGATTGGTTCCACATCGAGAAGGTGTTGATTGCCTATCAAACAAATATCTTGAGGTAAGGTTGTATGCATGTGAGCAAAGGGAGATTAAGGGAAAAGATGTGGATATTGTTCGTGTAAAAGTTTACAGTGATGTGTCTGGGCTTTCCGAGCTAAAGGGTCAGTGTCAACAGATTAGTAGTGCTTGATAAGTAATCCGTTGCGAAGGCATGAGAGTAGAGAGGTACCTATGCCTGCGAATAGGTCTAAAATGACTATACCATCTTGATGAGGTTTGACCTGAATTGGTTTCCGATTAATGGGAAGAAAACTGGAAGGATCTACGGAAATGAGAGTAATAGGTGGAACTCCAGATAATGGAATCTGAAGGGTGTGTTTGTAGATGTGATCAAACTCGCGAGAATCAATAATAAAACCTGGATTATCGAAAATTTTAGGCAAAGAGGGACTTTCGGGAAAAAATTCTTTTGCGGATAGAGAATGAAAAATTTCAAATCCCACCGAATTTCCGAAATATGTAGGGATAGACTGGGTTGCGTGAGCCATAATGGGTATGGGTTGTCGTGCTTAAATTAGCGGGAGACAAATATTCTTTTCCGGATAATTGATAAGACGGTAGGAAAAAGTCTCATCATACATATCAACGCCGCCTCCTTCTCTGAAAATCACATCTTCCCCCACAAAATACTCGTAATCACTACATTTGGTGACTAATGCGTGAGCACGGACTTCCGCAAAATCAGATTTTGTACCGTTTTGAAACCTAAAACACAGTGGATTATTTGAAATGCGCAAAACTGGTTCGTTAAATCCCGCTGAGGTGAGTAAACTTGTGGTGGTAGACTGAATTTTATCAACTGTCAGACATAGTTTCAGTGAAAAAGATGACCCCAAAAAAACTGGTTTTGCACTGGTGTCCATAAGTGGTAATAACGGTATGATACCATTGACCGAAAATGCACCCTTCCCATTATCTATAAAACTGATGAGTGGGTCAAGTGAACTACGCTCGTCAGTAGAGATAGGCCTAAAAGTGTCAAGATTACAGTTCAGTTGTAAAGCTTGTAATGCTGCAAATGGGATGGATGTGACGATAGTTTTAGGGTTGGGAGAATCGGAAATCATAGTAGATAAAATGCACAATCTTTCCTTAACCCTATGACTGTCCAGAATTGAGTGGAGAAGAATAGTGAGGGCTTCTAGCGTGATGGTGAAAGCTGTTTCGGGCAAATTGGTTGCGCTTTTTTTGGAAAATGATAATGGGAGACGCGTACTATACTGTTTACCCTCGCGATTATGATCAATTGTCCCTTTTTCAAACGTGGTTGCCCGCTTTTGCATGGTTCAATTTCGTAAAATTCGACCAGCTAGCGTGGGAAGGTGGAGAACAGTACGGGCCATAGCAATTAGGTGAGTCACTGGTTTCATTTGAGCCATAAGAGTTGCAAACTAGTCTTTGATCATAGCGGCCATTTGAGTGTGCATTTCCTCTCTCTCTTTTTCTTTTCGATACACTTTAGGTGGAGAGTTTTTTCTGGCTCTTTAACTAGTTCGACTACTTTGGCAGATCTAGCCGGTATTTCACCATTTCGAATCCGATTTTGATCTGAAAATTCAAGGTTTTTGATGTGACAACGAAAAAGAAAGTGGCCCGTCTGTTTGCATTGAAATTATCTAGACACATCCGAGCATCATGCCCGGTCTTGCCACATCAGAAACAAATCCTATTGGATGGTTGATTTGGTGGGGTTCCCATGGTTGGGACCCTTTGTGGTCGATTATTTGGCCCCAAGTTACGAGGATTTGGTGATGTGAAAGGGTAAGGCTCTTTTTGAGGGGCTTTTGGTCGATCGTGGGCCTCCCACCATCAATTCGTCATCTCGTATTCTACAGCGTATTGAGGTGCTTAGTCGAACATAAATTTGAGACAGTATGCTTGGGTAAGATGGCTATGAATAAATTTCTTTGACTATAAAGGAAACTATCCAACACACTTCTGGACAACTTCGGCATCTCATATTAGATCGGGTCTCAATGCGGGTTGGAATGGCATATTGGTGGGGAACCTCCGCCATAGCCAGGTAAATAACATTGCAAAGCGCATCTAAGACCTCGGGAATAACATATTGATAACGAATTTCTGCTTGACCTATGCCCTCAGGCGTACCAGCAAACTGTGGAGAATATTCAGTCATGGCTAGTATGCCATCGTACTTGCAGGAATATAAGGTAAGGGCGGAACCGGGTAGGTAGCGCTCGAGAAGGGAGAAAGCGACACACATGTCAAATCTATCTTGATAACGGAAAGCTAGATCTCGCATTTCAGTGTTAAATAGCATTCAAAAATGAGATAAACTCATAGTATCCTTCAATCCGGGAAAGCAAAATTGAAGTTTACCATGAGTACCCTCCAATGTGGAGGCCATCAAAAAGACGAGTTAGTCAAATTGAAAGCCTGAATCAGTACTGACGGAGACCAAAAAGAAAGGAAATTTGAATCGGGTTCCCTTTCGTTATCAACCTGTTACACAAATAGCGTGGAATGAATGGATAACAAAGATGAGACGGTGGTTAAATATGAACGAGTAGAGGATGCTCTAGATTGAATTAAAGGACTTAACGTCAAAGAAACTGAATTTGATAAATTCGATTGATCAAAATTTGATGAACAGAAAGTTCCACCACTACGTGTAGATCCGTATAAGTGGTCAAGATTATCCCTATCATTGGGCATAAAAATGACTGAGATAGCTAAATAATCCTCTAATGGATATGCCCTATACAAAGTGCCGCAAATGCCAAACCATACCTCATACGTTGGCAACAATCTGAAATATTCTGTAACAAGGCCACGATGGCCAAATCTAGTCAAGAGGCCACTTTTACCGAAACCTCTACCCTACAAACAAGTGGGCAAGGCCAAAGGGCCATATCTAAGAAGATAGAAAATTGCTAAACAAGCACCCACAGGTGCAGATCTAAAGCTCCACAAGCATAAAATTGTTCTATCAAAGGCCTCCAACAGCTAAATCTAACAATAAAATTCGAAGCGAAACAGACAACAAAAAAATTACAAAGCCACTCATGGCCAGATGGTAAGCTTGGAAAGCGTGGACAGTGCAGATGCTCAATACAATTAGGTCTAGGTGGACCCAATCCACTCACGTACCGTTTAAACATTCAACATCTATCCTGACACGTGCCTGCACCACGAACTTACAGACCACTGTTAGCAATCTGATGATTGCCAAGGATGAACTGCGGTTGTTCGCTCCATTCAGAGTTTTGGAGAGCTCCCAAAAAAATGAATTAGCTCCACTATCTCGACTCATTGGTGAGTTATGTCACAATGCAAAGGATCGATGCCTCTGATCAACAACGAGCTAGCAAGAAACCTTAAATATCCAAATTAGTGTAGTATATTCTTGGCCCAAAATTGGCCAAGGAGATAATTATGTCAACTAAAAAGCGAATAATAAATAAAATTGCAAAACTAGTTATAGATTTTTCTTTTCTTTAGTTTTTTTTTTCAAACAACCAAGTACAACTTAGAAGGATATTCCAAAATGCAAGGATCTATTATCAGATCACAGAAACACACAAACTAATTTAAAATCTAAATTGAAGAAAATAGAGAAAAACTGAAAATTTTAAATTGCATATAATATAGGAAAAATGTCAATGTAAAATTGCGGAAAATAGAATCACACTGACAATGTCAAATCACAAAAAAATAGAGCAAGACTAACTATGCCAAATTATACGTAATAGAAAGTGCGCACAATTTCAAATTGTAGAACAATAGGAAAACATACAATTTCAAATTGCAAAACAATAGGAAAACTGACAAAATTGTATAACAATAGGAAACAGATAATTTCAAGAGCACAGGAATATTAAGCCAACGGATAGCCATTAGGCTCCTTGGTCAATTTATATTCCTTACAGGAATTCAATATTAAATATTTAATTTAATATCACAGCAGATAAACTGAAAATGTAGCAAACTGCGAGCAAATCTGAGATAACCAGAATTAGTCACACCCAAAATATGTAAGGAAGCCAACCGTAATCCACTATCACCCTGTAAACCACACAAGCAAACCCAAAACTATCCAATCACAATCCAAGGTTTTGCAACAGCTTGAGAAAAAAAGCTGAACAACAATGCACTAGATAGGACGAGAGAAGAAGTGAAGGGAAACCACTTAGGCCTCGGCGTGAGCCGCGTAGATTAAATTGCAAGGCAGATAACAAAGAAAGGTGAGTGCGAGCCAGGCAGTAGAACGCTTAATGAACAGAAAAATATTCACTAAAACTATCCTGACAACTACACAAGAAGAAAAAAAAAGCAAAGGTCAAATCTTCCAAAAGAGAAAGAAAGAAAGAATAAAAGCATGAATTTTTGTGCTCTTGAAATTGTGTGCACGTAATTCACCTAAAATTCACTGAGTACTAAGTCTACAGTTGAGCGTCTAACTTACTGTACATACATGTGTTCTATGTGTTGTTTTTAAGAAAACTTTAGTCCTCTCTATGCCTCAGCTGTTAGGGAGAGAGAGCTATTCAGGACTTAAGTTATTTTTGGTTGAGTTCGGTTCAGTACTTACCAAAATTAGTGTGACAGTGAAGTTGGGAGTTCACGGTTCATTCACACTTGGGACACGCGTCGTCACTTGAGAGAAATGCGTGAGTATGTCCTCCGTGGACGTACGGAAATTTGGCAAGACCACGGGAATTCGTGAAGTCAATTCTACGGTCCCAAATCCTCTAATCGGACGGTTGACAGTCGCCGCCAACAAATACTGACGAGGCGTGACTAGATCACTATCGGCGAGACTAGATCACTATCACTTTACGTTGTCCGAACTTCGGTGTAAATATTTGGTAGAACGTAATTTTGTATGTTGTGAATTAGTTGTTTAGTGTTGAGAATGTGGTTTATGACATACCTTCAGTACACACGTATACTCACAGTATTTGTTGTGTTAGAATGTTGGATGTACGGCTGGAATGCCTCCGTACAGCTTAGTGTAGTTTCAGTGTATAGAAGTAGGACTTAGTGAATTTGATTCATTAGGAACAAATGATATGAAAACTGTACACTCAGTTTTATGTAATTTCATTTCTGCATATCTCACAGATCTGTGAGCGGAATTCATTGATATATTGTGTGTGTGTTTCTTTGTATGTTATCTAAATTGTGGTAAATTTTCAGGACCATTGGGGCGTTTTTCTGAAAGTTATAGTCTGTCAAAGTTGCTGTTCAGCCATCGGTATTTGTGGAAGCTTCCTCTTTTGATTTGTTATACGATGACTACTGCTGCATCTTCTTCATCTTCAGTGCCTGCAGTTGTCTCAGAACAACACTATGTAGTCGTCTGCCCCTAGTTTGGATTCTGGCCAAAAGGCAACCACAATTATATGCCTTGCGTTACAAAATCTACAACCTAAGGATAAAAACCCTTCCTACGCTACATATGAATGTGTGAGACCTCCAAGGATCCACGACTTAAAATGGACCAATTGCTGTAGCCGCGCGCAGTTTGAATCCCAGTTGTTGGTTCGTCAACATCATTTGCGGCCGATAATGAGCGTTCAAATTCGCGCAGGTCTTTACATATTTCCACGTTGGCGCTTCAGTTCGCCAATGGTACATACGGAAAATTAGACTTGTTTGCGTAAATTCCGGCGCCTAATGAATAGACATACTGACCTAAATCGTGATCGCGCGTTTCATGGCGCTTGAAAATTTCGCGTACAGATTCTAATGTGTAAGACCTGCCACCACCATATTATACTAAACTCAAATTAGTGAGGCGTTGGTCTTAAAGTGCCTGTATTGTTGATATTTGTGTATTTTCTAGGTTTATAATAGCATAGAAAAATACATAGGCAGCCTCTAACTCCCCTCTCGAAGTCCCCACACTTGTTGTAGTCACTAAAGGCTGGATAAGGAGCTAGAGCCATGGCTGCCTAAGCTCTCTAGAGAAG
This sequence comes from Zygnema cylindricum, assembly GCA_037447655.1. NCBI lineage: Eukaryota > Viridiplantae > Streptophyta > Zygnematophyceae > Zygnematales > Zygnemataceae > Zygnema > Zygnema cylindricum. The sequence goes on from JBBHKE010003456.1 coordinate 47,783, forward strand.
ACACGAGATAAATTAGGTAGACTTACCAAAATATACTTGACAAACCCACTAATTGATCTTGGTACCTGACGTTCGTCAAGACACCCGTAGACGTTGGCTTTATCCATTAAGTCTAGAACTAATGATACGATGTCATATGTTTGATAAACATATGAATATAAACACGTAGACTAATTCGTTTAACGACAATAAATACTTAGTGCATAGATACAGTTTAATTTAGTAGAGAGTACGGTAAGGTTATGAAATGGATAACGCGCATTTGTTTCGAACGCGAAACAAATACCGCGCACGTATTTATGACGGCTACGATCAAAACCTGGTTTGGATGGGACAGCCGGAAAGGATGCCAAGATTGCACAAGAAGATTTCGGTGGTTTGCGGTCATCGCCACATAGGATGACACGTGGCAAAATGACATTGGAACGCGGCATCTCCGGGGGTTATATGAACGAATCAGGAGATGACATGTGTCGATATTTTGGCCATGTAGTACAATGGCCGTACAAAAAGTACACCGGCACCTGTACTTTTCTGTACGACACAATAATTTGATTGGTGCCGTACGTCAATAGATAGAGTTTTAGAGAGAGATAGAACTAAGAAAAATTTAGTAGGTAGCAGCCTCTCTCCGAGGGAGCTCCTGTACAAAAGGGTCATCTTTGAACATTCATATCTATCAATTTACTTGACTATTTTCAATGATTCTTTTTGCTACGGACTCACGAGAGTCCACCGTACATAGGAGTGTATTCGGTCAGAGTTTTTTCCTAACAGGGTGGCTGCATTTCTAAGGGAAAGTCAAAGTGGGTGAATGTGTCCAAAACTCATATTCTAACTTTGCATTCTGTGATGGAACTAAGCACATAGAAAGTCTTATTTCACAAGGGTGAAACTATAATGGGTCTTTGATTCTCAAGGGGTCAGTCATTGAGGTTTATATCGACTTGGAGTTGGCACTATCTAGATAAGCTTCATTTGGATATCAATTTTTGTGGGCAATGGAGCACACAGAGTTTCAGGTTATGGGCCCACCATCTAGGGTGCTTATGTTTGATGGAACAGGCTTCACTTATTAGGGATTTATGATGGAGAGATTACTTTTTGAGAAGCACTTATGGGGAATTGTTTCGGGACAAGTGAGGTGTCCTCCACCGCGCTTTAGAGGAACTCACTATGGAGAATCATCTGGGGCTGCCGAGAAAATCAACCGCATTTCAAATGCAAAGGAAGGTGAAGGGAAAATCATTGCCATGGAAGGGGAAAAATGAGAGAAGGGAAAAGGAACACCGATGGTGAGGGGACCTAAGCTCTCGACTATGGTTCCACTTGTAGGGATTAAACCTGAAGAAAATGACAAAAAAATATGGGAATACAAAAACACTATAGCAAAGCATCTCATACTTAGAAACGTGTCTAAGTCTATAGCTATCACTCTTATAAACTTAACGAAGTCTTCAGAGATATGGGAAGCACTAAGTCAGATTTATAAGAGTGAGACTATTTAGAGGCCGCAATTAGTAAAACAAGAAATAGATGCCTATGTTTATAAAGGCGGTAGCATGTTAAAATTTTGCAATGATATTGCTGCGCTATATGTTGAGTTTGCTAGTGCGCGATATGTAGAATCTGAGGAGAGAAAGATTAATACACTACACCGCCAATCGTTATTAGCGTGGGAGTTTGGTTAGCATATAATAATAATTATAGTGGTGTACGCTATTTAAGAATTTGAAAATTTTGGAAAAAATCATACTTTCTTATTATTTGATTATGGTAATTTGGATCTTTGAAAAAAAAAAAGCCGGTCGCAAATATGCTTACACTAATATAAGTCTCCGTACAAAATCTGACAAATCGTACACAAATCGTACATTCACACGGTCGAAACGCGGCTGTCGGACGAATATGTGGGAACGGGATTTTTTACGACCTTGTTTTTTTTCCTTTTTAGAACGCACATTCTCGTGTGCTGCGGTTACTAAAACTAATTTATTGTAATTTTTAACTTAAAAAGGTACATTTATGTACGGTCTGACACTGACCATACACAACACTATTTAAGAGACAACGAACTGAAAATAACCCTAAATAAAATAAAGAAAAAAATAGAATGAACTACACTAATGGAGAATAAAAAAAAAAATTGTGATGGAATTAGTGTACACAACGCTAATAACGATTGGCGGTGTACTTATGAAACTCCTAGATGAGTACGAAAACATCATTTGTCGTGTGCAGGCAATGGATGGCTCCTCATGGACTTGGAGCTTTACCATGGGGATAATTCTTGTGAGGGAAAGCACTTTGGAGCTTCGTAGAGGAAGTGACAAGGTGAATGCATTTACAACTAGGAACAGCGGTGATGAGCGGAAGCGTGGTGAGAGGAAGAAAGACAAAGGTAATCCTTATCGGAACTTTGGTAGAAAGAGAGGGAGAGGAAAAGAAACGAGAGCTTTGAAAAAGGGGGTTTGCTACTTTTGTAGGGAACCGGGTCATTATATAGACGAATGCCCTTGTTTGGAAGAATTTAGAAGTTGGAATGTGGATGAGGAGGCAGAAGGGGAAGAGGAGAAAGAGGATGAAGATATGTTGGAGCGTCTCCGCATCGGTAATATGGGAAAAAGAGAAAAGCACACAGAAATTCCACAGAAACAACAATGGGCTTTTGGAGGTATAAACAAAGTAAAGAGAGAGGAGGTGTTTGAGGATGTCAAGAAGTGTAGAGTGTATGACTTAGAAATGAGAAAGTCAGATCTAGGATCCATAAGTGACAACGGAAAAGATAAAATTAATGAGGATTATTTTATAGATATTTTGGAAACAGAAAACTGGTTGGAAAGGGGACTTCAACGGATTTCGATGAAAGGGGAGAAGTGAAACTAGAAGGGGTTTTAAAGGATAGGGGAGAAGAGGAATATTTCATGAAAGGTATAGGGGAGAAGAAATATTTATTGGGAATAAATTTAGAAAGTGAGAGTGGAAAAAAATCCATGGGAGAGAGTGAAGAAAGTTCAGAAAATGGGGTAATTATCATGGATAGAAATATAAGTTTGGAAGATGTAGTTTTTATGAGGAACTTAGTGGGGACTCTTGATTTAAGGATAAATTTGGGGGGTAATGGTTTTGACATCACTAATGGGAGTGATGCCATCTATGAAAGTGTGTCTCTAAAAGGGTTAGTATATGGGCATATGTTGTAAATTGGAGATGGGGCTGGTTGTTTGGACTGCAAGAGGGAAATCAGTTTGTGTGTGGATGGAAAAATTATGAGGTGGATAAAATCTTTGCTCGGAGTTATGAAATTGGAATGCTTGATAAAATGTGTGATCAGCAAGATGGAATGTTTATTTCAGCTCATCTAATGGACCTTTTAAAATATGAGGGTATTGTCTTAAAGGGTTATAAAAGGAAAAGGAAAAGAAAAAGGAAAAATGGGAGGGGGTATTTTGGTTTTTATGTGTGGGAGTTGAAAGGAACATAAACTAGAAAATAAGGAGAGTGTTGATATTTGTGTATTTTCTAGGTCTATAATAGCATAGAAAAATACATAGGCAGCCTCTAACTCCCTTCTCCAAGCCCCCACCACACTTGTTGTAGTCATTGAAGGCTGGATAGGGAGATAGAGCCATGGCTGCCTAAGCTCTCTAGAGAAGACACGTGATAAATTAGGTAGACTTACCAAAATATACTTGACGAACCCACTTATTGATCCTAGTACCTGACGTTCGTCAAGACACCCGTAGACGTTAGCTTTATCCATTAAGTCTAGAACTATTGATACGATGTTTGATAAACATATAAATATTAACACGTAGACTACTTCGTTTAACGGCAATAAATACTTAGTGCATAGATACAATTTAATTTAGTACAGAGTACGGTAAGGTTATGAAACGGATACCGCGCATTTGTTTCGAACGCGAAACAAATACCGCGCACGTATTTATGACGGCTACGATCAAAACCTGGTTTCGATCGGACGGCCAGAGAGGATGGCGAGATCGCGGAAGAAGATTTCGGCGGTTTGCGGTCATCGCCACATAGGATGACACGTGGCAAAATGACATTGGGTCGCGACATCTTCAAGGATTACGTGAACAGATCTGGAGATGACATGTGTCGACATTTTGGCCATGTCGTACAATGGTCGTACAGAAAGTACACCGACACCTGTACTTTTCTGTACGACACAGTAATTTGATTGGTGCCGTACGTCAGTAGATAGAGTTTGAGAGAGAGATGGAACTTAGAAAAATTTAGTAGGTAGCAGCCTCTCTCCGAGAGAGCTTCGTACAAAAGGGTCATCTTTGACCATTCATATCTATCAATTTACTTGACCATTTTCAATGATTCTTTTTGTTGCGGACTCAAAGGAGTCCACGCTACATATGAGTGTAGTTGGTCAGAGTTTTTGCCTGCCACGGTGGCTGCATTTCTAAGGGAAAGTCAAAGTGGGTGGATGTGTCCAAAACTCATATTCTAACTTTGCATTCTGTGATGGAATTGAGCACACAGAAAGCATTATTTCACAAGGGTGAAACTATAATGGGTCTCTGATTGTGAAAGGGTTTGTCATTTGGGTTTATATCAACTTGGATTCGGCACTATCTAGATAAGCTTCTTTTGGATCTGCGATTTCTGTGGGCAATGGAGCACACATAATTTCAAAATCTGCGTTTTCTGTGGGCAATGGAGCACACAAGGTTTCAGGTATTATGTGAGTAAGTGCGATTAAATGCAATTAAAATGCGATTAAAATGTGGTTTAGATGCGGTTAAAATGCGGCGACGTGATACGACATGACAGGGCGTACCACATTACAACCTGTATAGAATCGGCGACCACATGCCAATCTAACACCCTCCCCATACATTGTGCCCACCCACACGTTGCACTACCCTGTTTGTCCACACTCTCGTTCCTAACCCCCCTTCTCAACCCCCCCTTTTCCCCCTGTCCCCACCTTGCACCATGCACATAAAATGCACAACATGGGATGTAGACTGCATTGCATGGATTGAACAAATTATGCACATTGTACGGATTGTATCGATTGAGTCTGTCTGGCAGCAGAGCGGCAAATCACATCAGGGATGATAAGATGCGAAAAGAGACACACATGGTGGTGGGAGGGACGGGGGGGGGCAAGGGGAGGTGGCGCCGAGAAACAGTACAGGTGTGAGAAGAGATTAATTCTCTCACATTTCTCTCTTTCTTCCGAATCTTTGTCTTCCTTTTTCCTCCAACTTCTTTGATTCCCTTCAATGTTCAAACGTGGGACAATGCTTTTTGAGGAAGAAAAACGGAGATCCATCCACCCTCAAACACATCACACATTTAACCGATTTTTAGAGACGCGGAAGAAAGAGAGTGAGAGAGAGGGGGTAAGAGACAAAAAGAGAGGATGGCGATAGAGATACTAACTTATAATAACAACTTATAACGCGCAGCATTACATATCGTTGTTGAGTTTCGAGATGTTACAGCCTCCCAAAAAGGTGACTACATGTACCAAGGCCCAACTCACAGTTTCATACCATTTGCTTCACATATCTTCGATAACTTTGACTCTTCCTTGTAATTTTCTTTTCGTGAAAACGCTCAAGGATCCTTCGAAGTTCGAGGACCTGACAGCCCTTTTCGAAATCTCATAAATCTCATATTGACTTTCTAACACCAATTATCTGTGTTGCCCTTCAACGTTCTGAAGGTTTGGATCATATCCTACTAGACATTGTGGTGAATAATGGTGAAGGATTGGAAGACTTACCCCCGCGCCACCTACCACACAAAGCCGATATTTATAGTTCAAACCTTTAGTGTGTCATAGTCTTAGGCCTACGTATCTAAGGTAGTTTTAATGTTTATACCGTTTGGTTTTTATTTTTTCTTTTTGTTGTTCTTGCTTTCCTCTTTAGCCGTTTATTTTGTTGAACCTTTGTTGTGCATTTATTATTTTATTGTTTTGGTCTATTTACCTTTAATAGTCGTCTAATATTTTCTGGCACAATATTATTTTGTACTTTGATGGTCTTATCATTGCGTTTTTGGAAATAAAGTCTTTTCTAAAAAGAATCTTTGACCAAATGTTAAGTTATATTTCTAAGTTTTGGTGAAGTTTTATAAACGTTTGTAACTATCACATAAGTAAATTTAAAAAAAATCAAAGTAATAAGTAACGTATTTGGACATTGGAACACTCTGAAAAATAGTACGGATAATCGGCATTAAAATTTTAATTTACACCTTAAAGTTTCCTTTACACGGGCACCAACCTAAGGGCACTTCCCTTTATTAACCAAACTTAGTCTTGTTACTTTGTTTTTTAGCAAAGATTTTCTGTACTACATCAAGAGCGTTACGATGTAACGAAATTGTGACAGATGTAGACGTGGGTGTAATTTGTGACTATTCTAGACGGCTACAAAACTTGCGACAATTGATGATGTTAACAAAATAGAGTTGTAGGCGTCTCGTTTTTTGTGACATTGTAGATGTTTAGGGTTTGTGACATTTTGATGTCACATTTACTATTGAAAGCATCTACGTCACTAATTTTAAAACTTTTTCCCATGGTTTCTAGATTTTGTTATTTTGTCTTTTCTCACTCTAATTGCTATCAAATGACGTCCAAAGATAGTCAAAAGTAATTTTTTTTTGAGATCTTTCGTTTGGTACTATTATTGCCATTTTTCATTTGTAGAATTGTGAGATAGACGCAGATAGTGGGAGGGGAACAGAGAAAGAGACGCCTTCACGGTTGCTTTTGACAAAATGGTAATGTTGTGTATCGACAAGAAATTTATCGTGAGAACACCAATACTGATAGCTATCGGTTATCGAACAATCAGGGGTTTTGATATATTGCTCTGAGACCAACAAATTCCTTATCGGCGATAAGTGAAAAAAATATAGTACGCTATATAATAGTACTTTATAATATACTGTATTCTATTTTATACTTTATATAGCATTGCTACCACGTGTAACAAGCTGTTCCGTACTCTGTGTAACGATATAACGACGGTTCAATACGGCGGAATAAGCCGTACAATTGTACGGTACAACCACACAATTATCGTTGATAGTTATCGGTACCTTTGTTATTGGTGATGAAAACCGATATTATCGGTTTTTCATCGAAGATAACACCAGTTTCGATATATCTTACCAATATATTGATTATTGGCATAACCTTGCCGATACACAACAGTAAATGGCGTCCGTTGGCCAAGACGGCCTGTCTACTTAAAAAAGTGCACGGAAAAACTACGCATATGTTGTAAACGCGCAATGGGTTTTTTGTTTTTGGTACTCCACAGAGAAATTTTTTCAAAAGCCTCCGACGCGCACCTCACCCTTTGTCTACTCGTTCACATCGTGAAACTTTAGTTAAAATAGAAACGCGCTAGACTACAAACAGTACATCTAAAGTTTCAAAGTGACGCAAATTATATTGCGGTAATTTCATTTTTTTGGTATCACTGAGGATTTTATCGTTGCGGGCTAAGTTTTGAAGGAAAACGATAGAGAAATACTCTTAATTTATCACATGGGAAGTGCCCTACATCACAATTCAAATTCCCAAACGAGATGAAACAGTATCGGCCGTTCAAAAGTACGCCGCGACGCGAAACTCAAATTTCTAAAAGGAATCAAAATCGAATCGTGCTCCGGTGCCTGAAACACCGTCAAAACCCACGGACGCCCGATTCTTCAAAATGGATCCAACAAAACACCAACTAAACTGTACAAATAAAAAGTACAGTATACCGTGCATCGCTATTAGCGTTAATAAATTTATCGTCCCTAAAATCATCTTTTTTATGTACACATTTGTCCAATTTTCAAGTTAAGACCGCCAATCGTAAGGTGAGAGTCTTTACCTTTAAATCGGAACCATCAGATCTACTATTCGACATGTGTGTACAGAGAAAATATTTTTTAAGAGACCAAAAAAACATTGACATTGATAGCGATTCACGGTGCTGTACACGAAACACGATCACCAAAATGTTTGTACTTAAAAGACAACTAAAACCGTGTACACGAAACGTACGCATGGAAAATTGCCAACGACACAAAAAGCTACACCGTGAATCACTATTAGTGTTAATTTTTTATTCGTCTCTTAAAACATCTCTTCTACGTACACACTTGTTCGATTGTAAAGCTGACAGTTTTAACTGAAATATAAGATTCTCAACTTCCGATTAGCGGTCTCAAATTGAAAATCGGACAAGTGTGTAGGGAGAATTTTTTTTTTGAGAGGCGTGAAAATTATTAATCCTAATAGCGATACACGGTGTAGACGTGACCCACGACCAAATTACACCGCACTTTCAACGAACCAACATCGCTAAAGCGTCAACGATTCGACATGATTAAAAACCCAACTTGCCTTTTATTTGTTGGAAAATGTCACAAAAGCGAGAGAAACGATGCCATTGGCTGGAACGGTCGATTTGGCGTGGTGAACAGTAGTGCTGGGAATCGGGTAATTTCATATCGCGATAATTTCGTTTTTTGATATATCGAATATCGATCAAGCAAAGTTCTCGATAAATCGTACCGATACCAACATAAACTATCGCGATATATATCGCGAAATATAGTATTTTATAAATTTAATATTTTTTACAATATGTTATTGTAGCCATAAAGACAAATTTTCTGATACGCCACGTACGACGTGATTTGCGTTCCGTGACTTAAAGGTAGACGCCGCAAAATTTAACCGACAAAAAAGTACTACCACTGTAATTCATATAGTTACTTATTTGGGGTATGGTTGCATTAGGAGGTCTTTATAATAGCACCGACAACAAAATTTCTGTATTAGAGAGGCCTCGGTGACATCGCGTATCGTCTTTAAACAAGTTTTTACATACGTGTTTAATTTGAGTGTTTCTTTGTAAGTTGACGATCAAATCTCTAAAATCGTCAAAGATTTGAAACCGACAATTTTCGTATGGAAATCCGTACTTGCGTGTTACATACGTGTACTTTGCAAGTGTACCGCGTCAATGTACCTTAGAGATCTCCTTCAATCTGCTACTTTCAGGAAAAAACCGTATTTCTTTTCGGCAAAGATCTTACGGTCACCTTTGTCTAAGGCACGTGACTTTGGAGACCTGTGAAAAATTTCAGTATTTATTTTTTTAAATGCCTCGATATATCGACGATACGATATATCGGCGATATATATGTGTATTATCGTGATGATTTTACTTTCAATATGTCGAAGCGATATATCGATTATCGGGTACCTCAAATTGGATATATATCGCATATCGGAAACGGTCCTCGATACCCAACACTAGTGAACACTATTCTGAGTCAACGGACCGTTCGATGAAACTAGTCAATGTTTCCGCAAACAAAGGGTGAGAATGCTAGGGCAGTTGACGGTCGGCAAAATGCGGGAAAAAACCGGCCGACTGGGCTTTACTCAAAAACAGGCATCGACTTCGCAATAAGTATGTGACTCCAGTTTTCCTTTCAAATATATTATACTTGGCAGTCTGTTTATCCTAAAGTGAAGTAATTTCTTCATCGTGTTACTCTATCATAATAAAGCTTGTCACCTCCTTCACTCAAACGCTAAGTGTTCTTCTGATTTAGCAAGGATCATCTCCCTCTCCTCTCCTCTCCTCTCCTCTCCTCTCCTCTTCCTCTCCTCTCCTCTCCTCTTCTCTCCTTTACTCTTCCTCTCCTTTCTTATCCTCTCCTATCCTCTCCTCTCCCTCTCCTCTCCTCTCCCGCTCATCTCACGATCCTATCCTCTCCTCTCCTCTCCTCTCCCTCTCATCTCCTCTCCTCTCCTCTCCTCTCCCCTCCTCTCCTCTCCTCTCCTCTCTTCTCCTCTCTTCTCCTCTCCTCTCTATTTGAATTTACCGACTCTTCATTCCACACTACTTCTGAACCACTATGTT
>JBBHKE010003456.1:57730-68401 GCA_037447655.1 Zygnema cylindricum
TTACTAATTGTGGTGATTGTGGTGTATGTGTTCGATTTTTTGGTATTTGTGGATAATTGCAGGTGGGAAGGGTACCGGTTCTAATCGGTTTCTTATTCGAACTTTTAGTGGTTGTTCCTCTTCAAGTCCCGATCAACGAAAGTCCCGTTTTTCTTCTCGGCAAAGATTGGGCTTTAGGATTGTTGTTTCTCGGACCCGTTTGGTACGTTAACGACTCCTTTCTATACAAAACTTAGAAAAAAACTGAAATAATATCCTTAATTAAATCTTTTAAATATGTGGATGAGAAAATTGTTGTAAGCCTGTCCATTGGGCAACAATTTAACACTCGGATAAGATTTGGTGTACTGTACAGTTCCTTAAAGTAATCGGTGCAAAAGTGCTGTTTTTTTTCAAATGAAATGGAAAGCGAAGGGGACGAAACAACAAATAATGCGTGTTTACATTTCTTAAGTGTGAAATAGAAATCACCATTAAAGTGGAAAACATCCATGAAATTTTTTGAAGTCAAGAACATATATTTCTATGAGTGGTGTTTTGCCACAAAACCAATTATTTCCTTTTTAAAAATTTCAGACCGATATCAAAGGTGTAGAAAGTACAAAGTCACTTGTATCAAAAATCATTTTTAATAATCACCATCAGCAACAGTTTTCAATAATCATATCACTGATTTATGGTCTTGAGGGTGAGGGGAGAGGGACAGAGGGAAGGATGGACTTACTTGGCTTTTATTGCAGGAGAAGGTCAGAGTTTTACGTTGCATTTTAGTGTTGAAGCTATCCTCTATTGACAATTTCTTTTCACATTTCAGTTTTATTTTTTGTAGTGATGTACACCGATTGAAATCGCAGACGATATATTGTTTTGTTGGTATATTGTATTACCAAGATTTTGAAAAGTCGATAGTTGTCAGTTCGCCAATAACTACCGACATTGGACAATTGCCGATGGTCGGCCGATTTTTTTTATTTTTTCTCACTTTAAGGTGTCTGACACTTTACAGCTGAATGCGTACTGCAAAAAACTGTGTACCATAGGGTATTGTACAAATTTTTGAAATGCGAAATTTTCAAATGTGTTTTGCATATTTTCAGTGATGGAGATCTGTTGGAAATGGAGACATCCTGCAGTTCTAAAGGTGTCAAGCGCACGTTTTAAGATTTTAGGGTTAGGCCATAGGATTACGTATGAACTATTGAATCACAAACTTTTCTTTGTTTTTGTGCATTGTCACGGACAAGATTAGTCTGAAGGAAAGACATCGTAGGATCCTAAAGAAGGTATCAAGCGCATCCTCAAGGATTTTAGGGCTAGATATTTTCCACCTTCCCTGGAAGTCCTCCATTATCTGTTATTATCTGTGAATCAAAGAATTAGGACAGACAATCAGAACAATACACTTCCCCTCCTCTCCTCTCCTCTCCTCTCTTCTCCTCTCCTCTTCTCTCTTCCACCTCCACCTCATCTCTTCTTGTCCTTCCTCAATTAAATTATGACCATAAATGGACAGCTGCTACCTGCCACTTTAAAAGCTTCACATGAGAGCTTTTTTAATCTGGATAAACTGAAATGGAGAATTACAATCAATGTCGGCGATGTGGCGATTATCGGCCGGCCGTTCAAGATATCGATTATACCCTGAAAAAGTACATGTTAATTAGCTGCAAGGCCTGTTGGCTGTACATCACTAAGTTTTTATATCCATTTTTACCCGAAAGGTTCTTGATGGTAGTTCAAGTAAAAAACTACCATCAACCATCATCGATTCAGGATCCTTGTCTTATTTCCAAACTGTTTATTATAACAATACATGAGCTAGTTTTTCAAATTTCTCTTTGCCTTTCTCATTTTCCTATTCGTTCTTGCCTTACCCTGTCTCCCTTTGTTTTCCTTCTCGTTTTGTCAATTTGTCCTTTTGTCCTTTTTGTCAGTTTGCAAACAGGTAATGATGGGACAGGCGAATCTCATCGCAGACAACAGCTGGCGAGCACAGTGGGAGCGCGTGAAAACCGACAGATTCAGACGTTTAAACGGTTAATGGGTTTTCCGTGAAATCGTGACTCCTGTTCTCTGAGATCTCTATCTCTTTTGTAATCGCAAAAGGTATTTTTCCTCTTTTGGGGTTTTCTCTATTTGTGAACTCTGCCGTTGACCGATTCGCTTGGATCGCTTGTTTGGGACTTATTTCGTTTTTTACGGTTTGAGAAAACTAAGCAGATGGCTTGGAGATCTCCATAATTCGATTAGAGACGACCCGTATTTAGTGGGGGAGAAGGTTACATAATTTTAAGGGGCCTAACAAAGAAAGTCAGAAAGGAAGGGCAGAGGAGGGAGGAGTGAAGGGAGGAGTCTAATCCAAGGTCAATAGGTTTGAGGAAAGGGGAAAGTGGAGGGAAAAGGAAAAGTGAGAAAAGGAAAAAGAAAAGACAATTGTAATACGAGGAGAAAAAAAGAAAAAGGAAAAAGGTGGAAAAAGAGGAAGGGGGGGAAATGGAGTATAGTTCTTGTGCTTTCAATTTTATAGTTTGGAGGATTTCGGGGATTCACCATTTTAGGGAAAATGAAGCAAAAAAAACAAAAAAAAAAGGAAATCAAAAGATGTATATTGATGATGTAAAAAAAATCGATGTTTTTTGAGAGAGTTCGTAGTTCGCAAAAAACGTTCTAGTTTTTTTTCCTTTTTTCTTTTTGAGTTTTTACAGCTTTACGAGCCATGCTGAGCAAAAATACAAATATATTATTTTCTTGTTAACAAAAAAAAAAACAAATGAGATATAGAAGTGGAATCGCAGTTTTATTATTTTTTTTGTCTCTATTTTCTTTCGTTGTTGTCTTTTGTAGATATGTTTATGTTATTTTTCTCTTTTCCAGGTGAAGGTCCACCTTATTTGTACTGATTTTAAGGATCTGTTCGCAAAATTTGATAGAGAAGTGAAAGGCGACAATATTTGGGTAGGAGGGAGACGGAAAAGGAGAGAAAGAGGGAGAGAGAGGAAGTCTGTTTCTGAACACCTGTCTTTGGTCGTAATCTGGATTAAGATCATTATCGTATTGTTGGAAAATTGTACCAAAAAATAAAATACCAAAAAAAAATAAAAAAAATGAGAAATTGTTTTTGCTGTTGAAATATTTGTATCTGTTTGCATTCCCAAATTTTGGAATTCCGGTTTTGATTCTGCTATTCGGCTTTCGTTTTTTTCGATATTTTCGTTTCTCGGCTTCTCAATTTTTTATATCGCTTTTAGCGTCGGGGATTTGTATAAGAGATTAAAAAATGGAACAAACGTTAGAAAATATCTTTTTGTTTCTGGGTTTACATCCTCAATTTACTTTCGGTTTGAAATGTGATTCTTCCATCTTAACATAACTTTGTCAGAAAGTGACTGTGACTATTTTCACACTTTTTAGCACATGCGGTCAACTGTTTTGCAATATACTGATTTGTTGCTTGTAAAGTAGGTGAGTTTTGGAAACTGTTTCTCGATGGTGCAAAAATACGTGCTTGTACTCGTAATAAAACTACACCGTATTGAAATTGGAAAGGTTCTCAGAGCAAACAGGCAGTGCTACCACTCCCTTCAAGCCAAAGGACACTAGAGATGTGTATGTTCATTGCAATATACAGGCGTCGTCGTTGACAATCGGAGTTCTAGGAAGCTCACCGATTTGTACTATTTTGGTCCATTGGTGTTCAACTGCAAAATTTTAGTTGGATTCGACATAGTAGCCAAGGGATGATCGCACCACGTCTACACTGTCAGGCTAAATGGATATTTTGTCGCATCGACATTAACAAATTGCAGATATAATTTTTTCAATAGTTGTACATACGATTATCACATAATCTTCTTATGATCTTGGTGAAGACTTACCAGGTTTTCTCGTCGTGTATAGCGAGCAAGGTATATTGGTAAACTATGTATACTTCCCAAAAGGGTATCCCTAAGTGATATATCAAGCAGGTGATCACCATTTGTTGATTTCGCCTAAATCGACGATACATTGCTGACTGTATTGATAGCTCGAAGTGTCCTTTCGTTCAAGAGTAGCTTGTTGTAGATTCTTAGAAATTTAGTAAGTTGGTTTCGATGCACCACTTGTTGTTTGTCATCGACTTCAAAGTTTGACTCTTTTATCACCATTTTTGTGGCCTTAATGGTTGCATTTTTATTGAGTTGGTTTTCAATTGCGAAGTTAATTGAGCATCTCAACCCCTAAAATCAATCAGAACAGAATTTAGGTGCGACAGATTGCAAGGAAGATTTAGACAAGTCCTCCGAGGATTTTCTACCTACGCAGTTGTGCATGTCAAACATTTGAATATAGAGGTCTAGATAGCTCTCCACCGAACCTCCTCACTGGTTTTAACCGTCAACGTGTATCGGTCGCCCCTCAACGAGCAAAAGTCGCGGCTCTCCACCGATGAAGCATGGTACAAATGATAAACGGGGCCTCCAAAATCTTCCACCAGATGATCCAATCCATGTCAGCTATCTTCAGGCTTGTGGACCTTAATTTGTTAGGGTTGTGGGTTGTCATCTACATTAGGTTTCTTCTCTTTGAGGGTAGTCGTCTTTTGTAGTTTTAGTTAGTTTTGGTGGTTACTTGTTTAGTTAGTGCTGTCTTTGTTATTTGTTTTCTATGCCTTTACCTATTTTCTCTCGGCTATTGTAGTCTTTAAATGTGTTTTTTTACACCCCTTTTTACCCTTATGGTTATTCCCTCTCACTTTTGGCGATAAATATTTTCTCCCAGCTTGTACGGTCACCTTTTACTTTCCAAAAATGTTGTTTTTTTCCCGTCCTTAAATAATGGCTTACAAATGATTTCAAGTTCTATTTTTCAAAGGTTTGAAATCGATCCAGGTTTGTTTGTAGTCAGTTGAGATATAATACTCGTGAATATATTAGGGATTCTCTCTAATCTTGTGTAAAAAGCGGTCATTTTAGGGTCATTTTGCAAATCCTATGCCCAATGAAGCTTAATGAGCGTGATAGCCGCGGGAAATTAGGTGGGCCATGTATTTTAATATGCACGTATTAAACAGGCCAGACTAAAAAAACAGGAAAAACTGAAGCTGCCCGTGAAAAGTTTGAAAAACCTTTTTAGACGTGGAATGGAGGAAATCTATTTTTGCCCAATTCGGGAGAAATCCCGAAAGAGTACTGACACGCGTAAAAGAGTCTCACAAACTTTTAACCTTCCCGTACTTTTTCCTTCTGTTTGTACTCGCCCCTCGGCGCCTTCCAAAGCATGCCCGCGGTCATCCCGTGGCCGCAAAAAGTGGCCGTCGCGAAATTCGACCCCGAAATGACCACTTTTGGACAGTGGCGGCCAAGGGGGGAGCGCAGGCCGTAAGTACGTTTTAACGTTTTTTCCACACGTGTAAACTTAACACACGCCGTTAAAGAATATCTCGCTTTTGATTCCTTTCACGGCCGTGTCGTACGTCTACTGCTTAGTCTCTTTAACTTTTTCAAGCGAATCGAATGCATGCGGTTAACAATATCGCGCTTTAGATTCCTTTCAAGGCCGTACCGTACATCTAACGCTTGGTCACTTAAGACTTTTTTCAAGCGAATCGAATAAACGCGGATTAGAATATCTCACTTTTGATTCCTTTTTCTGCCGTACCGTACTTTTAACCGTTTGACTTTTTTCAAGCCAATTGAACGCACGCGGTTACGAATATCTCGCTTTTTACCGTACCGGTACCCGTGCCATTCTCGACCCGTACGACTAAAGCTGCTTTCCACATGTGAAAGGAAATAAAAGAGCGATTTCCGCAGACCAAACCTCAATGGAACTGAAAAACGGATCTGAGTGGACAAAGATCGTGACCTGGCTTTTGGTCTAGAATTTCCTGTCAGTGTGACGTGGCGAGCTCGCAGCCCATGGCGCCCACCATGGTCATCGCGACAGTGCTGATGTTGGTGTGCCACGTGGCACTCGTAATGGGAGATTACATTGGAGTCATGCCGGAACCAGACAGTACGTTTTCCCTTCCTTTGACCTTCCTTTTCTCTATTCTATTGTGCAGTACATGTATTCACACGTGCGAAACGTATCTTTAATTCGCTGCTCTGCCGCTTCTCTGCCGATCCTGCTGCTGCAGAGTCGGCTCTGGAGGCGGTGAAGGCGGCGATTGTGAACAAAGGGAGCTTTCCCGAAATCAAATGTGGCGGAGGGTATTTCGTCTGCGATGATTCTCGTCGCGTGATTGGCGTGTGAGTGGCTATCGATGCGTGCAATCTCTGCTGTCATGATTCCACACTGAATTGCATACGGAATCTCGCACTGAATTTCGCACTTTATTCTAATTCTTAGGATGTGAGCAAGCTCTGCCATAATGCGCCCTCGAGTTCGATGAGACAAGATGGTCGGGGAGGGGGAGGAGGGAAGGATTTCGTTTAAAGTCCTTTGAGAGGGGGGTGCAGATATTTATTAAACCTAGGACTAAGCGGGAGCATTGCGGCGGAGATAGGCAACCTTACACGATTGACATACTTGTGAGTGGATACTGGAATAGGGGATGCATTTGATGCATAAAAATAGTAAGAAATTGAGGTTAATAAAACATATAATCAATTTAGTGAGGAATTGAGGTTAATAAAACATATAATTAGATTAGAAAGAAAGACCAAAGATTTCATTTCACATTAGTTCCTCCATTTTATCTTTCGATTTTGGTCTTCAAGTTGGAGGTGGGAGGTGGGAGGTGGGAGGTGGGAGGTGGGGGAGGGGGAGTTAGGAGAGGGATCGAAGTATAGGTGGGGTGGGGGGGGGGGATGTCATAATTTGTAAATGATAAAAAAAAAACAAAAAAAGTTTTACCTTTTGGTATTTTTGTCATTATTTGAGGGTTATTTTTTTGAAGTGTGTAAAAAAAAATTATGGAAGTTTACGTTTCACGATAGAATAGGAGGGTGGGGTGGGGTGGGGTGGGGTGGGGTGGGGTGGGGTGGGGTGGGGTGGGGTGGGGTGGGGTGGGTTGGGGTGGGTGGGGGAGAGGGGAGGGGGGGGAGAGGGGGAGGGGGAGGGAAAGGCGTCGTGATAGAAATCGGTGTGGAGTGAAAACACCACATTCATTTATATTTCCATCTATTTCTTTTGTGGGTTCTTTTTTTCATTGATTTTAATTATTATGTTTTTGTCATGGAGGAAAGAGGTGGGAGGGTGGGGTTGTGACGAAAACCATTTGTTGTCAAAAACAATGTATGTTGTAAATATGCTTTTCCGTTTTTTTTATATATACTTAATATTTTTTTTTGTGTTTTTTTTTGGGGGCGAAAAAAAAGAGGCGCTTGTAGGGGTGTGGCAAGAAATGCGGTTTTGTATAAATATTGTGTGTCCAAAAGTCCAACCTACAGATTACACCAAAATGATGTTGAATTTAATATAGTGTGCGATAGAGGAAAAAAAATCATGTCTTTACTAGGAATTTGCCCTCTTTATTTTTGAATGTAAAACCTTTAACAGATATTAACTAGGAGACCCTTGTGGGGTGTGACTGTTGGTGGGGTGGTGGGGTGTGAATGTTCAATGCCACAGATATCTGGTTGACCAGTGGAGTGGAAGCATTCCATCGTCCATGGGTCAACTCACATCCCTTCAAATCTTGTAAGACACATGAATGATAACCTTGTAATAAATAAGGAAATAATGAAAAAAATAGTGATAATTAACAATAATAATAACAATAATAATAATATTTATGTTAGAAAAAATTAACAATAATGATAAACATTTAAAAAAACAAAAAAATAATAAAGGGGTAAAAAAAAGAGTGGGAAAGGCGTACCGAGGGAGAGGGAGATGGAAAGGGAGAAAGAAAGGGAAAGAGGGATGCATGGATGGAGGAGAGGCGAGAGAGAAGGGGAGAGGGTGAAAAAGATAGAGAGGGAAAAGGGGAGATAGGGAGAGGGAGAGAGGGGGAAAGGGAGGAAGAGAGGGAGGGTGGTGGAAGGGAGGGAGAGACGGAGAGAGAGAGGGAAAAAAAGGGAAAAAAAATGGTAAATAATAGTTGATGTGGTAGAAAACAATAACCGTAAATAATAAGAAATAATAATATTTAGTTATTGTTGAAAAAAGGTAATTAATAGTTCAATTCTCTAATTTATTTCCACGTTAAAAAGAGAGAGTGAGGATCAAAAGCACGCTATGGCTGCCGCGATTTTTAGAAAGTGGCAGAGTTAGAAGTAGAGGATATTTTACCAAAATGGTGCCTAGGTCCATATTTTAACCTGAATCTGCAGACCTCTATGTAGTCGTACGTCATAACCACTAAAGCGTTATCGAAACGATACACGTGACGGGTTTCAAAGATATGTAAATATTAACGCGACAGCTAATTAACACCAGACTAACGAAGAGGAACAATTCATGCACGTACGCAAATCTGAACCGTGTAAAATATGTTTTGATCAGACGACCGACATTATAGCCGCCACGCGGAGTGAGCTTTTGGCGGCATACCAAGATAGCGTCACACGATGCCACGTGGCGCCACATTATTTGATACCGGTGAAGATAGGAGGAACCATGGCTTCGATTTGACAAGTGTCATCTTGTAGACCTTGTCGTACAATAGTTCTACAATAAGCACATCGCCCATTCTACCTTCTTGTACTATATAGTGTTCCTATTGGACTAGGGTTTAGTAGTAGGTAGTCGTGAGTACGCAGACCAATACTTAGTGATATGTAGGGACCTCTCTCTAAAAAAGCTTGTAACTTTAAAGGTCATCTTTAACCAACCATAACTTACTGTTCAGGGGAGCAAATTCAATTATTCATTTTGCATTTGCCTCAAAAGAGACTTGCCCTCACAGGGGTGAGGGTGGTTAGAATACTTTTGTGCCTGGGCGGCGCTTATTCAGTGGGAAAGTGGAATGGGCAAATATTATCCTTGAGGCTTTACATAGGCTGCTCATTCTGTGGGTCAATAAAGACCACAAAATTTCAGGTTATGGGCCCACCCTCTAGGGTATCCATATTTGATGGATCAGACTTTTTGTATTGGGAAATGATGATGGAGGGAAAACTATTTGAGAAGCATCTATGGGGCATAGTGTTTGGACAAATTCGACTCCCAACTCCACCTGGGTTTGGAGGGACACGATTTTTTGGCACCTCCGTCACTAGAGTAGCATGATTACCTGCCACCATCACCGAGGATGAAGATGAGGAAGGAGAGGAGATTGTCATGGATAGAGAAAAGATAGGATTTGCATCTCAAGTGACACCATTGTTGAAGGCCATACTGACAGCAACACAACCAGCAACATTGACAAGGGTTTAGACCAACAGATTAGAGTATGAAAAGTGGATCTAAAAAGACAAGGTTGCTAAGCTCTTAATTCTTAAAAATGTAGCAAACGACATTGCCATTCCCCTTATGCCTGTCAAATCTTCATCTCAAATATGGATATCATTAGTTAACAAGTATAAGAGTGGATCATTGCTGCAGCAGTAGTTGGCAGAAAATAAGATCGTTGCTTATACTTATAAGGGAGGAAGCATGAATAATTATTGCAATGTTTTAAGAGCTTTGTTTGGAGAGCTAGAGAATGCAGGTAACACATGGTCTGAGAGATAAAAAGTAAATACATTAATGATAAAACTACTTGAAGAGCATGAGAATATCATTAACCGATTGCAAGATATAAGAGATAACAATTGGAATTGGGATGACACAGGGGGAATGATTTTAGTGAAAGAAAGCACCATAGAGCTTAGGAGAGGGAGTCGAAGTGTTCAAGCATTGTTTGCAGGAGTAGATTGGCGGAAGTGTTATAAGGAGAGAGGGAAAGATTCTTATCAAAACTTTGGTAGAAGAGGACAAAGAGGTGGCAGATTTGATAGACAAGGGAGATAAACTTCTCGAGGAGGATTATGCCACTTCTGTAAGTTACTGGGACACTATATAAAAGATTGTGTCAAACTTGTAGATCTTCCACTGAAAGATGGTTAAGGAACCTCAAAGGATGGAGGAAAGAAAAAGGCTGTATTGACTTAAGTTCATGATGAGGAAGAGGATAAAGAAACCGAACAGGAAGCGAAGCTTGAGGAGCTTCTTCTTAATACAAAAACTAGTGAAAAACATGTCGAAAATCCACGGAGACAAAAGTGTTATTTCGAAGGTAAAAGGGATCCACCCGAGGATGGGCGGATCATTGACTCAATGCCCTCAATGCATATGTGCAAAGATAAGAAGTGGTTCGCTAAAGTGGGAAAGATCCCAACAATTGAAATAGAGTACAAAGATAGTGGAGTAGAACCACAAGTCTTGTTGGAATAGTTGACTTGAAGGTTATAGTTGATGGAATAGCCTCAATTGTAACACTTTCAAACTTTCTTTACATTCCATAGCTAAGGAAAAACCTGTTTTTAACAGCTGTCCTACATGAAAAGGAGTTAGAAACAAGAACCAGGAAAGAAATCTTCACAGCAAGCTTTGATAATGAGGTTTATTTCATAGCTGGGAAGGGCAATCAAGGGATGTTCAGAATTGTTCTTTGCAACGAAAAGAGTGTTCTCTACTCGTGTGCAAGTGAGATGATGCTTTGGCACAAAAGGTTGGGGCATGTACATCTAGATAAAATAAAAAAATTGAAGAAAATTAGAATAGAAGAGGATATTCCTTTTGAGGATGATGAGTGGGGGAGGG
>JBBHKE010003456.1:69074-71574 GCA_037447655.1 Zygnema cylindricum
GAAACAAGATGTTTACAAATAAAGAGGACAACACTAAGAGAAAACATAAAACAAACACAGCAGCAAGAAAAACAGCGAACTGAGGTGCAGCAATGAGATCCAGAATTAATTAAGACATGTAACGGCGGTATTTCAGTTAGGAAATGCAATCTTAGATCAGCATCGCAGTTAATGAATTTTAGAGCTTGTGTAATTGATCTTAGATATGATCCTAGGAAAAACAATGTACAGTGGTTTCTCATAAATATCGGGTATTTATCGGCGATAATACCGATAGCGATATATCGTACCAATATATCGATTATCGGGTACCCGAAAAAAGGTCCATATCGGCTATCGGCAAATCCTTACCGATACACAACACTACAAAATACACAGTTCTAATTACTTTTTGGAGTGTAAGCGCTCTTTGGTGACATGTAACAAAAAGGATCCTAGTATAGATTCTAGTTAATGTGTTCGAGATTTTAAGTAATTGACGCTACGACTAGATTCTAACGTAAAGGATTGACTTTATGGCGGCAATGTACAGAATTAATTAAGACCTAGAGTAACGACGTGGAGTCAAGCGACAAAAAGAACGACGACACAAACAAAATACAAAAGAGAATCACAACAGGAGAAATAAACATTTGTAGAACAAAGAGTGAGACCGTCGCTCAAAGGACTTGTAAATAAGGCGGCAGGAGTGGACCGACGCATGTAATGACAGGTGACGGGTACGGACAGGACCAAGAGAGAGTAGTCCAAAGGATTTGTACTTAGGGCGGCAGGAGTGGACCGACGCATATAAGACAGGTGACAGGTACGGACGGGACCAAGAGTGACAAAAAGTGAACCGACGTTAAATGACCTTTAACAGCTCGATGATTGATAGCCGCGGGAAATCAGGTGGGCCATGTATTTTAATTTGCACGTAATAAAGAGGCCAAACTAAAAACCGAAAAAACTGAAGCTGCCCGTAAAAAGTTTGAAAAACTTATTTGGACGTGGAATGGAGGAAATCCATTTTTTGCCCAATTCGGGATAAAATTCCAAAAGAGTACTGACACGCGTAAAAGAGTCTCACAAACTTTTAGCCTTCCCGTACTTTTTGTTCCTTTTGTTTGCACACACCCCTCGTCGCCTTCCATTGGTCCAAAGCATAGTTCAAAAGTAGGCGTTTTTATGGTAGGCCTTTGGAAGACGCACAAAACTTGGCACAAAACTCTCGTAGAGTAGGCAGACTGTATGTGTGTGTGCGTTGTGCACACTCTTGTATGAACGTATGAATCTGACGTATCATCATAGTACAGCGCACGCCACCAGACGTAATTTTTTAGCGAACTGACACGGCGTAGGATGACATTCCGCGGGGAAAATAACCCGAAAAAAAAAACGCGGATGTAAGTCCTATCGTAAAGTGTGTTATGGGCTTTTCATGTGATCTTCTTAGATCGCTACTTTGATCAGAGACCGTCCGATCGTTCTAATCTGACAATTTAAGTAAAGAATACCTCAAAACTCACGGAAAAATAAAAATTTGTTCGAATGTTTTTCAAAATTTAGACATGATGTTTAATTCTTTATCGATCGATGTGCAACTCAACCCTGTTACTATTATTTTTCATTTTGCGACCAATACAACATGGGTCTTATGGCCATATTGTATGTTTTGCGTACAATAGGCATATTGTATGGGCCTACTTTCACCTACTTTTTAACTATGGTCCAAAGCATGCCCGCGGTCATCCCGTGGCCGCAAAAAGTGGCCGTCGCGAAATTCGACCCCGAAATGACCACTTTTGGCGGCAAGGGGGGAGCGTAGATTCAACACACGCCGATAAGGAATATCTCGCTTTTGATTCCTTTCTCGACCGTACCGTACGTTTACCGGTTACTCTCTTTAACTTTTTCAAGCGAATCGAACGCAAGCGGTTAACAATACATCTCGTTTTAGATTCCTTTCAAGGCCGTACCGTACATCCAACGCTTGGTCACATAAGACGTTTTTTAAGCGAATCGAATACACGCGGATTAGAATATCTCGCTTTTGATTCCTATTGCGGCCGTACCGTACTCTTTTTTTCAAGCCAATTGAACACACGCGGTTACGAATATCTCCCTTTTGACCGTACCGGTACACGTGCCATTTTTCGACCGTACCGTACAGCTAAAGCTGCTTTCCACATGTGAAAGAAAAAGAAAAAACGGATTTCCGCGGACCAAACCCTAACGGAACTGGAAAACGGATCTGAGAGGACAAAGATTGCCACCTGGCGTTAGGTCCAGAATTTTCCTGTCAGAGTGACGTGGCGAGCTCGCAGCCCATGGCGCCCACCATGGTCATCGTGACAGTGCTGATGTTGGTGTGCCACGTGGCACTCGTAATGGGAGACTACAAGGGAGTCATTCCGGAACCAGACAGTACGTTTTCCCCTCCTTTGACCTTCCTTTCCTCTCTTCTTTTGTGCAGTCCATGTGTTCACACGTGCGAAACGTATCTCCTCTGCCGCTTCTC
>JBBHKE010003456.1:76574-82650 GCA_037447655.1 Zygnema cylindricum
ATGGCATCACATTCAATAGGTTATGGACCTAGCCCTTCGTCTGTCTCAAACTCTGTGCCGAAATTTCACGACGAAAATTTCTATGATTGGAAGTTTCAAATCCAGTAATTGTTTTCTTTCGAAAAAATTTGGGGACAAATTAATGGCACTGTCACGTTGCCTGTCCTTCTTGCCGCCGGTGACGCCACCTTTGCTACTACTCAGACAGCTGTCGCTTCATGGGTTGAGAAGGATTCTGTCGCGTTGTCTCGTCTTGTTCTTTCCTTGGACGGCCAAATTGCAAATCGGATTCGTGAGGCGACAACTTCTCATGAGGCGTGGCAGATTTTGTGTCGCGCCTACGAAACTGACACTTGGCCACATCGATTGGCCCTACGTCGACAGTTCAACATCGCTCAAAAAGATAAATCCGAATCTATGCTTGTCTTTATTCAAAGAGTTGAATCATTGGCTGGACGACTTAAATGCATTAATTACACAATCACTCATGAGGATCTCATAAGTGTCATTTTGGGTGGATTACCTCTCTCGTTTAACTCTTTTGCAAATACAGTCAGTACTGATACGTCCAGTCACTTTGAAAGATCTCACTAATCGTTTATTACACGAAGAGACGCGCTTAAATCTTAACAATCCTGTCATTTCTAATGATGGTTCGGCGCTTATCGTCTCTTCTCCCAAGTAACCTCCAATGATTGCAGGATCTCAATTTTTTTGCAAATACTGCAAAGAGCGTGACCACGTCATCGACGCGTGCCCTGCATTGGCTAGGAAACGCGAAAAGGACCGTACGGCTGGGGGACCACGAGGACTTCCTACAACACATCCAAATCCAAAGTCCTTGTCGTACCCCCACGCCTACCCACCGCCACTTGGTCATGCGACGCACGCGGCGGTTGACTTAAATTTGCCGTACGGCCCACCGCCATTGTGGTACACGACTTCTTCTTTCTATTATCCTCCTTTAAATCCGCCGGTTTCCCCGGATGTCCTTCCCACATCCCACCAAAATATTAGATCTGCGTTACCGGCTATTGTCCCCATTCCACATATACCTCTCCCACTTCCTTCCGAGGACTATGTGCACGTATTTTCACAATCAGGTAATCCTTTTGATTGGCTAATTGACTCAGGCGCTTCTCATCACATGTGTTGTCAGCGTGGCATAATGCTTAATATGGTTCCCCTTGCCATTCCTCTACGCATTTATTTAGGTAACGATATGATTCTAACCTCCACTCTTGTTAGACATGTGCATATTAATTCTGGTTCTCACGCCTCTCGTCCAATCATCTAGGACAAAGTTTATTTTGTACCAGACCTCAAGAAAAATCTTTTTTCGGCTAGTTCGGCTTTGCGTCATGGGAGTTTTGGTGTCATCACCGAATCCCATGTTCAATTCTTTTCTTCTAGTAAAAATCTCATTGGGAGTGGCACTAGGATGGGCAATTTATATCTTTTAATTTTTTTTAATGATTTTGCTCATGCCTCTTTAGCTCATTCTCAACCTTCTTCCTCTTTTTTGACATGGCATCTTCGATACGGCCATCTTGATGGTGCTAGTCAGGCTTCCCTTAGAAAAGGGCTTGTAAATGGCATCGATAATTTTAATGAAAACAAGATTGACTTTTGTCATGGTTGTATTCTTGGAAAAATGCCTCGTTTACCTTTTTCTTCTTCTTCTTCTCGCTCTTTGGCTCCCATTGATCTCATTCATAGTGATGTATGCGGTCCCATTCTCATTCCAAGCCTTAGTGGCGCATCTTATTTTCTCACTTTCATTGACGATTTCTCTCGCTTTACACATGTTTATTTTATGCGTCATAAGTCTGAGGTTTTTACACATTTTTCAACATTTCAAAGCACTTGTAGAAAATCACTTGTCGTATTGCATCAAAACAATCCGCACGGATAAAACGGGGGGGAATTTGTTTCCAATGAGTTTTCCGAGTTTTTACTCACACATGGTATTATTCATCACAGAACTGCTCCTCACCCTCCGCAGCAAAATGGTGATGCTGAACATCTCAATCGCACTCTCATTGACATGTCTCGCTCTCTTCTTCATTTTGCCTCTTTACCTTTTCACTTTTGGGCGGAAGCCTTACTCACTTCCTCGGTTGTATTCTTGGAAAAATGCCTCGCTTACCTTTTTCTTCTTCTTCTTTTCGCTCTTTGGCTCCCCTTGATCTCATTAGGCATGGGACTAAACCCGACGTCTCTCATTTTCGCATTTTTGGATGCGAAGCATACTTCAAAATCCTTCCCCCTTCCAATGGTAAATTAGGTCCTCGAGCTACCGAGGAATTTTTGTGGGATACTCCCCGAATTCCAAAGCATATCGTATTTGGTGTCCCTCTTCTCACCGCATTGTCACCACTCGTGACGTTATTTTTCATGAGACTCCTCTTATACGTACACTTGTACCCGATTTCCCCATCACTCCTCTACCTAGTTTATTCCCTCCTTATGAAACTATCACCTCTAATTCTATTACCACCTGGCTCACACCCCCTTTAACCCCATCGCAAATCACGCCCCCTTTACACCCTCACATTTCTCCTATTTCTACAGATTTTCTCTTTCCACAGATTCTGTCTCTTCCTCCAATTCCTGCGATGAATTCTCTCAAGGACGCTCTGCGATTTTTGGTAATGTACGATCGGTCGATGATGATGCGACACACCTGGACGCGACAAATTCTCCTACTGCTGTACGACCTGTCGTTGGTGACGCGACGGTTCTGGACGCGACAAATTTTCTTGTCCAACCTGTCGCTGGTGACGCTTCGGTCCTTCCATCGACAAATTTGTTTCCCCTTCCTTTGGAAATTACTTCGCCGGCACGTGTTACTCGAAATTCACTCATTAATACGCCACTTACGCCACCTGCCGAACAACCTGCCGTACATCAAAGTACGCGCCTGTCACAACCGACATGGAAGATTCGTGAAAATCTTGCTCACGCTAACTTTGCGGACGTCAAAGATCCTCCCACATTAAATGCCGCGTTGAAACGACCTGATGCTGACATGTGGTGACTCGCTACTAAGCAAGAATATGACGCATTAATGACAAACAACACCTTGACGCTTTGTACTCTTCCACCAAACCGCCGTGTGATTGGTTCAAAATGGGTCTTCAAAATTAAATGATTGGCGAATGGTACTATCGACCGTTACAAGGCACGGCTTGTCGCCAAAGGGTACTTACAAAGGGCGTTGACTACAACAAGACTTTTGCCCCTGTCGCAAAGTTTGACTCCATCCCTACTATTTTTTCCCTTGCAGCTTTTCATGATTGGGAATTCTAGCAACTCGACGTCAAATCTGTTTTTCTTCATGGTAGTCTTGCAGAAGATATTTTTATGGAAAAACCACCTGATTACGCTGTTCCTGGTACAGAAACCCTTGTTTTTTATTTACAAAAATCTATTTATGGTCTTAAACAAACACCTAGAGTTTGGCATCAAACCCTTGTCGCAACATTAATTAAAGAAGGTTTTAAGTAAATCAGTGTTGATCTTGGGATTTACATTAGAGGTACAGGTGACCAGTTAATCATCGTTATTATTTATGTAGATGATTTAATTCTCGCAGGTCCTAGTAAGTCCTCTATTATCAAGTAAAAGGCATTCTCTCCCACCCCCATTTTTTGTGACTCTCAAAGGGCATTGGCTCTTATGAAAAATCCTATCCATCATACACGCACAAAACATATTGATATTCAATTTCATTTTACGCGTGACAAAATTCTTGATGGCACCGTTTTCTTCTCTCATTGTGCATCCGGCTCTCAACTTGCCGATTTTCTCACCAAACCTCTCCCTCGTCCCTTATTTCATCATCACATTTACTATGCCGGTCTTCGTGACTAACCATGCTTTAATCGAGGGGGGGTGTTGAATTACACTTAAAGCATTCTACACTACTTGTTGTTCTCTACACTACTTTTAGAGTTCTATGTGCTACGCTATAAGTCTAGTACTTCGGTTTAGCATTCTGTACTTTATTTAGTGGAATGTACATACCTTTATTAGAATTGATGATTCTTGCGTAGGAATCCTGTTAGACTTAGATTCTTTTCACCGTAACTAGATGTACCTTCCTAAGTTACGCCCTAGGCTAGATGTACCTTTTAGAGCCTTTTTGCGGCTACCCTTTACCTCGTCTTACTATAAGGGTGCATCTCTATGTACTTCAAACTTAGAGATTTTTTTTTGTTTTTTAGAGCAGATCCGGCGGACCCGGATTTCAGGTGTCCCTATGTGTACCAAACGAAATTGTCACTTAGAGTGTGACGATTGTATATGTCGACAATGCCCGTGACGGCTGTCAACATCTACAATCTGTGATGACCCACGTTATTTTTCGTAACTGCTTGTGACGTCGCGTGACTTTTCGTGACATTGTAGACCTACCGCCCTCCAGCCTGTGCCGTTTCACGGTTGAAGATGATGCGTTTTGACTTTGCGTCTATTGTCGGCTCGACGCGGAACCTTAAGACCCCTGCAAAAAAAAAAAATCCGTACCGGATGGAAACGGACAAAAACGTGTGCCTCTTCATTTTGCTGAGAATTCCTTGTCTGGCAGATTCGGTTTTTCGAGTTTTTTTTTGACTTGTAAATACCCATCTTTGAGATGTGTTGGTTTAATCTCTGCCTTTGTCGGACTTGTCCAGACATTTAATTCGCATTGTGCTTCTCTTTTGGAGTTCAATGTTTTATTGTTCCTCTTGTTTTTTATGTGTATACATGCATATTGTTTCTTTCTAGATTTTTTGAAGGATGTCAATGGAACATTTGAAGTTGTTGGCGGGTAATTGTACGAGCCCTCCATCGCTACTGCTCATTAAGTTGAACTACATCTTTTTTTGTAGATTATGTAAAACGTTTAGACGACACTAAATTAACACCTGAGGACGATGTTAGATTGATCCCTCAAGCCATCTTTTTATTTAGAAGATTAGTGACTTTGCCGCCGAGCATTCTTCATGAAAATCTAGAACGGTTTCACCTGTCATCTCTAGCCTTTGTCAAGCTAGGAAACCATCTTGCTAAAGAAGACTTTAATTGGTTACTGAGCAATCCTGTTGATGGTGGCGAAAGGCTCACGTCATCTGAGCTACCAATATTATATGACAATGTTTCATGGCTGGAGATCAACAGTCGTACCTTCCTCGAATGGCTAATTGATCAGGCATTACAGTCACATGTTGATACTTCGTACATTGTAACTTTGTTAAAATTCTCATGTGAGCTTAAGAGTGAGTATTACACAGATGAATTGGAGAAACGGTTGAGCAATCAGTTGCATAATTTAAAACTGGAAAGCCTCCAAGCCTTGAAAGAACAAACTGTGTTATCCATTATCGACCGCTACCGAAGCGACGACAATTCTCCATCAGAAGAGACGCCGTGTGCGAGATTACTAGTAGACAGTTACCTGTTGTATTGTGTTCTTTCTCATAGTGACGAATGGAAGGCCCTACCAGGTCGTGCGTGCAATGACGCAATTGGACATTTCTTAGACCGCCATCCGGAAGAAAAGAACAGTAAAATGTGGCTCGATTATGTCGACTACAACAAGATCTTAGAAGCCAATGACAACCACGTGGACACCAAATAGAGTAGTTCGCCGATGCCTCATTCCATTCTCAGCTGGTCAACGCCGCAGGTGGGACGATAGACTTCTAAAGACTCTGTTGGTCGAAATGAAATGCCGTCCACCACAGGGGCAACAGTGAGAGAACCACAGAGAACGTTACAATATTTGAAAAAAAAGGGAGGCTTGCCATTTCTAACGACTCGATTGAAAGTTGTTTTCCCTTTCAGCCCGGTGCTTTTCCATTTAAGAATGTCCCTAAGATAGTGGAGCTAATGATGAGCTGAAAATGGAAGAATTTTGAAAATCTGGCAAAATTTTGACTAGAAATATGCGAATGCAGATTTTAGAAAGGTTAGATTGTTTTCATGGTTTTACTAGTTTAATCTTTTGCCTGATAATGTTTTTAAATAAATGACTGTGCCACTTTAGAGTACAATGTATTGACTCAACGCACAGTTTTTTCGCTTAGTA
>JBBHKE010003457.1:0-27224 GCA_037447655.1 Zygnema cylindricum
TCTAGATCTTTTAGATGTTTTCTAGATCTTTTAGACGTTTTCTAGAACTTTTGAGTATTTAGCTCAATTAGGATTGATCAATTCAATACAGTCTGTACATTCTACACAAGAGTTAAGGAAATGAGAGCATTGAATGCAGTTTAAGGTGTTTTGTGTTCTATTGTGCTTATTTTGCTTATAGTACATGTTTGTATGGTTGAAAGACCTCTTTCATTTGAAGTTACTTATCTTACACTATAACTCTAATCTACTAGGCATTTCTCTTTGGGTTTGCTTCTGCTAACATGTTGGATAATGGCTCTGCTCCTACGGCAAGTGCTCCTCTTGGCCCTAATGCTCCACCTCCTCCTCCAGCGACGAATATTCGAGCTGGTGCAAGTGTGACTCGAAGTCGAAGTGGATCGCAACCGAGTTAGTATGCCCATGACCTTCAACATGCGTAAGTTAGAAAACAATTCTTGTTATCGCTAACCGTTTGTGTAAGTTAGATAACAATTCTTGTTATCGATAACAGTTTGTATAAGTTAGGTAACCATTCTTGTTAGCGTTAACCGTTTGTGTAAGTTAGATAAGAATTCTTGTTATCTCTAACTATTTATGTTATTTTTGTAACAATTCTTGTTATCGCTAACTGTTTGTGTAATTTAGGTCAAAATTCTTGTTATTGCTAATTGTTTATGTAATTTAGGAAACAATTCTTGTTATCGCTAACAGTTTTTATAAGTTAGATAACAATTCTTGTTATCACTAACAGTTTGTTAAATTTAGGTAACAATTCTTGTTATCACTAACTGTTTGTGTAATTAAGGTAACAATTCTTGTTATTGCTAATTGTTTGTGTAATTTAGGTAACAATTTATCGCTAGAGTTTGGTAAGTTAGATAACCTTCATGCTAGTCTCCAACGTGTGTTAGATAACAATTCCTGCAGTTTTAATGTTTGTGTAATTTAGATAACAATTCTTGTATTGAAAAGTAAGCTTTAGTAAGTCTTAGAAATTTAAGTCTAAGAGTTAGAATAATTTTGGAATACCAACTGTTCAATATTGACCAAATTTAGTGTAGATTTTTTGTAGTATCTACACGAATAGTCATCTTTAAATAAATTAGTGTGTAGGGCCGCCAATGAATGTAGACATGATAAGAATCACCCGGATTTTTAGGGTATAGATATTGTTAGTGGACAATTCTGGTCCAAACACTTAGATTTTTGTGAGTAGGCTGTCACGTGAACCCTGTTAATACGTTTTAGATGTTTACTAGATCTTTTTATATTTAGTTCAATTAGGATTGATCAATTCTATACAGAATGTACATTCTACACAAGAGTTAAGGAAATGAGAGTACTGGGTGCAGCTTAAAATGCTCTATTGTCTCTAATTTGCTTGTAGTAGATGTTTGTTTGGTTGAAAGACTCTTTCGCTGAGATACAAGCTATCCAACTTGATCTAGCTCTAGGCATTTTATTTGGGTTTGCTTCCTAAAATGTCTGATACGGCTCAGCTATACGCGTCTTATTAAATTAAGGCTCCCACCTGCCCGTTGGTAAGTGGACTTTAGGGGAGGGATCAGCCGAGTTTTAATGCCAAGGACCTCAACATCTTTATCGCTAACCGTTTCAGTAATCTAGGTAACAATTTCATTATCTAACGATTGTTTAATTTAAAACAATTGTGTTTCCAAATTGTTTCTGAATTTAGATAACAATTCCCTGTATCGCTAACTGTTTGTAATTTAGTGTCATTATTACATCATAACTATTTGTGTAATTTAGGCAATTTCGCAGTATCGCTAACTTTTTGTAATTTAGGTAACAATTCTTTTTATTGTTAACTTTTTGTGTATTTTAGGTAACAGTTCTTGTTATCTCTAATTTTTTGTGTAATTTAGATAACAATTCTTGTTATCGCTAACTATTTGTGTAATTAAGGTAATAATTCTTGTCATCCCTTGTTTGTGTAATTTAGGTAACAATTATTGTTATCGCTTACAGTTTTTATAAGTTAGAAAACAATTCTTGTTTTCCCTAACCGTTTGTGTAAGTTAGATAACAATTCTTGTTATTGATAAATTTTTGTGTAAGTTAGGTAACCATTCTTGTTAGCGCTAACCGTTTGTGTAAGTTAGATAATATTTCTTGTTATCTCTAACAATTTCTGCAATTTATGTAACAATTCTTGTTATCGCTAACTGTTTGTGTAATTTAGGTGAAAATTCTTGTTATCGCTAATTGTTTGTGTAATTTAGGAAACATTATTTACCCAACGCTTTATAAGTTGATGAAAATTCTATATCAATACCGAGTTTAATTTAGATAACACTTCATATCACTGCCAACAGTAATTTAGGTACGAATTCTTATTATCGCTAATTGTTTGTGTAATTAAGGCAACAATTTTTATTATCGCTAATTGTTTGTGTAATTTAGGTAACAATTCTTGTTATCGCTAAAAGTTTGTGTAAGTTAGATAAAATTCATGTTAGCTCTAACAATTTGTGTAAGTTAGATAACAATTCCTGTTAGCACAACTATTTCTGTAATTTAGGTAACAATTCTTGTTATCGCTTACTGTGTGTGTAATTTAGGTAACAATTCTTGTTATCGCTAACTGTTTGTTTATTCTAGGTAACAATTATTGTTATTGCTAATTGTTTCTGTAATTTAGATATCAATTCCTGTTATCGCTAAATGTTTGTGTAATTTAGGTAATAATTATTGTTATCGCTAACTGTTTGTGTAATTTAGGTAACAATTTTTGTTATCGCTGACTGTTTTTGTAATTTAGGTAACAATTCTTGTTATCGTTAAATGTTTGTGTAATTTAGGTAATAATTCTTGTTATCGCTTATTGTTTGTGTAATTAAGGTAATAATTTTTGGTATCGCTAATTTTTTGTGTAATTTAGGTAACAATTCTTGTTATCGCTAACTATTTGTGTAATTTAGGTAACAAATCTTGTCATTGCTTGTTTGTGTAATTTAGGTAACAATTATTGTTATCTCTAACAGTTTGTGTTATTTTGATTACAATTCTTGTTATCTCTAATAGTTTGTGTAAGTTAGAAAACAATTCTTGTTATCGCTAACCGTTTGTGTCAGTTAGATAACAATTTTTGTTATCGATAAAAGTTTGTGTAAGTTAGGTAACCATTCTTGTTAGCGCTAACTGTTTGTGTAGGTTAGATAACAATTCTTGTTATCTCTAACTATTTCTGTAATTTATGTAACAATTAGAATCGTCCACTCACTATCCCCCAAAACCGTTTTTCACATACAGCTCCTATCATCATACTTTCGCAGTATATGAAGCTAGTTCCATTAAATATTGGTACCCTAGAGGGTGGGCCCATAACCTGAAACTTTGAGACCTCCATAAGTCCTCAGAGTGGATAGCTTCTAAGAAGCCTCTAGGATTACCTTGACCCCTTTGTGTTTCAGCAAGAACAACTGCCACCATGGCTCACAAAAACCTAATCAACTTCACCTCTTTGAAGGTAAGACTCCCCTGAGGCGATAGCAAAAAGAATCTCTGAATTTGCTCCCCTGAGCAGTAAGTTATGGAGGGTCAAAGTTGACCTTTTGTATAGAAGCTCTCTGGGAGAGACGGTCCGATCTCCCAATTTTTCTAAGTCCTATCTCTCTCATAGACTCTATCTACTGATGTACGGAGCCAATCAGATTACTCCTCCGTACACAAAAGTACAACTGCCGTCGTACTTTCTGTACGAACATTGTACGACATGGCCTAAGTGTCGACACGTGGTATATCCGGATTCGCTTCCTTAATTCTCGGAGATGACACGATCCAATGTTATTCCGCCACGTGTCATCCGATGTGGCGATGATCATAAACCGCCGAAATTGTCTTCCGCAATCTCGGCGTTTAATTTCGGTCGTCTGATTAAATTCATATTTAATCGTAGCCGTAATAAATACATGCGCGATATTCGTTTCGGTAAATAAATAAATGCGCGGTATTCGTTTCTTATCCGTACCGTAATCCGTACTTTTACATTACTGGATCTATGTCTTCCGTAAAAATATTTCTGTTAAATAAACTATCCTATGTATAAATGTTTAATTAATTATCAAACCCTATATTACGTAACATTATCTCTAAAGTTTACGGTTAGAGCTACCAGTTAGCGGCTGAATTCCGGCCGGCAGGTTGCAGGTTCAAATCCTGGAGGGGGCACATATATTTTAGTACATATATCCTTTAATTATAAATAAACTAATATTTATATCACGTAAACCTCTGGATATCCTCGGTAGCCATAACTCTAGCTTCCTCGCTAATTTCTCAGTGACTGCGACAAGTTTGAGAGTTGGAGAGAGAAGTAAGAGGTAGACTGCCTCGGCTTCTTTCTATATTTCTATTGAGACCTACAAAATACTTATAAAAACCATTAATTTCTACACTCCCCTTATTTTCTAGTCAATCTTTAATTTTAGACCTCACTTCTCCCTGCAGAAAATTAGCTTAGGGGAAGGCACAGGTTTGGTCATCATATCTGCTACCATCTCAGTATCTGATCGGTACTCCAAACTGATTATTTTGTTTTCTACTTTCTCTCTTACAAAGCTGAGTATAATGTCCATGTGTTTGGCTTTAAAATGATATTTAGGATTGGTAGAAATAGCAATTGCTGCGTGATTATCACAAAATATTTTATGCACACCACTCTTAAGGTGACCAAGCTCACCAAGCAAAGACTTGACCCACATCAATTCTTTTACAGCAGAGCAAGAGGCCATATACTCAGCCTTCATGGTGGACTGAGCAATAACTTTTTGCTGTTTGCTACTCCAACAGCAAGCCCCATCACCCACATATAATACATATCCAGAAGTGCATCTCCTCATCGGAGCATCAACATAACTGGCATCACTCCAAGTAGTGATGTCAATATTCTTCCCACCCAACTGCAACTATAGATCCCTATTTCCTATCAAATATCGAAGGACTCTTTTAGCTGCCTCCCAATCCCTGTTAGTGGGAGCATTTAGACTTCTACTCAGCACTCCTACAGCTGCATCTAAATCCAGCCGAGTAGAATTCATAAAATAGATTAGACTTCCCACAACTTGCCTATAAGGAATAGTCTGCATGAAATTTTGTTCATCAAGAGATAATTCCTCGTCTAAGACTATGACTCCTTCTTCCTCACTCCCCTCACTTCCCTTCTTCAACTCCATTGGAGTTGTACAACTATTAGCTTTATCCATCTGAAATTTTTCAAGCATGTTCCCTATTGCTTCCTTTTGAGTCAATCTTATAATCTTTCTTTTTCGGTCTCTTTCTACTTGAATTCCCAAAATATATTTTGCTTCCCCCATATCCTTGATTTCAAATGTCCCCTTAAGATTCGATTTTTCAGTTTATTAATTTTTTCCATTGATTCACTTAAAACAAGCAAATCATCAACATAAATTGCAATAAATATAAAACCTTCCTCATCTTCGAAAATATAGATTGAGTGATCTGAGCTGATCCCGATATATCCCAGATCGGTAAGAAACTCATCAAGCGTCTTATTCCACTATCGAGGCGCCTGTTTGAAACCATAAAGAGATTTAATCAGCCGGCATACCTTACTCTCCTCTCCTTCCTCCACAAACCCTTCGCTTTGTCGCATGACGATCTCCTCTTCCAATTCTCCATGCAAAAAGGTTGTCTTGATGTCCATCAGGTGCACTTCTATGTCTTTCGCTGCTGCCAGACTGAGAAGTATGCGGACGGAGGGAAATCTGACGACCGGGGCAAAGGTTTCCTCGTAGTCAATTCCCTCCTTTTGTGTAAATCCTTTTGCCACTAATCTGGCCTTGTAGCGCTCGATTGTGGTATCTGGGTTTAGTTTTAATTTGAAAACCCACTTACAAGCGATTAGTTTTCGGTTAGGTGGACAATCCACCAGCTCCCAAGTATCGGCTGCCATAATTGAGGCCATCTCCTCATTGATGGCTGTCTTCCACCGGTTTCTTTCTCGACACATCATCGCCTCTTCATAAGTCTGAGGTTCATCTTGATGAGATAGTTTTGTTACCTTGTTATTAACCTTTTTCTTGCGGTCTTTTGCTACTTCTCCTCCCCCCCTCAAAATCTGAGGCTGGAATACATGGTTCTCGTGGATTCTTTCGAACAAACTCGGCTTCTCCCCTATCCCTTGATTCCGAATCAATTTCCACCACGTCTTCCGCTTCGAGTAGAGTTGTCACTGGAGTTTCCACAGCCGAGTCCTTTTCGGTCTGATTTGTTCCTGCAAGAGTGTCATCTTCTCTAAAACCTGGATAGTTAGGAAGCTCAAAGTCATCGGAATTTTCTGACTCAAATCTGATTTTTACTGACTTTGTATATTTGAAGGGATCCATATACTTTCTTTCATCCATAACTACTAGATGCTTTACTAAGATTATATCTTCCCTTTTTAGATCATAAACTCTATACCTTTTAACATCCTCATCATATCCTAATAAGTATCCCGGTTTTTCTTTAGGATCTAGCTTCCAATTAGACCGATCTGTATCTAGACTGCATACTTGACTGCTGAAAACCTTTAGCTGAGATATGTCTGGTTTCCGGCCTGTCCATCTCTCATAAGGTGTTTGATCTTTTATAGCTGAAGTAAGAACTCTATTTTTGAGGTAATTAGCAGAGTTCATTGCTTCTGCCCAAAACCTTTTTCCTATCTTCTTATCTGACAACATACTTCTAGCATACCACTTAGTGTTCTATTTAACCTTTCAGCTACCCCATTCTGTTCCGGGTTTTTTGGAATTGTCTTTTGGTATTGGACCCCATCTTCCCTCAGAAAATCCTCAAACTGGTTAGAAGTATACTCTCCACCATTGTCACTCCTTATTCTCTTGATTGGAGTTTCATGGAGTTTTTCGCTCCATGCTTTATATTGTCTAAAACAATCCTGAGCTTCACACTTGTTTTTCAAAAAATACACTCGGCAATACCGAGACTAATCATCAATGATAGTCATCATAAATCTCTTCCCCCCCGGTGAGGGCACTTTTGCCGGTCCCCAATTATCTGTGTGTACTAGATCTATATTTTTTTCTCCCTTATAGGTGGTTGTTTTAGGAAAGGGTAATCTGTGTGCTTTACCTTGAGCACATCCACTACAATCGCTTATATTATCATTCTCACTAAATTGAATCCCCTCCACCACTCCCATATTTTTCTTCTCTCTTAACTTATTTTACATGCCCAAGCCTCTTATGCCACAACATAATATCACGAACACCAGCATAATAAAGTTTCTTCGTTTCTTTATTTAAAATCAGCCTAAACATCCCATGGCTACCTTTCTCAGCAATGAAATAGACATCCTCCTCAAAACTAGCAGTAAAGACTCCTTCCATAGTGCTAATAAAAAAACCCTTATCATCTAATACAGATGTAGAGATAAGGTTTTTGTTCAGCTCCGGAATAAACAATACATCGGAGAATGTTACTATAGATGTCTTTCCTTCTACTAACACTTTAAGATCTACCCATCCTACAAGAGTAGTGGTGACTATCCTCCCATCCTTGTACTCTATCTCTATGGTGGGAATCTTTCTTATCTTAGTGAACAGGTACCTATCCTTACACATGTCCATAGAGGCACCTAAATCTATAATCCAACCTGCTTCACCTTTCAATCCACCGTAAGCACATTTCTGCTTTCGTGGAATTTCGACTTCGTTTTTCGCCTCAAACTCCTCATCCAAAAGGAGCTAATCGTCCTTGTCTTCGGATTGCGCTTCATGTACCTGTGTCACAAGGGCCTTTTCTTTCCTCTCGTGGTACCACCTGTCTGCCCCTCCTTTAACCGAAGCTTGGTTAGCTTAGTGCAGTTTGCCATATAGTGCCACGGTTTCTTGCAAAAATGACATAAGCCTTTGGGAGCCCTTGGTGCGAACTCGTCGGCCTGATTTTTCTGCTCCCTTCCCCCATAGTTTCCGACCGGTTTCCGGGAATCCTTGTTCCTCCAATCGGTCGAAGTTGCCAAGGCTTGGCCACTCTTTCCTCCCGTTCGGATCTCAATCGTATTCTCCCGAACGAGAATCATCCCTACCACTGAGTTCCATATCCACCTTGAGCCTGGCAAGTCCTGCACACGGTTGACTATGTTCTCGAACTCATCGGGTAACTTCACCAGTAAACAGTTAACCTTTTCTTTTTCACTAAAATCTTTTCCCGCACTCTCTAACTCCATGAAGAGTGTAGCAAGCTCATTGCAAAAATCCAACATTTTCCCCCCTTTGTATACATATTCCTTAACTTTCTGATCAGCGAGCTGTTGTTGCTCAATTGTACCACTTCGATACATCTCTATGAGAGCCATCCACAGATCGGATGCCCTTTCTACCTGCAAATGAGGACATGCAAGTCTTTGAGTAAGATGGCGTAGGATGAAGTGTTTTGCCGCCAGAGTTTTTGTCTGCCAGGGTGGCAGTTATTTTTGCTTAAACACAAAGGGGTCAGGATTATCCTAGAGGCTTCTTGGAAGCTGTCCACTTTGAGGACTTATGGAGGTCTCAGAGTTTCACTCTCCTTCCTTTGTCTCCTTTGTTGAAGATGGACTTGCTTTCTTTGTGAATCTGCTTCCCTCCAAACCCTGGAGGAATTCCAAGACTTGATGGACGCCCCAATCGTCCACTCACTATCCCCCAAACCTTTTTTCGCATAGAGCTCCTATCATCATACTTTCCCAGTACATTAAGCCTGTTCCATTAAAGATTGGTACCCTAGAGGGTGGGCCCATAACTTGAAACTCTGAGACCTCCATAAGTCCTCAAAGTGGACAGCTTCGAAGAAAGCCTCTAGGATACCCTCACCCCTTTGTGTTTGAGCAAGAACAACTGCCACCCTGGCAGACAAAAACTTTGACCAACTTCACCCTTGTGAAAGCAAGACTCCTTTGAGTCTATAACAAAAAGAATCTCTGAATTTGCTCCCCTGAGCAGTTAGTTATGGAGGGTCAAAGTTGACCTTTTGAATAGAAGCTCTCTGGGAGAGAGGGTCCTATCTCCTAATTTTTCTAAGTCCTATCTCTCTCACAAACTCTATCTACTGATGTACAGAGCCAATCAGATTACTCCTCCGTACACAAAAGTACAGGTGCCGGTGTACTTTCTGTACGAACATTGTACGACATGGCCTAAATGTCAACACGTGGTATAATCGGATTCGCTCCCTTAATTCTCGAAGATGCCGCGATCCAATGTCATTCCGCCACGTGTCATCTGATGTGGCGATGATAAAAAAACGCCGAAATTCTCTTCCGCGATCTTGGCGTTTAATTTTGGCTGTCCGATTAAATTCACATTTAATCGTAGCCGTAATAAATACATGCGCGGTATTCGTTTCGGTAAATAAATAAATGCGCGGTATTCGTTTCTTATCCGTACCGTAATCTTTACTTTTACATTACTGGATCTATGTCCTCCGGAAAACTATTTCAGTAAAATGAACTATCCTACGTATAAATGTTTAATTAATTATTAAACCCTATATTACGTAACACTATCTCTAGAGTTAACGGTTAAAGCTACTGGCTACCGGCTGAATTCCGGCTGGCAGGTTGCAGGTTCAAATCGTGGAGGGGGCACATACATTTTCGTACATATATCTTTTAATTATAATTAAACTAATATTTATATCCCGTAAACCTCTAGATAGCCTACGTAGCCATGGCTCTAGCTTCCTCTCCAATTTCTCAGTGACTGCAACAAGTTTGAGAGTTGGAGAGAGAAGTTAAAGGTAGACTGCCTTGGCTTCTTTCTATATTTCTATTCCGACCTAGAAAATACTTAAAAAAAAACCATTTATTTTTACAAAGGGAGCAGCCACTCCTATGGAATTCAGACATAAATTAGAGGGAGCAGAAATAGACTCAGGAATAATTGTGGGAGAGAGTCTAGAAATAGGGGAGTCAGAATTCATGGAAAAGATTCCCTATCGACAGATTGTTGGGAGTCTAATCTATTTTATGAATTGCACGCTTCCGGATATTGCGGCAGTAGTAGGTGCTCTAAGCAGAAGTCTGCAAAATCTAAGAAAATCAGATTCGGAGGCAGCAAAACGAGTGCTAAGATACTTGGCAAGGACTCGAGAGTTCAAGCTAACTCTAGGTGGAGACGAAGTAAAACTTCAAACGTGGAGTGATGCCTGCTACGGTGAAATGCCGAGCAGACAATCGACAACAGTATATGTTTTACAAGTAGGAAACGGAACGTGCTGCTGGAGTAGCAAGCTTCAAAAGATCACTGTTTAATCAACGATGGAGAAAAACTACATGGCTGCATGCTCAGCCATTAAGGAATTGTTATGGGTTAAATCTCTGATCCATGAGCTTGGCTTTATGCAAATTGGTGTGCAAACTTTGATGTGTGACAATCAAGCTGCCATCGCCATTGCATCTAATCCCGCACATCATTTCAAAAGCAAGCATAGCGATATCATAATTCATTTTGTTCGAGAAAAGGTCTTTGCCAAAATTGTGAAACTTTGTTATTTATCAGGTGAGAAAATGGTGGCTGACATGTTGACAACGACCTTACCTGCTCCCAAATTACACTTTTGCAGAGATGCTTGTGGGTTAAGTGGTTAAAAGAGTCTAAAGCTTTAGGGGAGTGTTGGTTTATAAAAGCTTTAGTCCTCTCTATATTTTGTGAGAGGAAAATACACGACTTAGAAACATTTTTCAGAACCTGTTTCAAAGTGTGTGTCAATATTAGTGTGAATTGACAATCTGGACTGTACGCAACTAAAGAGATCACATCCGACGGTTCCTAAGTAAAAGAAAGATTACGAAATGGCGTGCAATACTTAATTATGACACACCGTCCGATAAGACAAGATCAGACCGACAAAGACCTACCAGAATCTGGAAGTGGATCACAGTGACACCGCGGCAAGTTTGTCACATATAATGTTTTAGTGTCGGTGGTAACTTTGTGGAAACGAGAGTTTGTCATCACACGTAATTGTATATTAGTGTGTACGGTTAGTAATAGACGTACGTAGACAATTAAGGTTCGTTTGTACTAAACTAAACAAGTAGACACCGTAGATGAATTTAACATATTTCAGGTATTTAGTTAGAGTACATTAGAGTACGGTTAAATAGTACCGTTACATTCTTTACACTGTTGTGATTGGCTAATTAGACAGTAGTAGAATTTTATTTTTATAAATTCTAGGACTTAGTTACTTTTATGTATTCCTTTTATGAGGTTTCAAGGAGCACATATGTGCAATTTAAGGGATATTCTTTGGGATGTATCTCTTGGGTTAATTGGGCGTTTTGCTTCAAACTTTGTGAGTTGTTACCACACGCGTAAACTGTACTCTTATTCAGTTTAGGACCATTTGGTCATATTGAATGCTTTGTGCAGTGGATCAAAGTTAGTATCTTGAGTGCTTGCTATCTTTGGTTCTATGATGGCTACTATTTCAGCAAATGCTAGTGCGGCGCCGGTTATCATAGAACAACAAAAATAACTTGTACGGGTTGTGTCTTGAAATTATAATGACAATGATGTTATGTACTCAAGTGTAATTAGCGATTGTGATTTATGGCATAAACTTTTAGGACATGCGAATTATGATATACTAGAAAAGATGGTAAATCACAAAATGGTGGAAGGTGTAAAAATTAGTCAAAAACAAACATCAAATGTATGTGATGGTTGTGCAATGGGAAAAATTCATAAGTTGCCTTTCCCTTCGCAAATTGATCATAGAAGTAGCAGGGTGCTAGAACTAATTTATTGAGATGTATGGGGGCCTTTAAGGTATCTATATGTGGGAGGAGTTAATTTTATGCTTACCTTTACAGATGACTATACTAGATTTACTACAGTATACTTTTTGAAAAGTAAAGATGAAGTTTTTGCAAAATTTAAGGAGTATAAGGCTTGGGTAGAAAATCTGCATGGAAGAAAGATAGCAGGATTCAGATGTGACAATGGAGGGGAGTACATTTCTAATGAGTTTGTAGAATTCTTAAAATTACATAGAATCTCACGCCAACTAATTGTACTTTACTCTCTAGAACAAAACGGTGTTTCAAAGAGGATGAATAGAACTATATCATAGAGCGCTAGGACAATGATGGCTGATATGGACATAGATTACAAATTTTGGGCTGAGGCTATGAATTGTGCAGCTTATGTGAGGAATAGGTTGGAAACAAGGGCATTAAAAGATAAAACTCCTTATGAAATGTGGACTGGGCAAAAACTAGATCTAAGTCACTTCAAAGTTTTTGGAAGTAAGATTTTTATGCTAGATAATGATCCGCAGAAATGGAAGTTAGAACCAAAATGCATACTAGGGCTATTTCTAGGGTATGATGATCATGCCAAAGGTTTTAGGGTGTGTATGACATTAAAAGAAATAGAGTTTTGGTAGCCAGAAACATCATAGTGGAGGATGAAGGAAAAGGAGTAGATGTATTTAATGAGCGTAAAGATGAGAAGAAGGATAGAAGTGTTGATTATATTTTTTTGGAAGAAAATCCTATGTTTTTCAGAAAAAGTGCAGAAAATGCATCTATACTACCTCAGAGTGACTTGCGGCCTACAGAACCATCTCCTCCAGTGGAAACAAGACCTGAACAATATCCTACACTAGAAACAAGGCATGTTATGCCTGAAAGAGTTGCAGACTCTCCTTTGCCTCAAGCTGAAACCGAATCACAAGCAGAATCACTTATTTCGAGGAGGAGGACTCAACCATCTATACCAGCAACAGAATTTCCAGGTGGAGTGAGGCGAAGTGCACGACTCAAGGGAGCAAATGTAGCTTTTGCTCACTCAGCACACATAGAAGAGCCTCTAACATTGACAGAAGCTTTTTCGAGTGATGAAAAGGAACACTGGGTTGAAGCGGTCAATGAAGAAATGAAATCCATCATGGAAGCCCAAACGTGGGAATTAGTGGAACTTCCTCCACAAAGGAAGGCTATTAGGAGTAAATGGGTGTTTAAGTTAAAATTGAACGCAGATAATACCATAGATAGGTTATAAGGCTCGTTTGGTTGCTAAGGGATATAATCAAAATGAGGGGATAGATTATGAAGAAACTTTCTCGTCTGTTGTAAGGTTTCCATCTGTACGCATCTTACTTACACTAGCTGCCATAGAGGATTTTGACATTCACCAAATGGATGTCAAAACTGCCTTTTTGCATGGTGATTTAGACGAGGTCATTTACATGAAGCAACCAGAGGGTTATCAGGAAGCACGAAAAGAAAATCTTGTGTGCAGACTTTTTAAATATTTGTATGGCTTGAAGCAAGCCCAACGACAGCGGAACAAAAAATTAGATGAGTTCTTGACAGGATTAGGATTTACTAGAATTAGTTCTGATCATTCTGTATATGTGATGTGTGGTGATAATCTTGATGAGGTGATATTCATTGCTGTGTATATTGATGATCTGCTACTAATAAGTAGGAACAAAGAAGGAGTTGCTAGAGTAAAACACACTCTTAATTCACAATTTGAAATAAAGGATTTGGGTGAGGCAAAATATATTCTTGGAATACAAGTTGAAAGAGATAGAGAAAAGAAAATACTTAGGGTAACTTAGATAGAAGCAATAGGAAACTTGTTGGAAAAATTTGGCTTGGCTGATGCCAAAGGTTATGCAACTCCTATGGATTATAAGCAGAAACTTGAAGGAATAGAGCATGAGTTTGGAGTCATAATATATGAGAAACTCAGTGTAGAAGAGCAAAAATTTATGTCTCAAGTACCTTACAGACAAGTAGTAGGAAGTCTGATATACTTCATGAATTGTACTACGCCTGATATAGCTGCAGCTACGGGTGTATTGAGTAGAAGTCTGCAAAACCCACAAAAGAAAGACTGGGAGGCAGCAAAAGGGTCTTAAGGTATCTTATTGGGACCAGAAATCTTTGGCTTACTTTTGGTGGGGACAAGGTTGACATTAATACTTGGAGTGATGCTAGCTATGGTAATGTGCCTAGTTGGAAGTCTACAACTAGGTATGTTATTCAAATTGGAAGTGGTACTTGTACTTGTGCCGAATACATGGCTGCGAGCGCAGCCTTGAAAGAGTTGCTATGGATTAACGCGTTTCTTCAAGAATTGGGTTTTATGCAACACGGGACACAAATAATGTGGTGCGACAATCAAGCAGCCATTTTTGTGGCTACAAACCCAAGTCACCATTTTAAGAGTAAACATATGGACATTCGGCTATATTTGGTACGTGAGAAAGTATTTGCAAAGTGGTAAAACTTTGTTATTTGTCTGATGAGAAAATGGTTGCGGACATGTTGACAAAAGCCCTTCCCGCTCCTAAGTTAGAGTACTACAGAAAAGCATGTGGTCTAAGTGAGTAAATCTTCTAAAGCTTAAGGGGAGTATTGAAAAGTAAGCTTTAGTAAGTCTTATAAATTTGAGTCTAGGACTTAGATTGTTTTTGGAATACCAATTGTTCAATATTGACCAAATTTAGTGTGGATTTTTTGAAGTATCTACACGAATTGTTATCTTTAGGTAAATTAGTGTGTAGGGTCGCCAATGAATGTAGACGTGATAAGAATCACCCGGATTTTGAGGGTATAGATATTGTTTGTGGACAGTTATGGTCCAAACACTTAGATTTTTGTCAGTAAAGTGTCCAGTGAACCTTCTGTTATTTTTAGAAAGCTTTAGTCCTCTCTATGCCTCAGTTGTGAGGGAGAGAGAGCTGTTCAGGACTTAAGTTATTTTTGGTTGAGTTCGGTTCAGTACTTACCAAAATTAGTGTGAAAGTGAAGTTGGGAGTTCACGGTTCCTTCACACTTGGGACACGCGTTGTCACTTGAGAGAAATGCGGGAGTATGTCCTCCGTGGACGTACGGAAATTCCGCAGGACCACGAGAATTCGTGATGTCAATTCTACAGTCCCAAATCCTCTAATCGGACG
The DNA here is from genome assembly GCA_037447655.1 of Zygnema cylindricum. Lineage (NCBI taxonomy): Eukaryota > Viridiplantae > Streptophyta > Zygnematophyceae > Zygnematales > Zygnemataceae > Zygnema > Zygnema cylindricum. Next base: position 14,944 of record JBBHKE010003457.1, read on the forward strand.
GTTGCTAGCGGCTGCCAACAAATATTGACGAGGCGTGACTAGATCAATATCACTTTACGTTGTCTGAACTTCGGTGAAAATATTTGGTAGAACAAAATTTTGTATGTAGTGAATAAGTTGTTTAGTGTTGAGAATGTGGTTTATGACATACCTTCAGTACACAAGTATACTCACAATATTTGTTGTGTTATAATGTAAGATGTACGGCTGGAATGCCTCCGTACAGCTTAGTGTAGTTTCGGTGTATAGAAGTAGGACTTAGTGAATTTGATTCATTAGGAACAAATGATATGACAATTGTACACTTAGTTTTATGTAATTTCAATTCTGCATTTCTCACAGATCTGTCAGCAGAATTCATTGAAATTTTGTGTGTGTGCTCCTTTGTATGTTATCTACAGTGTGGTAAAATTTGTAGACCATTGGGGCGTTGTTTTGAAAGTTATAGTCTGTCATAGTTGCTGTTCAGCCATCGATATATGTGGAAGCTTCCTCTTTTGATATGTAACTCCAAACGAAAAAGGTCTTTCAACCAAACAAACATGTACTACAAGCAAATTAGAGACAATAGAGCATAAAACACCTTAAACTGCACTCACTGCTCTCATTTCCTTAACTCTTGTGTAGAATGTACATTTTGTATCGAATTGATCAATCCTAATTGAACTAAATACTCAAAAGGTCTAGAAAACATCCAAAACATATGTACAAGGTTCACCAGACAGCCTACTAACAAAAATCTATGTGTTTGGATTAGAATTGTCCACTAACAATATCTATACCCTAAAAATCCGGATGATTCTTATCACGTCTACATTCATTGGCAGCCCTACACACTAATTTACTTAAAGATAACTATTCGTGTAGATACTACAAAAAATCCACACTAAATTTGGTCAATATTGAACAGTTGGTATTCCAAAATTATTCTAAGTCCTAGACTCAAATTTCTAAGGTTTACTAAAGCTTACTTTTCAATAAGATTGAATACTCTCATATAGATGGCGATTGCGGCACATGTGTGCAGATGCGGCGGAGTCCATTATCCATTCGTCTTCCTCCACGCCTTTCGTTGCTTGTGCCATTCGAAAGTATTTCTCTTCATTGATGTTGGGAAAGCTGCTCACATCCTCCTCTTTAAGTGCGTTGAAGAGAGCTGTTGGTCGTCCACCCGATTGAGAAGGAACCCGGCTTTTGTCCCAACCAAAGCGAAAATTTCCTGTGGCTTTCGCTCTCTTGTAGGCATGACACATTCTGAACACATGCCCTTTTTCATCAGAATATTAGCACGTTAATGGTGGCCTTATAGGACCACTACCTCTTCCACTGCCACTGCCATTCTTAGAGTCTGAAAACTGGTTAGCTAGTGCGTGCAGGGACTTACTACTACCTCTTTGTGAAATCAAGTTAAAATAAACTTCTTCGCTTAAAATAAACTGAATTGCTAACGCAATATTCCATTGACGTTGTGGAAGACCCCTAAGCCTATCCATGGCTCCCTTATATTCATGGGGGAGAGTTTTCATCAATAACATAGCTTGTTGAGGTGGTGAAAAATCCCCACCTGCACTAGTACTCTTAAGGAACAACCTTTTCATAGCATGACAATGATTTGACATACTACCTCCAGAAAACTTAAATTCAAAGATTTCTGTTGCTATATTAGTCTCAACAGTGACATCAAGTTGAACATACATAGCATGTACACTGAATTAAACTTCAGAGGCTTTCTTCATCTCAAGATATGACATTACCAAGTCTTTTGTCATTGAATGCTTCAAGACATTGAGGCAATGGAGATTCTTGTTTCTCCAATTCGGCGCAGTCTCATTGGCAGTTCCTACCACAATGGGTGACAAGTCCCTCTCCTCGAAATATTAGATTAACATATCTTCCCAATATAAGTAGTCAGTTCCATCAAAAATAGGCAATTTGGGTGGTGGACCCATAACCTATTGAATGTCATGGGCAATCTCACTTGGCTGTGATCCACTCCCACTAAGAGTCATGCTTGCACCAGCGGGAACAAAGCCATTAGTAAAGATGACAGCAAAAGCAAACCCACAGAGAAATGCCTAGTAGACTAGATGTATAGTGTAAGATATCAAACTCCAAATGAAAGAGGTCTTTTAACCATACAAACATGTACTACAAGCAAATCAAAGACAATAGAGCACAAAAGATCACAAAACACCTTAAACTGCACTCAGTGCTCTCATTTCCTTAACTCTTGTGTAGAATGTACATTCTGTATAGAATTAATCAGTCCTAATTGAACTAAATACTCAAAAGATCTAGTAATCATCTAAAACGTATGTACAGGGTTCACTTCACAGCCTACTCACAAAAATCTAAGTGTTTGGACCAGATTTGTCCACTAACAATATCTATAACCTAAAAATCCATGTGATAATATCACGTTTACATTCATTGGCGGCCGTACACACTTCTTTACTTAAAGATAACATTCATATAGATACTACAAAAAATTTACACTAAATTTGGTCAATATTGAACAGTTCGTATTCCAAAATTATTCTAAGTTCTAGGCTCAAATTTCTAAGATTTACTAAAACTTACTTTTCAATAGTTATCGCTAATTGTCTGTGTAATTAAGGTAACAATTCTTGTTATGGCTAATTTTTTGTTTAATTTAGGTAACAATTCTTGTTATCGCTAACTGTTTGTGTAATTTAGGTAATAATTCTTGTTATCGCTAATTGTTTGTGTAATTTAGATAACAATTCCTGTTATCGCTAACTGTTTGTGTAATTTAGGTAACAATTCTTGTTTCCACTAATTGTTTCTGTAATTTAGGTAACAATTCTTGTTATCGCTAACTATTTGTGTAATTTAGGTAACAATTCTTGTTATCGCTAATTGTTTGTGAAATTTAGGTAACAATTCTTGTTATCGCTAACAGTTGTGTAATTTAGGTAACAATTATTGTTTTCGCTAACAGTTTGTGTTATTTAGATTACAATTAATGTTATCGCTATCAGTTTGTGATATTGAAAAGTAAGCTTTAGTAAGTCTAAGAAATTTGAGTCTAGGATTTAGAATATTTTTGGAATACCAACTGTTCAGTATTGACCAAATTTAGTGTGGATTTTTTGTAGTATCTACACGAATTGATATCTTAAAGTTAATTAGTGTGTAGGGCCGCCAATGAATGTAGGCTTGATAAAAATCACCCGGATTTTTAGGGTATAGATATTGTTAGTGGACAATTCTGGACCAAATACTTAGATTTTTGTCAGTAAGGTGTCTAGTGAACCATGTACATACGTTTTAGGTGTTTTCTAGATCTTTTAGATGTTTTCTAGATCTTTTGAGTATTTAGTTCAATTAGGATTGATCAATTCAATACAATATGTACATTCTACACAAGAGTTAAGGAAATGAGAGTACTGAGTGTAGTTTAAGGTGTTTTTTGCTCTATTGTCTTTGATTTGCTTGTAGTACATGTTTGTTTGGTTGAAAGACCTCTTTCATTTGTAGTTATATATCTTACTGTATTGCTCTATTCTGATAGGCATTCCTCTTTGGGTTTGCTTCCGCAAACATGTCTGATAATGGCTCAGCTCCTGCTGCAAGTGCTCCTATTAGCCCTAGTGCTCCACCTGCTCCTATAGGGACGAGTATCCCAGCAAGTGCAAGTGTGACTCCTAGTGGGAGTGGATCATAGCCGAGTCTAAATGCCCATAACCTACATTAGGTTATGGGGCCAACGCCCAAATTACCTATCTTTGATGGATCGGACTACTTGTACTGGGAAGATATGTTGAGCTCCTATTTTGAAGAGAGGGACTTGTCATCCATTATGGATGGAACTGCTTATGAGAGAGCACCAGATTGGAGGAAAAAGAATCTCCTTGAGATGAAAAAGGCTTCTCAAATCTGGTTAAGTGTACATGCTATATATGTTGAGCTAGATGTCACTGTTTAGAATAATATAGCAACAAAAATCTTTGAATTTAAGTATTTTGGAGGTAGTATGTCAAATCATTGTCATGCTATGAAAAGGTTGTTCATTCAGAGTACTAGTGCAGGTGAGGAATTTTCCCCCCCTCAACAGGCTATGTTATTAATGCGAACTTTACCCAATGAGTATAAGGGTGCCATGGATAGGCTTAGGGCTCTTCCACAGCGTTAGTGGAACATAGCATTAGCCATTCAATTTATTTTGAGCGAAGAAGCTAACCTGATTTCACAAAGAGGTAGTAGTAAGTCTGTTCAGGCACTAGTTTATTAGATTTCAGACTCTAAGATTGGCAATGGCAGTGGCAGATGTAGTGGTCCTAAAAGAACACCTTTGACACGCTATTATTGTGATAAAAAATGCCATGTTTTCATATTATGTAATGCCTACAAGAGAGCGAAAGCTACAGGATATTTTTGCACTGGTTGGGACGAAAGCCGGGTTCCTTCTCAATCAGGTGGAGGGCCAACTACTCTTTTCAACGAACTAAAGGAGGAGGATGTGAGCAGCTATCCCATCAACAGCGAAGAGAAATACTTTGGGATGGCTCAAGCAACGGAAGGCGTGGAGGAAGATGAATGGATAATGGACTCTGGTGCATATGCACACATGTGCCGCAGTCGCCATCCCTTTTAGAGTATTCAATCTACTACACCCATCAAAATTTATTTTAGTGATGATTCCTTTTTTGAGTCAAAAGCAAACGGTAGGGTGTCACTTATGTTGAATGTAGAGGGAAAACATGTGAAAAGGGTTTTGGAAAATGTGTTGCATGTTCCAGCTTTTAAAAGGATTTTTTTCTCTACGTCAGTGGTAGAAAAGAAAGGTTTTAAAACTATATCTGAGAATGGGAAAAAAACAGTGAGTAAGGGCATGGTTACATCAAACGAAAAGTGAGGTTTAATACAGAATTTTGTACTTGTCCGTACCACGCCGTACTATATTTTCATGAGTTTCTTGAAAACAACATTACAGAAAATAAGATTACGATTCTTCGAGTATTCGGGAGAAGACGTAGACCGTCCGATTACATTTTGGTCTTCATCTGCGAAGCAATCGCTCCATACGCCTCTATATTGGTGAACCAAACTCGCGGAGGTGGGTTCACCAATACAGAACCAGTCAATTTGCTACACCTAGACGATACACATGTGCGTCGATGAAAAATGAAAATTTTCACACGTTCTAAAGTCACGTGCCTTCGAACAAGGTGCTCGTAAAATCTTTGCCGAAAAGAAATACGGTTTTTTCTTGAAAGTCAACAGAGTGAAAGAGATCTGTGAGGTACATTGATGCGGTACACTTGCACGTACACGTACGTCATACGGAAGTACGGATTTCTATACGAAAATGGTCGGTTTTCAAATCTTTGACGATTGTAGAGATTTGATTGTCGACTTACGTGGAGCTACTCATATCAGAACACATATTTAAAAACTTCTTTACAGACGATACGCGATGTAACCAAGGCCTCTGTAATACAAAAATTTTGTAGTCTGTACTATTACAAAGACCTCCTGATGTAACCATACCCTAAGAATGGGAAAATAGCTGCAGAGGGATATGCTGGTGGAAACAACTTGTACCGACTGTGTCTTGCAAATGATAATGACAATGATGTTATGTACTCAAGTGTAATCAGTGATTGTGATTTATGGCATAAACGTTTAGGACATGTGAATTATGATAGACTAGAAAAGATGGTAAATCAGAAAATGGTAGAAGGTGTAAAAATTAGTCAAAAACCAGCATCAAATGTATGTGATGGTTGTGCAATGGGAAAAATACATAAGTTGCCTTTCCCATCGCAAACTGATCATAGAAGTAGCAGGGTGCTAGAACTAATTTATTCTGATGTATGGGGGCCATCAAGGTATCCATCTGTGGGAGGAGTTAAGTTTATGCTTACCTTTACAGATGACTATACTAGATTTACTACAGTATACTTTTTGAAAAGTAAGGATGAAGTTTTTGCAAAATTTAACGAATATAAGGCTTGGGTAGAAAATCTACATGGAAGAAAGACAGCACGATTCAGATGTCACAATGGAGGGGAGTACATTTCTAATGAGTTTGCAGAATTCTTCAAATTGCATGGAATCTCACGTCAACTAACTGTTCCTTACTCTCCAGAACAAAACGGTGTTTCAGAGAGGATGAATAGAACCATATCAGAGTGTGCTAGGATAATGATGGCTGATATAGACATAGATTACAAATTTTGGGCAGAGGCTATGAATTGTGCAGCTTATGTGAGAAACAGCTTGGAAAAAAAGGGCAGTAAAAGATAAAACTCCTTATGAAATGTGGACTAGACAAAAACCAGATGTAAGTCACTTCAAAGTTTTTGGAAGTAAGATTTTTATGCTAGATAATGATCCACAGAAATGGAAGTTAGAGCGAAAAGGCATACCAGGGCTATTTCTAGGGTATGATGATCATGCAAAAGGTTATAGAGTGTATGACATTAAGAGAAATAGAGTTTTGGTAGCCAGAAACATCATAGTGAAGGATGAAGGAAAAGGAGTAGATTTATTTAATGAGCGTAAAGATAAGAAGAAGGATAGAAGTGTTGATTATATTTTTTTGGAAGAAAATCTTATGTTTTTCAGAAAAAAAGCAGAAAATGCATCTATACTACCTCAAAATGACTTGCGGCCTATAGAACCATCTCCTCCAGTGGAAACAGGACCTGAACCATCTCCTACACCAGAAACAAGGCATGTTATACCTGAAAGAGTTGCAGACTCTCCTTTAGCTCAAATTGAAACTGAATCACAAGCAGAATCACTTGTTTCGATGAGGACTCAACCATCTATAACAGCAACAAAATTTCTAGGTGGAGTGAGGCGAAGTGCACGACTCAGGGGAGCAAATGCAGCTTTTGCTCACTTAGCACACAAAGAAGAGCCTCTAACATTGACTGAAGTTTTTACGAGTGATGAAAAAAAACAATGGGTTGAACCGGTCAATGAAGAAATGAAGTCCATCATGGAGGCCCAAACGTGGGAATTGGTGGAACTTCCTCAAGGAAGGAAGGCTATTGGGAGTAAATTGGTGTTTAAGTTAAAATTGAACCCAGCTAACACCATAGATAGGTATAAGGCTCGTTTGGTTGCTAAGGGATATAATCAAAAAGAGGGAATAGATTATGAAGAAACTTTCTCCTCTGTTGTAAGGTTTCCATCTGTACGTATCTTACTTACACTAGCTGCCATAGAGGATTTTGACATTCACCAAATGGATGTCAAAATTGCCTTTTTGCATGGTGATTTAGACGAGGTCATTTACATGAAGCAACCAGAGGGTTATGAGGAAGCAGGAAAAGAAAATCTTGTGTGCAGACTTTTAAAATCTTTGTATGGCTTGAAGCAAGCCCTGCGACAGTGGAACAGAAAATTAGATGAGTTCTTGACAGGATTAGGATTTACTAGAATTAGTTCTGATCATTCAGTATATGTGATGTGTGGTGATAATCTTGATGAGGTGATATTCATTGCTGTGTATGTTGATGATCTGCTACTAATCAGTAGGAACAAAGAAGGAATTGCTAGAGTAAAACACGCTTTTAATTCACAATTTGAAATAAAGGATTTGGGTGAGGCAGAATATATTCTTGGAATACAAGTTGAAAGAGATAGAGAAAAGAAAAAAATTTGGCTAACTCAGAAAGATGCAATAGGAAACATGTTGAAAAAATTTGGCTTGGCTGATGCCAAAGGTTGTGCAACTCCTATGGAGTATAAGCAGAAACTTGAAGGAATAGAGTATGAGTTTGGAGTCATAATAGATGAGGAACTTAGTGCATAAGAGCAAAAGTTAATGTCTCAAGTACCTTAAAGACAAGTAGCAGGAAGTCTGATATATTTCATGAATTGTACTTGGCCTGATATAGCAGCAGCTGTTGGAGTATTGAGCAGAAGTCTACAAAACCCACGAAAGAAAGACTGAAGGCAACAAAAAGGGTCTTAAGGTATCTTGTTGGGACCTGAAATCTTTGGCTTACTTTGGGATGGGACAAGAATAGCATTAATACTTGGAGTGATGCTAGCTATGGTGATGTGCCTAGTAGGAAGTTTACAACTGGGTATGTCATCAGATTAAAGGGAACTTGAAGTTGAGTAGTAAACTCAAAAGGTCACCAATCTACTACGGAACGGACACGCGGTCGCACCGGAAAGTACTGGATTAAGGCCAAGATTGGGTTTTACGAACACCTGACACAAATAATGCAGCGACAATCGCGCCATTATGAAGGCCAACCGCCCCAGCAGCATAAGAGATTTTGCTACATTTGTACGAGAGTATTTCAAAAAGTGGTAAACTTGCTATTCCCATGAGAAAATGGTCGCGACATGTTGACAAAGCCTTTCCCGCTCCTAAGTTGTGTTGTTTTTGGAAACCTTTCAAACTCAACGCAGCAGGGCAACTGCTATACTGACAGAAAGCGCAATGCGTACGCAGAAGAATGAATACAGCAGAGCACGCAGCAAAGAGTAGCGCAGGGCGAAGAAGAAGCGAGCAGGGCTGCAACACAGAGACAACGCAACCACGACATATTATATATGTTCGACGTACAACTAACGACATATTCTTAATAAGATCTACAGGATATAACCGATAGATACACCATCTGGTAGTAACTCATGAGCTTAGTGATAGCTCAGTGGTAGCTTAGTGATATCTCAGTGGTAGCTTGACAGATTAGTGGTAGCTTGGTTGTTTGACGTACCTCTAAAGTACACTGGTGTTGCCAGTGCAACACAAGTATAAGACTTAGGACATAGAACATATCTTGTATCCAGACTTCCAAGTAGTAAAACTGCAGACTGTTTTGGGAAATTTTGAGTATTATATCTTGAGTGTTGTCAGGTCAATTGTGCTGAAACTTTGGGAGTTATCAACTTAATGCTACTCTATATTCTGATAGAGTTTTGTGAGGTTTGGATGCTCGTATAAGAATTGGTGAGCACTTGAGAACAGCTTTTTGATAGGATTCTTGATAGCTTCTGAGAGTGTATCATATCTACTTCTACTACTACTACTGCTCCTCCACCTGCACCGGTGGTTGAAGAACAACAGGTTATGGGCCTGTCATCAAGAATACCTATCTTTCAAGGGAAAAGTATGTTTACCGGGCGGACATGGTGGAGACACAGTTTAAGAATGTCAATCTCTTGGACATATTGGATGGTTCTCTGGATGAATCTGATCCGGCATGGTCTAAGAAAAATACGCAAGCTCGTTTTATTCTCAAATTCTGTATATCTGAGGACTTAGCTATGTCTTAAATAAAAATGGAAAAAGTAATTGATATCTGGAAATCTCTTAAAAATGATTATGAAAAAGCTTATGTCTAGGAAGAACTCTTATTGGTTGGAAAAATTTGGGACTATAAGTACACTGGCAGTTCCATGGCTGAATATTCTAACAAGTTTTGCATCCTTGTAGATGCACATGCTTGTGCAGGTGGGGAGTTTCCTCAATTTCAACAGGCAGCGCTGCTCATGATGGGTCTCCCTCGTAGTATGAAAGGCGCATGTGATATGCTCAAACAGATCGATAAAGCTAGCTGGACTTTACAGTTAGCCATCAATATTTTGCTAGAAGAGGAAACTACATCTAATATTCTCAATGTTCAGCAGGTAGAGGCTTTTAACTCATACTTTGAGAGGAAAGGTCAGTTTAATCAGCAAAGAAATCTGTCTAATCAGTTCAGACAGTTTAATCAGGGTAGGAATAGACAATCCAACAATGCATGTTTTTAGTGTCGTGAGAGAGGTCATGGATACAAATTTTGTCCCAAGCTTAAAAAAGCTGACGATACAGGTTTATACATGTCGGGATGGCAACAAAGTCAGTTTTACAAAAACTACGAGGTGTCTACACCTCGTGGAAATGCACTATTTTTAGCAGCTTCATCACTCCAGGATGAGACTTTGACATTTTCTGAGGAAGATGAAACGGATCTATTCGCCATGGCGGCAGCGATGGAGGGCGCTAAGGACCCTGGATGGATAATGAACACGGGAGCGTCAGCCCACATGTGCTGGAACAAAGCCATCTTCAAAAATATGAAAACAACGCCGGAGAAAAATATTTATTATGCTTGTGGAATGAGTGTTCAGACTCGTGCTGTGGGTGATGCGTCTTTGCTAGTTGATGTGGAGGGCAAAGCAACTGAAAGGACTCTTCACAATGTCTTGTTTGTGCTTGACTTTAAGAAAAATCTGTTTTCTACGTCTTTGGTAGAGAGTAAAGGCTTTGAGGTTAATTTGAAAAATGATAGGCAGGTTGTTAGCAAAAATGGCAAAGTCGCAGTTACCGGTACTAGAGATATTAGCAAGTTATACCGAATAGATATGGCTAATACCAAGGAGAATGATGTTCTGTACTCCGGTGTTTTGCATTCAGATGAGTTGTTGCATAAGAGATTAGGACATGTAAACTATGATAGTTTGAGAAAAATGGTCATTGTTGGAAAAATAGAGGGTGTCTCAATTACAGATGAGCCAATCAAAACATGTGATGGCTGCGCTTTGGGCAAAATCCACAAACTACCATTTCCTAAAGAGACTGAGCATCGGTCCACGAGACTTTTACAACAAATTCATTCGGATGTTTTTGGTCCTGCGAAGGTTCCTTCTGCCGAGGAATGAAATATATGGTCACGTTCACAGATCATTTCTCCAGGTTTACAAAAGTTTACTTCATGAAAGAGAAGAGTGAGGTGTTTGGTCACTTCAAACACTACAAAGCATGGGCTGAATTAATTCATAATTTATCTATTATACAGCTCAGATCGGACAATGGTGGTGAATATACTTCGAAAGAATTTGAAACTTTTTTACTCGAGGAAGGCATAAGTCATCTGTTGATTGTTCCATATTCGCGGGAACAAAATGGGTTGTCGGAAAGATTAAATAGAACTCTCACGGAGAGCTCGAGGTCGATGCTCGCAGATAAAAATGTGGATCCGAAATTCTGGGCTGAGGCTCTAAATTGTGCAGTTTATATTAAGAATAGGATAGGATCAAAATCGGTAAAATCTACTCCTTACGAGACAGGTACCAAACTTGATGTTAGCCATTTCAAAGTCTTTGGTTGTAAATGTTTTATCTTAGATACGTCTACAAATAAATGGAAAATGGAATCGAAGGGATTACCGGGTATTTTGTTAGGATATGATGACCACTCAAAAGGTTACATAGTCTTTGTGTTTGAGAGGCAGAAAATAGTTGTAGCAAGGAATATCATTGTCAAAGATGAACTAGACTCGATAGATTTATTTCACATGACAGAGCAGCAAAAGCAGCAAAAAGTACAGTAGTATGTCATCTTAGATTGCATGCAAGAAATTGTCCCGCAGGTGCAACATTCTTCGCTGATGACTCCAGAATCAGACTCTCTCCAACTTCCTCAACACGTTCAGTTCCAACCGAACCAACAGCAGTCAATGCACACGGATCGCAACCAGCGCAATCAGCGCAATGCGCGGCAATCGACGATCTAAGCCTCAGAATTTTTGGGGGGAAGAAGATCGAGCAGCCGCCTACAAGCAAGCTCTCACTTTGCCTACTCGGCAGCCTCAGAGGAGCCCTTGACCATCCAAGAGGCCTTCTCATCACTAGAGCGGAATCACTGGATTAAGGCAGCAAACGACGAAATGAAGTCGATCATGGAGGCACAAACTTGGGAACTTGTGGACCTTCCTCCGGACCGAAAAGCGATCGGCAGCAAATGGGTATTCAAGGTGAAGTTAAATCCCGATAACACCATTGAACGCTATAAGGCCAGACTTGTGGCGAAGGGTATAATCAAAAGGAAGGAATCGATTTTGAAGAAACATTTTCTTCGGTTGTAAGATTTCCAAAAGTTAGGATTTTGCTGTCCCTAGCTGCTATAGAAGATATGGAAATTCATCAGATTGATGTAAAGACGACCTTTTTGCACGGAGAACTAGAAGAGACCATTTACATGTAGCAGCCTGAAAAGTATGCAGAACTAGGAAAAGAGCACTTAGTATGCAAGTTGCTAAAATCCTTGTACTGCCTAAAATAAGCCCCTAGTTAATGGAATCGTACATTTACCAGAGAAGATCAAGAGGCACGTTTTTCCAGCAGAAATGTAGTTAGACTACTTAAAGGTATAGAAGATATCGTCGATCCCTGTCGTTTTAGGATTGAAAACCTTTAGAATGTTGGCTTCTTTTACAAAGAAGTTTTAGCTAAGGAAGGAAAACTAATATGGGAAGCGGTGTTCAGACCGGAATATCGCAAGTTACCACAATAGCCCTAAA
>JBBHKE010003457.1:27234-45744 GCA_037447655.1 Zygnema cylindricum
TGTCTGATATTGAAAGTCTTTTTGCCTCACACATTTGTGAGCGGAATTGATTGAAATTTTGTGTGTGTGTTCCTTTGTATGTTATCTACATTGTGGCAAATTTTCAGGACGTTTGCAGCGTTTTTCTGAAAGTTATAGTCTGTCAAAGTTGCTGTTCAGGCATCGGTATTTGTGGAAGCTTCCTCTCTTGATTTGTTCTACGATGACTACTGCTGCATCTTCTTCATCTTCAGTACCAACACTTGTCTCAGAACAACAGTCGTCGCTACTTTAGCTACGAGAATGTCTCGTCGCTAAATGAATTCTCAGTACTAAATCCTAACAGGTAGGAAGGCAAATACTTGTACATTCTAAAATATGACAAAACTCCATGCTTCGAATGAATAGAAATTGTAACCATTAAATTCTCGAAGGTGATCGTGACCGTGAGAAGTGTTTGACTGGTGCCCATAACCAAGTGGAGGGGTAGAAGTGGAAGCATAAGAGTGGTTGTAGAGGTAGTTACCATGCTCAAAGATTAGGAAAAGGACAAAAGAAAAACATCCACAAAGGTAAACAAACACTACTTCGTGGTCAAGACCCGGAAAAAGAAAATGTTCCATGTAAATTTAGTTTTAGTCAATATTATTTGCTTACTGCTTACTTATTTTAAAATAACTCTTTTTAAAGCATTTACAAGTACAGTCTAGTATAAAGTACAAATTTTTAGCACCTTGGATATTATTTACTTGGTAAAGTTAAGTATTAGAAAATTGAAACTGTCATTTAAATTTAAAAGTAGTTGCAAAAGTGATTTGTTACCCATTGAGAGGAACTAATTATTGGGTAAAAACTTTGGAATCCAAGCTTTTATTCATTCTCTTTCAAATCTAAGATGTTAGTTTTTTTGCAGCTCAAAATAATCTTCCACTACCTTGCTATCTAACCATTTACCGATTATTTTTGACAAAGTGAATAAAAAAAAACATTTTGTGGTAGTTTTAACCCTAATTAATCTTTTAAACAAAAAGTACATGTAAATGCAACTCAATTGAAAGTGGTAGTATAAACAAATGACATATAAGTAAACTCAAGTACACACAAAAAACATATAAAATTAAATTAAATCCGATTTCAAATAAATAATGAGTACATAAAGAATATGTACAAGAGAAAAAAAGGGTACGTGCGAAGAACATCAATGGGACAGCATTTTAAGTTATTTTTTTGTCATTTACACAACGGGTTATATTAGCTTACAATTGACGTTTAAAGTTTTTGATCACTTGTAATTTGAAAATTTTCACAAATATTGTGTTTTTCAGGAAATAATTATTCAAAGATCCAATGTTTTGAAATTTATGTATATGTATACATTGTTGAACAAATAAGCAACTTTGTATTTCCATGTTTCCATGTTCGCCATTTTTCCAAAACAAATGATTGGAAAAATTAGAACCATTATCAACTCTATAGCGAATATTGATTTGTGGCCCAATGTTAAATGATAAACAAAATGTTCAAATCAAGTATCCAAATTGTATACAAAAAAAAACTTAAGAAAAGAACCATCAAAGCAAGGACGTTTGAAAAATGGCGTGGACCACAATTAAAACAGTGAGTAACAAACTACACAGTTTAAAGGAATTTTGAAACGGTTTAAGGGTTTTACGGATTGCCAAAAACTGAGATTCTAAGGGACTCTAGCAAGGTTTCAGGTTTTTTTAAATGGGTTTTACTTAGGGTTTTCTAAAGCATACTAGGGTTTCTACAGCGAATTTAAGGTTTTACTTAGGGCTTCGGAGTTTTCCTGTTTAGGTTTAGGTCTATAATTTAGTGTGAGAGTTTCAATTTGAGGGTTTCTAGTTTCGGCTTTGCGGTATAGAATAAAAGGTTTAAGGTTGAGGGTCAGGATTCAAGATTAAGATTTGACCAAAAAGGTTCAAGGTGCGCCAATATCTCAATCCGCCTTCGTTTTCAAAAAGTTTCGAGCCTTCGCACGTTCACTCTATTGAGGATCGGCAATATTTAACATATTGCATGGGCGCCAAATTGTAAAATTTGGAAAATGGCCTAGCCGGGGATCGAACCCGGGACCTTGTGTTAGCCGTACACTAGCTCTACCAACTAAGCTACTCGGCCGATGTGCATGCAAATGCTTAAAATAAAATTTAAGGCAATAATCGGTGCACTTGCCGAACCACCATTTACTGCGATACACACGTGTGGAGTCTGAAGTGGACCTTTCTCCAACATGCACCCTCACTATCTTCTCTATCTCGTGTTGCTTGCCAACTCCCCTTACCCGTCACCATCTGAGAGATTCACATTCTATAGGAGCCAAAAGTGAAACTTTGAAAAATGCTAAGTCGGGGATCGCGCGGGACCTTAGTAATGGACACTAGCTCTACCACCTAAGCAACTGGCCGATGTGCATGGAAGCACGAAACCGAATTTCATGACAATGAGGCGCACTAGCTGAACCATCATTTATTGCGATACACACGTGTGGAGTCCACTGGACATTCTTCCAACATTTCGTTGTCAATGTAAGTATGTTGATTCGAAGATAGTGTGGCTCGATTTCGTCGTGCGTGACGACGCGCATCTTTTTCCTTTAATTTCAATTGATATTTTTACCCCGGTTCGTTATATTATAGTGTACAAAGTGTATTTCGTTTCGTGCGTTTTAATATTTTTGCACAAGACTTACATTGTTATACTTCAATTTAAAGAGGTTTCGTTTCAATTTGCGTCTAAGTTAAATGTAACGCTTAGACAACTAAATTTCAGTTTTTGCGGCTAAGTTAATATCCAATGTGCTCTCACCGTGGAGCTCACGTAACGACAAAAAGTGACTATCTGCAACACTTATTTGCATGTGGTTGCCACAGTTTTGTTACTGTAAAACTTCACCCACCGTGTGAATTGCTAAATTTATTATGATGGTCCACGTTAGTAAGCGCGGCAAAAGTTTAAGCGGTTGAAAAAATATTTTGAAAGTCAAAGCTATCCAAACGATTGACCGTCAAATATAGACTAAACGGTACTTTACTTGTACCAATGTGTACTTCGAACGTACAGTTTTTTACGAAATAACGTAAATTACTGTGCGCAACCAAAACAGTCACTACTATGATCAATTCCCCGGAACTAAACCGCCTGATCTCAATATTTCAACACCTCGAATGGTTGTTTAGGTCTTATCAAACTGAAACTAGTAAGCATAGAGAATTTCTAAATATTCTACAAGATTCGACACTACACCATAAATCGTTATTAGTACTGTTGTGTATCGGTAAGGATTTGTTGATAACCGATATGGGCCTTTTTTTGGGTAGCCGTTAATCAATACATTGATACAATATATTGTTATCAGTGTTATCGCCGATAAATAACTAATATTTATTGGTTATTTTCGGCGATAACACCGATATCGATATCTATTGGCGATATATCTACGGACTGTGCATATAAATGTACGGCCTGTTCACTCAACTGTAAGTGTTATTCCCCCGACGCGCCCTACTCACAACCCCTATCAACTGAGGTGCCTACGAATCATATCATTTGTACAAGCCGAAAGTACAGTAGCTTGCATAAGGTATGTACAACTTTAGTACGGCTCTAGTTGAAACGATGTACCTTTCACATCCGACCCCATGGCTTTGTCCCTTTCTTTCTTAGGATCCACTGGAAACCCGCCACATGTTAATCTGTCCGTTTTTTTGGCATAAGTTGCCAAATGAGGCATTCGGGGATGCCTGCGCTCAAGTTGGCTGTCTGCTCGTATTTTCTAATTGAAAGTCGTCCGTGTGATTCTGGCGGCTCGCAAAATATTCTTTTGCGTCCATTGTACTCTGTGGCTGTCGTCATTTTTCCGTTCCATAATCATCAGTTTGTTACAATGTCGTACGTCCCCGTAAATTTTTTCTTTTAGTTAACATGCCAGAAAGCGCTACAAAGTGCAACATATTTTTTCGTCAAAGTCTGTACATTTATTGTAAAAAAACTGTGCATTTCCCGTAAATTTTCTGTTCAATTTACCGGACAGAAGTTCCATCAAGAAAGTACAGAAAGTACAAATATATCGAGACCTCTGAGCGTTCGATGACCGATAACTATCAGTATTGTTGTTATCGAGATAATTTTTTTTACTGATACACAACACTAGTTATTAGACTATAGAAATTATTAGTGTCAATAATGAATTAGTGTCATTGATGTTAATTTTTGTATCAATCCCATTGTGAAAAAAATGTTTGATTGTAATTTCTCAATAACGTTGATTTAAGTATACAGAATCCGACGTCATTACATATACGTTAAAATAGGTAGACGTACGAAATCTTACAATGTGTACCACGTCTCGTCCTTCCGTTGTAATGAATCCATAGTACTAGTTTAGGTTTGCGGATGAACAATCATTACGCTGTTCATACTTATACACTAAAATAGGTACGAGTTCATTCTAAGCGCAAATCTGTATGTAACCGAAATAAGTAAACAACAATTTCCGTACGAATTTCGGTAACCAAATATAGTGCTGTACTAACATTCACATTGCGTACACCACACTATTCATGAAGTAAGTAAGGTAACACCATTGACACTAATTTACAAGAACTGTAATTAACGTCACAGATAAATTATATTCATTCACTGTATTTCGGGTATCAATGTCAAAATTTTCGGGTGCCGATATAGTGTACATAGGGCTAATAACCATTCACGGTGTAGAGCATGTGACCTTTTACAATAACGACAAACACACGCGACCGAATGGTCGCCATGGACTGCTGTCGCCTAATGACGAATAGGTAAGGGTGCAGAAACTGCGTTTTGAAGAAACGAATTCAATGCGAATTTCTAGTTCGGTGAAGAAGTCCGATACCCGTTTTTTTTTTTTTTTTTTTAGCTGTTCTAAGTCTTTTGTGACGTGACAAATCTTGTCCGTACGCACTTGATTGTCCTTTCAAAAGAGATTTGCCTTTGTATGTGTGTTGGAGGAATGTCCACTTTGGACTCCACACGTGTGTTTCGCAGTAAATGATGGTTCCGTTAGTGCGCCGTTCATTGCCGTAATTTCGGTTTTAGGCGCTTGCATGCACATCGGCCGGGTAGCTCAGTTAGTAGAGCTAGGATATGGCTAACACAAGGTCCCGGGTTCGATCCCCGGCTTGGCCATTTTCCAAAGTTTTCACTTTGGTGCCAATGCGATATGTTGAATATCGTTAATCCTTAATATGGTATCATAGCAAGGGGGCGCTGGCAAGCCACAAGAGATGGAGTACATCGTGAGGGGGCGTGTTTGAGGAATGTCCACTTCGGACTCCACAGGTAGTGTTGAGATTTGAAATCTTTAGTTAGTAAATAGAGTAGACTTAGAATAGTTTCTAAAAAGTGGTATATAAGACTTACCTTTATTAGTGTTACAGTAGGCAAAGTACAATAGAGTGTATTGTACCTTTGCAGGTTATACGGAGTGACGTCGACACACTTCACGCAGCAGGCAATTGGAATCGCCAGATCAGACGGACGGAATCTGATCCGGATATCTCAGAACATATATGGTATGGCTATTTTTGGAGTTATACAGATTTTTTGGAATTATATGGTACGGAATATTTTTATGATCATTAAATATAAACGTCCGGATATTTCGGAAGTGAATTATGATCATTGATTTGGAGAGACGTCGACGGACGCGATTCACGTGGGACCGCAAGTGACGAGGCGAGATTTACGTGGGACCACAAGTGACGAAGCACTCAGGTGCTTCGTACTACACGACCACATTGGGCTATACTTTAGCGGCTACCGCTGACTAAGCATTTGGAACGTTTTGTGTACGGTTAGAACGTTTTGTGTACGGTTCAATGTCTGTAAATATCTGAATAACATTAGTTTGTATTTTAGTGTGATAAAAAATAGTATTCCATTAATCAGGTTTTTAGAAAATAATAATTAGGGTTTTGAGGTACATTGACGTGTCGTTAGTCAAGATAATAACCGTAGTAACGGTTACCCAAATTAGTGTAGATTAGTAGATAGACAATGTGAGTATATAACTTAGGACTTAGCCAATTTTGTAATATCTAGTTTTGGGAATATGATTTTCTAAGGGCAGTTTTTAAGAAACTTCTAGACATCATATCTTATGGTTTACTAAGTCATTTAGGCTGCAATTTTGGGAATTGTCAGTTTACTATATTTTGTATTATTGTGGCGAATTTGAAGCATATTGGATTTTTGAGTCATATTTTGTGTAAGTTCTAAGTTGGTTGTTGAGTAGGTACTTTGATAGTTTCTGTTGTTTTTCATGTTTCGCTAGTGCGCCAATCATTGTCGTAAATTCGGTTTCAGACGCTTCCATGGACATCGGCGGGGTAGCTTAGTTCGTATAACTAGTGTTTGACTAACACAAGGTCCCGGGTTCCGTCCCCGGCTTGGCCATTTTCCAAAGTTTTCACATTGGCGCCCATGCGATATGTTGAATATCACCGATCCTCAATACGAAATTTGTTTGTGTATTTTAATATTTCCGAACAAGAATTACTGTGCTGTACTTCAGTTTAAAGAGGTTTCGTAAATCAGGTATTACCAAACTGTATCAGTATATAAATAAGAGTCTTTTAGATGCCTTTGTGGATAGCCTTATATAGGCGGTGTGTCTGTCAAGGATTTTTTCTGTCCGCGGTACGGAAGGCCGTACCGTTGGCACGATGTAGCGTTGCCGCTCGACGCTGTACAAACCGCTGTACCGCTGGCATAATTCCACGCTGCCGCCCGTCGGTTGGTGTAATGCTACGCTGCCGCCGCTAGCGTAATTCTACGCTGCCTCCGGCTGGCGTAATTTTACGCTGTCAGCCGCTGGCGGAATTCTACGCTGCCGACTTTTGGCGTAATTCTACGCTACCACCCGCCAGCTGGCAGTTTTTTACGCTGTCGGCCGCTGGCATGATTCTACGCTACCGCCGGCTGGCGTAATTCTACGCCGCCGCCGGTTGGCGTAATTCTATGCTGCCGGCTGCTGGCGTAATTCTACGGTGCCGCCCGCCAACTGGCAGTTTTCTACCCTACCTGCCGCTGGTGTGATTTTACGCTGCCGCCGGTTGGCGTAATTCTACGTTGCCGGCCGCTGGTGTAATTCTACGCTGCCGCCCGCTAGCCGGCAATTTTCTACGCTGCCGGCAGCTGGCGTAATTCTACGCTTCCGGCCCCTGGCTTAATTCTACGCTACCGGCAGGTGGCCGCAGACGTAATTCTACGCTGTCGCCGACTGGCGTGATTTTACGCTGTCGGCTGTTGGCCTAATTCTACGCTGCCGACCGCAGGCGTAATTCTACGTCGCCGTGCGTCAGCAGTACTTACCGCCATACCTGGCACAATGTAACGTTGCCGTGCAATCGTCCGTAATACGGACTGCCGTACCGCTCGCGTAATGCAGTGTTATCGCCCGCTAGTATCTACGAACGACCAACGGCAGTACCGTAAAAAAAAACACTTTTTATTTTGCACATCTGTAGATTTCAGGAACATTATAAAATTAGTACGCTTATTCGACCTGCAGAGTAATTGGCTGAACAGTACAACTTTGGTCTGGCTGAACTTTGGAACGGCCATGCCATCTCGGCCGACTAACGCCTCAACTTGCAAGTGTTCAAATACAATATTACCCAGGTAAGTTGATTTGTATATCGATGTATGTTGTAGAGCTGTAACTACACAAAAACGGCTTTTTTCGTTTGAAAGATGGGGTAGTTCATAAATTGTTGGTAGGAGGTCCTTAAAAAATGAATTTTCTGTTTCCAAATGGAATTTGTTCATGAAAATGGTGCAAAATGTGTAGATATGAGTAGCGTATGTTAATTTACTCAACGTACGATAAACCACTTTTGTCGTTTGAAATAGTTTGTGATGTGTTTGTGTTGTTGCTTTGAATCATGTTATGTTTCGTGTTATGAAGTGTGTAATCTATAGTAGTACGCTTTTGAACTTGAACAGAAAAAGTTAATTATCACATAGAATGCATGATAGTACGGAAATGAAATTTGGGTTACATAATGGAAAGAGAGTTTCATGTTGTCGAGTTGTTCATTGAATTGTGTTATGGTCGACGGTGGTTGATAGTGTATCATGTGTTGACGTGAGTGTGCCTACTTCCACTACTACTGCTGGTTCTCCGCCTGCAACGGTGGTTGTAGAACAACAGTATGTATATATATATATGTATGTATATATATATTTATGTATATATATATATGTATGTATATATATATATATATATATATATATATATGTATATATATGTATATATATGTATATATATGTATATATATATGTATATATATATGTATGTATATATATATGTATGTCTATATATATATGTATATTACTATACTATTATGCATTTGTATATATTACTCCATCTAACATATAGCTGTATCACGACTGTATCAGATAGTAACATATTACTATATTACTTAGACAAATATAGTACTAATACGGATTACTGATTATAAAGACTACTAACTGTAGCAATACTAATTATACACCAAAACTAATTATACATGCTAAAAACTGTAGTAACACTAATTATACAGACTAACAACTGTACAAATACTAATTACACAAACCAAAATCTGAGTTAATACTTATTACACCCTAAAACTAATTATGCATTAAAACTAATTATACATATTAAAAACTTTACTAATATTAATTATACAGACTAACAAATGTACTAATACTCATTCCACGAATTAGAATCTGAGTTAATACTTATTATACCCTAAATTATAATAACTATACTAATACAAATTATACAAAAAGTTTATATTAATTATACAAACTAATAAGTGTACCAATACGGATTACTGACTATAAAGACTAGACTACTAACTGCAGTAATACTAATTATACCCTAAAACTAATTATACACTAAAACTAATTAGATACGCTTAAAAAAGAGCAGGCATGCGTCACGGACCAGCATGTAAGATACACGCTGAATCCCCACGTGTAAAGAAATAGTGTAGAGAAACAAGTGTTGTTGTTAACCTTATTCAGGGTTCAATAACCTAAAGCCAACAATACACTAACTTCAATTGACATAAATTTCAATCTCAATTGGAATCAACACTATTTCTTCACACTTTCTCCTTTGCCATCCCGCTTTTTCAATGAAACTTCCAACAGTACATTTGTCAGTAATTGTTGTGGAAGACTACTACTTTCAAATTATTTGGCGTTAAGGCAAGAACAAAATGATCTTTCTGCGAAATATGCATACATGAATCTGACATATGGTGAAAGAAACAGAAACTGCAACAGAAACGCGGCAAAGAAACATCCACATCGGTGGATACAGAGAATTTCACAGAATCAGAATGAAGAAGTACAGATAAAGATCCAAAATTAAGGAGCTCCCCCCTCCCCCATACCCGAAATAAAGTTGTTTAGATTTTACACATGTACTTAGTAGTGTATTGTATCAAACCTTACAATGAAAGTTTGGTGCAAACCCCTATTTTCCTGTCTCATAAACACTAGAATTTTGACACATGCGATACAAACCTTTTATGTATCTTATATTCCGATCTCATAAATACATGTAGCATAACACCTGCCGACAAACACAACAAAACATTCACCTAACATAGCATTAACCTTGCCTAAAAAAGTTAAAAGATATTGTCACTGTCACATATAATTGGATACAAAACATTCAAAACCAGAATTTAAAACAAAACCTGAAACAAAAGAGTCAAGAAGCCAGATAGAGATCCAAAATCACAGACAATATTTACATTGTAAAATATTCACAGGACAAATTTTGAGACAAACTTTAAGTGGATATCGTCCATTAAGAGATTTCCCTCCATATGATTTACTATCGTCACTTTCGACATAAAAACATGTGTATATATCGACTGTA
This sequence comes from Zygnema cylindricum, assembly GCA_037447655.1. NCBI lineage: Eukaryota > Viridiplantae > Streptophyta > Zygnematophyceae > Zygnematales > Zygnemataceae > Zygnema > Zygnema cylindricum. Next base: position 37,154 of record JBBHKE010003457.1, read on the forward strand.
AAAACATGCATCAACCATGAATAGAAACCAATCAATCATTGAAAATACATTGAGATGAATATATCTCAATTGTAAAAATTCCGCTGTGATGAACAGAAAATAACTCCTCCAATTCCCTGCCCTCAACTTCTCAATCTGATCTCCTCCTACCTTCCACATTCCTCAAGATTATCTGTTCAAAAAAAGAAAAAAAAAGAAAAAAGAAAAGGAAAAAGACGATATACAAACTAACTGATATAAAAAACTGGAAAAAGCCTCTCTAAGTACAAGCATCTATTACACCTATCGACAAAATCCCACTCATACACGTACATATACCGGTTTTAAGTTAGTTTTTCACACATTAATATAATAAAGGCACACTAGTTATAGACTCTATTCTTAAAAAATAGTTGACTACTTTCTTTATGTCTGCAAAATTCTCTCTTGCAAACAACATATTGTAAAGGTTCATTCTTTTTTTCCTCGTCCTTTTCCTTCTATTTTCGGTGTCATGAAGGGATAATGGAATGAAAAATGGCAAAGAATGGGGCAAAAATAGATGGTATTTGCGAAAATTAATTTCTCCATGCTTCCGTGTATGCCTCAGTTTTGTACAGCATGATCTTCAACAAACCCTGTGGGAAAAAAAAAGAAAACAAAAAAAAAAAAACAAAAAAAAACAAATTACATAAGAGGATGTTGTGATATAACAATAGTGACAAAAAAGAAAAGAAGAAGGCTAATAACGAACAAAGAAAGATAGAGGAGAGGGAAACCGAAAACAGATATAAACAACAGTGCCGATAAAAGAACTAACAAACAAAACAAGAAAAAAAGGTAACTAGAAAAAAAGTTTTATTTTCCCTTACATCTTTCGAATACCCAAATTTGAAAGAATCTCCCGGATGAAGTCTCACTCGATTCTCAAGAGACAACGTAGCATTCCGCGCCATCCACTCTGAAAGTGGGAGGAGAAACAATTAAAAACTAAAGTTAAAAGATAAAAAAAAACGCTTTTATAGCAAAAGCAAAAAGGGAAGCAAAAATTGGGAAAAAAAACTGTGTAAATTGGATTCCAAGTACCTTAGAATATTTTCAACAAGTTTCTCACCTAATGACTCGAGTTCCGGGGGAGATTTTCAAATCAATCACGTAAAAGCGTCAATTTTTGCAATCAATTCGGGCGTGTCGCGGTGAAACCTATAGAGAAAATTTAAAATAAAAAGAAAAACTGAAAATCAGAAAAACAGAAAAAAACAAATGAAAAAGAGAGCAAGGAGAATATAAGAAAAGAAATAAACAGAAGATATCAACTTAGCCTTTCTGTAATTTGGTGGCTTGTTTTCTTTGGTGGTTTGTTTTCTTTGATCCAGAGATGATTTGATTTTCCATATTTTTTCAGATTTATCGTTTTCCGAGCGTATCTTTAATAGGCATTTAGCAATGCCTTTCGCCAACTTCAAAAAACAAGTAAAATAACATTTTGTCAATGTTGAAAAGAAGTAATTAATATTCTCTTTTTAAATTGGACTATAGAGTGAGATGAGAGAGAGAGAGAATCACCATGGTTCCCGCCATAGTCAAAAAGAAACCATCATCAGAAAGAAAGAGGCAGACAGATTAATTGCCAAAATGATACCCTGATTAATTGCCAAAATAATGCCCTGAACGAGATTAGACCCTGGGTCTGCATAACAATACATAGACGTATGCCTTAACCATTAAGGCGTTAACGAAAAGACACACGTCATTAAGTTGCTATGTTTATAAAGTGTTACATAAAACGTCACTTTCATTGAAACAAACCAAAATAGACAAAACGACATCTATAGTCAAACGGCGGTCGCGGACACGAATCTAACCGTGTAAAATTCATGATCAGACGGACGTCGTCGCCCTCGCCAAACCCAAATGAATCTTTGGCGGCTTTTGAACATTGCGGCTCGCTGTGCCACGTGGCGCCACATCATTGGACGGCGGAAAGGATGGGAGGAGGAACGATGGCTCCCATGTTGACAAGTGTCAACTAGAAGGCCATGTTGTACAATGGTCGTACAACAAGTACAATCGGCCACTGTACCTTCTTGTACTATACACCCTTTTGATTGGCCGAGGGTAGAGTAGTAAGTAGTTGTGAGTAGGAGTTAAAGGACTTAGCGTGTTTGAGGCGCCTCTCTCCAAGTGACCTTTTGTATTTATAGGCCATCTTTGGCTAGCCATAACTTACTGCTCAAGGGAGCAAATTCCGTGATTCTTTTTGCGTTTGACTCAGGGGAGGCTTCTCCTCACAAGGGTGAGGGTGGTCAAAAAATTTGTGTGCCTGGGCGGCACTTATTCAGTGGGAAATTAAAAGGGTCAAATGTTATCTTAGAGGCTTTACATAGGCTGCTCATTCTGTGGGTTAATGGAGACCACACAATTTTAGGTTATGGGCCTACCCTCTAGGGTGCCTATATTTAATTGATCAAAATTTCTTTATTGGGAAATGATGATGGAGGGAAAACTTTTTGAGAAGCACCTATGGGGCATAGTGTCCGGGCAAATTCGATGCCCACCTCCACCTGGGTTTGGAGAAACACGTTTTTCAGGCACCTCCGTCATAACAACTATTAGAACATCAGCCACCATGATGAACGATGACGAGGAAGGGGAGGAAATAATCATGGAAGGAGAAAAGGGAGGAGTTGCTTCTCGAGGAACTCCATTGTCAAGGACGATACCGGCAGCAGCACCACCAGCAATGGTGACAGAGAGTCAGACTGAACGGTCAGAATATGAAAATTAGAACTATAAGGACAAGGTGGCTAAGCTCTTAACTCTCAAAAGTGTAGTGAAGGGTATTGCCATTCCCCTTATAAATGTTAGATCTTCCTCTCAAATTTGGGTATCTCTAGTAATCAAATATAAGAGTGGGTCATTGCACCAGCAAAGCTGGCAGAAAATAAGATTTCAACTTATACTTACAAGGGAGGAAGTATGAATGATTACTGCAATGACTTAGGAGCATTATTTGGAGAACTAGAGAGCGTAGGTAACTCATGGTCTGAGAGACACTGAGTTAATACACTGATAATGAAACTACCTGAAGAGTATGAGAATATCATTAATCGGTTGCAAGATCTAGGTGATAGCAATTGGAATTAGGATGATACAGTGGGGATGATTTTAGTGAAAGAGAGTACCATAGAACTTAGGAGAGGAAGTCCGAGTGTTCAAGCATTCGCTACAGGATCTGATTGGCGAAAGCGTGATGAGGAAAAAAGAAAGGATCCCTATCGAAACTTTGGAGGAAAAAGACAAGGAGGTGGTAGATTTGATCGACAAGGGAGAGGAGCTCTTCGAGGTGGATTATGTCACTTCTGCAAAAAACCGGGACATAATATGGCAGATTGTGTCAAGCTTGCAGATCTCCGACTGAAAGATGGACAAGGTTCCTCAAAAGATGGAGGAAAGAAAAAAACTTTTCTCACTCAAGTTCATGACGAGGAAGACGATGACGTAACCGAACTGGAAGAGGAGCTTGTGGAGCTTCTACTTAATCCAAAAACCACAGAGAAGCATGCAGAGACAAAAGTTCTACGGAGACAAAAGTGTGCTTTCGGAGATAAGAGGGATCCACAAGGGGATGGGTGGATCATAGACTCAGGGGCCTCAAAGCATATGTGCAAAGATAAGAGGTGGTTTACTAAATTAAGATAAATTCCAACAATTGAGATAGAGTATAGAGATGGTAGAGTAAAAACCACAAGTCTTGTTGGATCGGTTGATTATTTTTCGTACATCCTAAGTTCGAGGGTGACGCAAATTGTACTCTACAAATTCGCGATTCCTTCGTACGGTTGGAACTTAGGCAGTACGCCGCTAAGTTTTACAGAACAACGACAAAAAAAACCCTTACTTATGCACATGGGGACACACCCTTATTTTAGACGGTGATACTACAGTACAGGACAAAGTGAATTGCAATAGCAGTATTGGGAGCTAACGTTTTTGGCCGACTATAAATTAACGTTAGAACGTAGTTTCGCCGTATGTTTTAACGCTGCAGTAAAGTACACCGTGAATCGCGTATAGTGTTGATAACAGTATATTCGCCCTTCAATTTTGACCCTCGAACCTAAAATAGAAATAAGAATACTTTATTTTCCTTCACAATAATAAAGGTACGGTTTAATTAACTTCAATTACACTAATTTGGACAATGTAATTGTGGTAGTGTAATGTACGGAATGTCTCAATTCGTACCATAAATGTTAGTAGTTTTGTACTAGTGACAAATAATAAGATTATATTATGAAAACAGCGATGGTTAAACCATCTTAAGTACAAAACTTGATTGGGATGGAAAATTGTTCACTGCCATTACAGGGTACAATTGGTAAACCAAAAGCACGTACAAAACCTACAAAAACTAAAAAACACTAAGAGTAAAATTAGCGAAAACAAAACAAACAAACAAAATCACTAAAACTAAACTACAAGAGCGTTAAAAACCACAACATACACAAGTTGTAAATGACAAAACCAGTCGTCGGCCCAAAGCCTAACAAATGTTCATACTAAAGGTATGGGCAAGAAATATCATCAATGTGCACTGGGTGGGGTGGAGGTAAATTTCGCAGTCGTTGACCATCATTCGCCACCCATGTTTTGTCGTATAAGAGTTTATGCTTGATATCGTTGAAGGGCATCCGAGATACATTAGGGGTAAAAGGTGACATGGGAGTATGGGGAGGGCTACTAGTTCCGCTAACATCAAAAGAATGTCGAGCACAATCATAAATGATAAAGTCAAACGCCAAGTCCAAGGTCCCATATAACTCCAAAGCAAACGGTAAAAAGTTGTCGACCGGGTCCCAATGAGTGAAATCACGTTCATTATAAGTCGTTGCATCCCGAGCTGCAACACCAGTAAGTAATGTTGCACACTTTGAAATATGGGATCCCGTGGGGTCGTCAAAACTACATCCCCGTTGTTCTCTCTACACCTAGCAAAAACACAAGATCCACGCGAGGGTCGCGCACTCTATTAAATAAAGAATGGGGCGAGAGGATACGCGGCATCACGTTTCATTGTGTACCTTGCTTCACTACGATTGCATCTCGAACCGTATGACGTTACGTTGTACGTTCCCCACCATGTGAATAACGAAGTAAATGCTCATGGGAGATTGGCCACAAACCCAATGAGGCTTACCTAAAAGAAAGGGGTGTGGCAAGCCGAGACGAAAAATGAGGGTAGAAGATATTTTTTGAGAAGAGAAACGGAGTGATGTAAAAATTGGACTGGCGACGAGCAAAGACCCAACACTTACTCATCAACAAAAGCGTACTCGAGCCCGTGCGCCAGCTTTAGACAATTCCTTAAAGAAGTACTTCAAGTCAACGACGACCACCTTATCGTTGACACGTTGTCGTACCTAGGAATGACTACTGGTGAGGAGGGAAGAGAATGAAGGAACGACATCTTGGGCCTCGGTTGGCAAAAAGAAAAAAAGAAAACAATACAATTGTTGAAACGATAGCAAGCCTCTGTCAACTATAAAGATCGCATTCGCCGATATAGGATTATCGCCCACTGCAAACCTCAAACTATGATAGATACCTCCAGAGCCCAACTACCTAAGTAAGCGGTTGGTGCTATGGTGGTTGTATGACAATAAGCAAAACCCCGAAAGAGACGGGTAAAGCATATTGTCGATGAGCGAGGAGCCCTCCTGACTACCAAAGATACCATGTCGAGAAGTTTATGTAAAATCGTAAAAGAGATGATTATAAACATTTGAAAGTGAGGAAAGGAGAAAAGAAATAGTGTGGGCCAAGTACAAGGGAGTTTGCGCAAAAAAACGAGTTAAAATAGCAAATGCCACTTAGGAATCTGACATTTTATTGAGGCCATCACAGTAGGAAAAGCCTTCCAATAGGGCATCCTTAACAAATTAGCGAACAAAGTTAGGGGCGCTAATTAGGGAACCTAACATCTTTAAACCCTTTGAGGCGTACAAACATGAAAGCTTGCAGGAAGAGGGAAATCTGGTAGTAGACCAGTAGGTGACCATACAATAAAAGTGTGAGAAAACGTTGTCGACATGAGAAAGTGAGTGGCGTCGACACGAAAAAGTGATGACCAATAATAAAGATGGGGGGAAATTGCTCAAATCTTTTCTCATATGTTTAACCATCGACAATGCGAACATGGGCTACAACGACTACATTATGGGAACGCATATCTAAATTAGTGTGATATGTGTTAGTTAGAGTTAATGTTGCTAACTCGAGGTCATTAAACCCAATACAACGTAACTAACAATATTTTTTTTATTGCACTAATAACGTATTAACAATATAAGCGATTCACGTTGTACTGTACTAGATAGTACACCGCGAATTGTTATTAGCGTTATTAACTCTATATCGGCGCCCTCAAATTTTGACTTTAAAACCCGAAATATAATGGATAATACTAAATTTTCCTTTACTTTAATTACGGTTATAGAGAAGTAGCGTTCATAATTATACTTTATGATATTATTAAATAATATGGTGTACAAACATGTCAGTCCGTACAAAATGGTACTTTGTTAAGTAAAAAAGTACGAAGCATGGATTAAAATAATCGTGATCGCATGTAAAACTACGCTGAGAATAAGCGACATCACAAGATCGTACTTATTTTAGTGTAAAGATATGTGTGGCGTAATAATTATTTGCGCGAACACCCAAATTAGAGTTATGAAAAAATTGACGCGACAGTGTACGATTTGTCAGGTTTTGTTATTTTACCTATTTTACTGTGAAGATCCCGATGAAAGATTTGTCGTACCAAAATTAGAATCAATGATCAATTAGTATTAAATATTTTTTTAAAATAAACTAAAATCGTAATTAGTATTAATAACGCTGGTTATTTTTTAACACTAATAATTTCTCAACGCTAATGACGTTTCACGATGTAGCGTGTTGCGTAACATAATTTGTTCGGCATTATTTGGTACCTTTACGATATCCACATATTTTTATATCCACATACGTATATATCGCCAATAAGCATCTTCACACAATATTGGCTACAGTACTGTAGCTCAAATGTCGCAAAAGTCAAAATTTTACATAACCGAAACTGACAGTTTTTTTTTTTCAAATTTTGAGTAACCGACGCCTGACCGGGTTATGTCATGCTCCAAAAAAACTGTTAACCGTTAACCGACCAGCGTTTACAAAAACAAAAGTTAACCGAAACTCGATTTCTCGCGACTAACCGCGCCCGCCCGTTTCCGAAAAGGTACAAAATTAATTAGTGTACGATGTATGAATAAGCCAATAATTACGATTTGTTGCGTTCCTTAAGATTTGCAAAACGAATAGTGTTTACTAGTGTTGGGTATCGGGTACCAATTGTCGATATTCGATATGTACCAAACTTCAGGTACCCGATAATCGATATATCGCCTCGATATATCGATTATCGAAATATCGCGATATTTAGCCGATATATCTCCGATATATATCGTATCGTCGATATATTGAGGCATTTAAAAAAAAAAATGAAAATTTTCACAGGTCTCCAAAGTCACGAGCCTTCGGACAAGATGACCGTAAAATCTTTGCCGAAAAGAAATACGGTTTTTTCCTGAAAGTCAGCAGAGTGAAGGAGATCTCTGAGGTACATTGACGCGGTACACTTGCGAAGTACACGTACGTAATACGCAAGTACGGATTTCCATACGAAAATGGTCGGTTTTCAAATCTTTGACGATTTTAGAGATTTGATCGTCAACTTCCAAGGACCACTCAAATAAAAACACGTATGTAAAAACCTGTTTACAGAAGATACGCGATGTTAACCGAGGCCTCTGTAATACAAAAATTTTGATGTCCGTACTATTACAGATACCTCCTCATGTAACCATACCCCAAATAAGTAATCATATGAATTACAAAATTTGTACTTTTTTGTCGGTGACATTTTGCTGCGTCTACCTTTAAGTCACGGAACGAAAATCACGTCGTACGTGGCGTATCAGACAATTTGTTTTTTTCGCTACAATAACATATTATATTAAAATATAAAATATTAAATTTAAAAAAATACTATAGATCGCGATAATTTATGTTGGTTTCGGTACGATATATCGAGGAGTCTGCTCGATCGATATTCGATATATCGAGTATCGAAATTATCGCGATATGAATTTACCCGATACACAACACTAGTGTTTACAAAGCTTCCATTTTATTACATAATGTGCGATGGAAAAACCATCAAAGTACAAAGGGGGTAAAAAAAAGAAATAGAATAGTGTTTACTACTGTACCGTGTCAGATTTGCGACGCTAATCATGATGTCACGTACTTCCACGATACCAAAGAGTACAAAGTACAATAATGTTGGATTGTATGGACAGTACAAAATTTTCATTTTTTTTGGTTTTCTGATAAACCGACCGTAACCGACCATTTTATTTTTTCGTGTAATACATTATTTTACCTTCGAAACATTTGTGATCACAACACATAGCCCATTTAAGTATAGCGCTATTAAAGCTATGAGCTATATAGCTTATAGCTAGCTCGTCTGAGGAGCTATATAGCATGGCTTTGGTTGTATT
>JBBHKE010003457.1:45754-246094 GCA_037447655.1 Zygnema cylindricum
TTGTCTGCCTGCAAGCTTATTACATGTCGAAAGGCTCGTAGCTGAAACATCTAAAGCCTTCAAGAGCCTTTCGGCATGTTTACTGGAACGAGTTTTATAACGCGCTACATCTTCATCCCATTTTCATAGCATAAAGACACTTAGTCTGGTTGCCATTGGGCTTTTCTACTGATTCCTTGTTCACACCAAAATTTTGGGACGTAACTCCGATTGAAGGTGTCACGTGACACGTCACACGCTTCGACGTCATAAAACATAGGCGAGAAAACAAACCAGCACATTTTCAAACTTTTAGGGTTTAGCTTGGACTATTTTTTCGCGCGGGAACAACGAAATAGCCGTTCGAATGTTGTGTTTGCTTAGTCATCTTTTCGGGTTACCGTTGGTCTGATTCACAGAAATACGATACTTTTACCCTACTTCTACATCGCGCAATATTTTGAGCAAGGTCATTTGTACGGCTTTCCGAGAACTTCCGAAATCTACAAAGTCGATGCTCGGAAAGCTGTACATTATTCGAACGTCCGTCTGTTGCGGAAGTGTTTTTTTTTTCCGGTGGGAATATGCTATGAGATTACATCCGGAAGTCTGTGAAATTGTACAAAAAACAATATTTTTGTAATACAGAGTCCTCGGTTACATCGCGTAACGTTTGTAAATAAGATTTTACATACGTGTTTTGATCTTAGTGGCCCACGTAAGCTGAGGATTCAATCTTTAAAATCGTCGAAGATTTCGAAACCGACCGGTTTCGTTTTAAAATTTGTACTTGCGTATTATGAACTTGTAGTTTCGCAATTTGAATTTGTATTTCAAAACAAAAACGACAAAAAATAACGCTCAAAGCCTCGAAAGTCGAAACAATGAAACTGGAAGGAATGCAAACACCGTACTTTTGGAAGGAAGGCAAAAACCGTACTTCTTCTGGCAAGAAGGCATTACTGTACTTCTTTTCCGCAAAGATTTTACGGCCACCTTGCCCGTAGGAACGTGACTTTGGTGACATCATAAAGTTTTAATAGTACACCCCGAATCGTAATTAGAGTAAATTACTTTAATTCGGTCGCTCGAAATTTCGACTCTATCACATGAAATAGAGTAAACGATTCTAATTTTTTCATTATTCTATTTAAGTTAAAGTTTAATTAGCGTTAGGTTTGTTTTAAATAGTGTGGAGTACGGACGGTGTCAGACCGTGCAAAATTGTACTTTATTAAGTAAAAAAGTACAAATAATGATTTAATACAGGTCGTTATCATGTAACTCCGTTTTAAAAAACCGCGTAGTACAAACGTCACAGTGACGATAAACTGTAATAACGCTAATTCAGTCGCCCTAAATTTTGACTCTATCACCTTAAATAGAGTAAATGACTCTAATTTTGTCATTATTATATTTAAGGTAAGGTTTAATTAGCGTAAAAATTTATAATATAGGTTCATTTTAAATAGTGTGGAGTACGGACGACGTCCGACCGTGCAAAATTGTACCTTTGTAAGTAGAAAGGCACAAATAATGATTTAATAAAATCACGCTCGCACGTGAAGTCGCACTAAACAAAAAATCAATCACATCGAAAAAAAACCGTTCGCATAACTCTCGTCCGTCGACAACATCATTGTCAGTGTGAACATTAATTGACATTCAGCTCGACAAATAGTTATAGCGTCATAATGACGTCAAAACTATACGGACTGACAGATTTTGCACGTCTACGTAAGTTAGTGTTCATAATTTCAGCGCGGATAATTATTGCCGACATAACCCAATATAGAGTACTTAAATAAATCATAGTAAACTTCCTCCGTGAAAACGTTCTATCACACAAATTAGCATTCATAACTCTAATTGTTTATTTTGTTTTTTTACTCTAATTTTTTCTTTACTCTAATTACGATTCGTGGTGTACAGTACACCGCCAATCGCTATTAGCGTACAGGTTTCTTTAGCGTATAAGAATAATTACAGTGATTTACACTAATTAGGAATTTGAAAAAAAAAAAAAAAAATTATAATTGTTTACTAATGCTAATTTGGGTATTTGAAAAAAAAATATGTCTGTCGCAAACATGCTTACACTAATATAAGTACTTGTACAAGATCTGAAAATTCGTACACAAATTGTACGTTCACACGGTCGAAACGTGGTTGTTGGACGAATATGTGCGAACGTGATATTTGACAACCCGATTTCATCCCCATTTTAGAGCGCATATTCTCATGCGTCTGCGGTTACTAAAACTCATTAAATATACCTTTTCACTTAAAAATGTACGATTTTGTTTGGTTTGACATTGACCATTCGCCACAGTATTTAAAAGACAACGTACTTTCGTTTTGTACGGTACTTGGAAATAAACCCCAAATGGCGTAAAGAAAAAAACAGAATAAGTTATGCTATTTGAGAATTTGAAAAAAAAAACGGGACGGAATTAGTATATATTACGCTAATAGCGATTGGCGGTGTATTTCATCGTCGCACCTGTCTGCCGTCCAGGTGTAGAGATTGTACGGGTTTTGTGATGGTGTACTTCGTGAGGTGGGTCCACTATTACTGAGGCGGATGGAGACCAAAGTAACACAAATTTTGTTTTTTAGTCCTCCTTTTCTCGCCAGTGCTCTACCATCGATGAGCATCTTGGACTTCGTTTAGGGACAATGACGACCATTTTTTTACGGTACTCCGCGAATCATAATTAGAGTAAAAAAACGAAAAAAAAAAAATTAAAGTTATTAACTCTATTTTGGGTAATAAACCCTTTAAAAAAAAAACTTTAATTTATCAATAAGTATAATTTGGGCGTAAATTTGGGATTAGGTACACGTACATAATCTAACAAAACGTACAGTGTCATGTCATTATGATGTTCGCACTACGCAGTTTGTTAAAACACATTTACACGATAACGCCGTGCATTAAATCATTATTTGTACTTTTTTACTTCATAAAATACAATTTTGCACGGTCAAACATTGACCGTACGCCACATTCTTTTAAACAACGTTGTATTAGAGTTATTAACGCTCATTTAAAAAATACCTAGAATAATGTAAAGAATAATTTAGAATAATGTACTCTTTTTATGGTGAAAGAGTCCAAATTTAAGGTGGCAAAATTAGCGCACATAATTATAATTACAATTCGCGGTGTAGTGCACAAAGAATTGAATCTATAATTTGTTCTCAAAGAAAAATTATTGATTTTTCCGGCAACAAATTAGCCTACTTATTTCCATTGGCGTAATAGGTCTACATATTGGGGCAAGAATTACACCCACAACATATTTGGGAATTTGGCCTTTGATGATGCATTACCTCTCACATTTTTTGTTTGCGAGGTCTTGAACCAAAGTTGTCATGGAAATGGAGGAAAACTCTTTAACATTTCACCTTGTTCCTCTCTCAACTCGTAACAAAGGTTTCACCTGTTTCATCTCACATTGTCGATAATAACTTTGAGTTCTACCTACGAACAATGGTGCAACTAACTCCTAATGAGTTTCAAAACCTCACATATGTGATACATCTAGTTTAATCGACATTTGTGTTCAAAATCGACAGCGTGGTCTCTCATTGCTAAGAAAACCAAGTTCTACAAAGCTCCATTTTATGTCAAAACAACTTACATGTGCTACGTTTAGACGTTTGTTTAAAACAGTCGTGGTTTGAAATAACCAACCTTATGTTTGGAACGACCGTATCGATGCACGAGGTATCTATATACTTTATTTTTCACGTGTATGGGAATGTAATACAACATATGACTTAGTGCGTAGATAATTTGTAGTTGTCGGGGTTGGTATGAGGTACACCACTAAAAGAGCGATATCCTTTTAATCCCTGTGTCCAGTATTTAGTCCACACGTTTTTTAAGCCTAGCTCAACTTATTTGTCTTTAACGTTGGAATAACCCATCTATTATTTTGCGATGGATATTTTTCAATCTTGGAACAAATTCGTTGACAACTTGTTTCGTGGCTTTGGTCGATTATTTTGTTAATGCAATGGACCACTGGAACCTCCATCCATAATTTTGACCGCATTCTAATATCAACTTGTCCATCCGGCGAGTTTAATGTGCGACCCTCTGCCAAATCATTTTGGGAAGCGACAAGGGAGGCTTTATAGATCTTCCACCGATAGATTTGGTCCTCATTGACAACGATCACGATTACCGGCCTTAGTTGGACAAGGTAATAGTAATAAATTTTGTAGGTTTTTTCTTATGGCCACTACATTGTGAATCGCTCATAGTGTTAATAAATTGTTAATGTAAAGAAATAAATTGTGTTATTACTGCTATACTGGGTTTTATGACCGTGCCAACACTCTGATTTAGACACCTAACACTTTTTAGGGTACACATTCCCATAGTGTAGCCCCTCCAACCTGTGTTCACACAAACAATGTTTGGGCATGTGAGAACAAGTTCTTATGTTTTGGCCAGTCTTTATTATTAGTAATCAACTATGAGAGCCCTTTCGCGTGCCAATGTCACTCACTTTCTGTTATTGACTACGTTAGCTTTCCCCATTTGGTGTACGTTTGTACAAAAATTGTCAAGTTTCATTAGACAAAAAGTGAGGTTGTAACTGATTTTCAAACTTCTCCGTACTACCTCGTAACTCCTATTTTGTTTGTATCCGGAAACAACATTATATAGAATTTTGCCAATATTCTCCAACGGTCTAAGAGTTAACAATGACTGTTGAATATATTTTCGCGAAGCATTCGGTTCGAAAGTTTTTGTAAACGGTTACAACAAATTTTGGGTCGCGACACGTTGGATAGTGAACAAATGTGTCAAGATAGCAAACAACATAAATTGAAAATTTTCGCACACGATATACGCAGTAACCAACCCTACAAAAAATACAAACAAAATCTTGTAACGCACTTTTGTCATGTTATTTTTGTTTGGGCCCATTCGTCACATTATTTCTCGCAACGCTCATTCGTCACGCCAAAAAACATGATCCCTAAAAAAATAAGCTGGTATCTGACAAGCATAGATATCTCATGCGCATAAAACGCACTCATGAAACGCCCAAAAAAATAACAAATGCGCATGAAACAAAATTCAAAAACATTATAAAATGCGTTGACCGATTTTGACTTTATAATAAAAGAAAAAATATATAAACATCTAGTTATATAATGGAAATGACTAAAAGAGGCATAATAAAAAATATTACTACTACTTAATCAACCTTATTTTTGTTTTACGTTAATATGCGTAATGTTTAATTAGCGTTGGATACTCTCATTTCAACTTCTTAAAAAATGTACAATGTACGAATTGTGTCAGTTCGTACTAAAACCATTCATTATTTCGTATTGACGTACAAAATAAATGTCAGGCAATGGCCTTAACAAAGGGAATTGAGTGCGTCGCCGCCGAAAAGCGTACTCAGATTTGATTCCAAGTAATAAAGACGAAGGCAAATCACGAAAACCTGTTTTCAAATGTTCAAGTGTCGAATATGTGAACACAGACTATAAGTACCGTATAATTAGCGTTAAATGCTCTATTTTCAACTTTTTAAAAACTTAAATAGTGTAGTTGAAAAAAATGAATGAGATTGTACGAAAATTGCTCATTATTTTGTACAACTGTACAGAAATAAGTGTCGGGTAAAGGCGTTGACACGGGAAATTAAGTGCGTCGCCACGAAAACCCCCCCTCGGATTTTATTCCCAGTCATAAAGACGAGGGAGAATTGTGATAACCTGTTCTCACATGCTCAAGTGTCGAATATGTGAACAAAGATTATCGCGGCTACTTCCAAATTAGCAGTGTTTTGTATCCGCAAGGATTTGCAGATAATTAATTTGGGCCTATATTTGGGTTGCCGATAATCGATATATTGGTACGATATATCGTTATGGGTGTTATCGTCGATAATTAACCGATATTATCGGTTGTTTATCAGTGATAACACTGCTATCGATAACTATTAACGATAACTGTATGGACCGTACAGATAAATGTACGGCCAGTACACTCAATTGTACGTGTTTTTCCCCGGACGCGGCACGGACCCCTTTCCCCCTGATTTCAATAAAAAATCACGATATTTTATTGATTATTTATAATTTAAGGGGGTTTTACTTGGGTTCCACGCTCCCATACCCGTTCAGAATGTCCTTTTGACCGTTATTTTTTTTTTGCAAGGTTAGTTACGCCCTCATTTCACTTCCATGGTGACAGTAAATGGTGGCAATATGACAGATGTGTTCATGTGCTTTGTTCGTCTGTTTTCCGAAAAAGTTTGGTTTACAAATTTACAATATGATATAATATTTTCGTTTCGGTACTATAGTTTTAAAACTATAAAGTATTGTTTTAAATTTGTGAGTGTTTATGAGCTACGGTGTCCATAATAAATTGTAGTTAAACAGATACGGAACATATTTTTATACGTGGCATGCCACACTATATATAGTCAATAATATAATACAGTATGTTATAAAGTACTCTTGCATGCATACTATTTTTTTTTGTTGGTGTCGGACCGATATAACGGAACATTTGTCTGTTCGATAACCGATAACTGTCGGTATCAGTGTTATCGAGATACACAACACTACAAATTAGTGTTAGGTGTATAAAATATCGTTAGTTTTTTACTTTTTGTTGGCGTTAGGTTCGTGAACCCAAAATAGTAGTGTTGTGTATCGGTAAGGATTTGCTGATAACCAATATGGGCTTTTTTTCGGGTAGCCGATAATCGATATATTAGTACGATATATCAATTTCTCTGTTATTGTCGATAAATAGCCGATATTTATTGGTTATTATCGGCGATAACACCGATATCGATAACTATCGGCGATAGCTGTACGGACCGTACAGATAAATGTACAGCAAGTACACTCAACTGTTCGTGTTATTTCCCGGACGCGCTGCGGACCCCCTTAACCCCGATTTCGGTATAAAATCGCAATATTTCCTTCATTATTTATAATTCAAGGGGGTTTACCTTGGTTTTACACCCTCCCATACCCGTCCAGAATGTCATTTTGATTGTTAGTTACGCCCATAAATGTCCAATTCGTACGGATTTGGAATTTTCTATTAAAATTACGTAGTATTCGTTGACTTTATACTTTTCGTAAAATTCGTATAGATTTCTCGATACGGAAATGTACAAAAGTGTACGGAAAGCAAAATACTATAAAATCCCTATAAAATCTTTAAAACTACAGACAACTAACATAAGTGTACGAAATTATACATAAAATGTACCCTACAAACCTAGTAACATGGCAAATCTTTGTCAACCGTACTGAAATATAAATAAACGTACAGCAATGTACCCAAGAAACCCTAAAACCCCCCCTTATAATAACCCTAAGTAGTACGAATATGTGCAAACATTGCACGTAAATGTACGAAAAATGTAGCGCAACTGTACTAAAATATACGGAAATGTACGGCAATGTAACCCTCCAAATCATAAAATAAATAACCTTAACGAGTGCGGAACATACAACCACTATACGTACATGTATGAAAAGTGTGCGGCAATTATACTGAAATATACGGAATTTAAAGAAATGTACTCTAAAACCCTAAAAATCATTTAAATAACCCTAAAAAGTACGGACATATACGGACACTGTATATAACTGTACGAAAAATTACGCGTGCAATGGATAGTTATTTATTATATAAAGTCAATGATAAAATACAGTATGTCATAAAGTACTATTGTATGCATACTATATTTTTTTAAAGTTATCGCCGATATGGAACTTGTTGGTCTCGGACCGATATATCGGGACCTCTGACCGTTCGAAAACCGGCAACTATCCGTTTTGGTGTTATCGCAATAAATTTCTTACCGATACACAACACTACAAAATAGTGCTTAACTATAATAGCGATTCACAGTGTACGTTCAACCTTTTATTTGAATGTTCTCGTACTTTATGTTGGTATATATTTTTTTGCACGAAAAGTATACGCATTTTACGAAAATGTTCAATATCTAACAAATGACGAAATTTCGTATAAATGTCAAAATCCTTTGAATGAGACATCTACTCTGACTAGGCGTTTGCAAAGAGTACAAAAATTGTGTTGTACGACGAACTGCTTGCACATACATGGTACGCAAATGATTGGTCGGTGTGAAAAATATTTGACAATTTTCAATATACGATCTTATCTTACTTGGTACCACCCAATTTTGGGCACGTGGATTATATACTCTGCCCGATAAAACATCGTTCAAAATGCAGCATCTTGTAATGTTGGCCGAACAATTACAGAATGTCGTAACGGAGCTTCACCCTCCACCCTATATTTTAACCTGAATATTCGGCTCTGTATAGGTATTTCCTATATCGTACCAGAAAACATATTATATGTATATCTTATGGGCGTAATATTTCGCACGTTAAATGTTTAATATAGAATTGCTTTGTAGTTTGTCATAGTTGTTCAAAACACATTTTACGCACAATTCGAATGCGCGTACAATACGTAGAAATTGGAGAGGTCGACTTGAAAAAATCGTAAAAAACGTTAATGATTTTTTTTTCCGTACAAATTTGTACATGCCTAAAAAATTGAATTGAACATGTACCGCAGCAAGTACGCCAAAAATAACATATATTTAAATAGTTATCACACCTCATGTATGCACTGGAACATCTTCATCAACTGGTTACGGTCAATCCTATCGACAGATATTAGGGGCGTAGGTTGGTCCATGTTCAACTCTTGCGAAACGTTTTTTTTTTGTCAGAATAAAATTGTATGTCGTTCACAGACAGGCAACCATGGCCTTATCTCTCTACTTTTTCGTCAACGGCTTCAACGGCAGTTTACTAACTATTGCCGTGGCGTCGGTAACGATATCTTCCTTGAATTTTCGCTTTCAACTGTTGAATACGACGCTCAAATAGCTTGACACCGCAACGTCTCTTTTTGGAAATGTCCGTAGATGTGACGACAAATTTCCGTACATTTTTGTGTACATTACGATCAATTTACTGAACAGAATGTACCGCTACGTGCATCGAATCTTTTCGTTAATATCCGTATAGTTGCCGTAAATATTCGTACATTTACCGTAATTTGTCTATCGGTTTCCATAAATTTCCAGTTTCAATTTATTGTAGATGTTTTTTTGAAAGTCACGTACAATACGTAGAAACTGGAAAAAAGGAAAAAATCGAGCGTATTGAACAAGTAAGGGTGAACTTCCATTAAAGGAAAAGTGGGGTTGTTTACTGGATGCCGTACGATTTCGTACAGATTCGTACCATTTTTTTTTTGTTAGACGAAACATGACGAAACATGTCTAATGGATGGCTCCAACATTATAGGCGTAAATGTCGACTGTTGGATTTTTCACTTTTTTAGATTCGTGAAGCAATCACGCACATCGTCCAGTGTGAAGAGACTCTCATCGGGAGGAGAGTTTCTTCACACTGGTCGCATACCATTGGTACACGTGAAAATTAGAAAAAAATCCACCACGAACAGGCAATGTCAATCGAACACGTCGTACACGCCATGTGCCTTCCGCCACGGTGTATGAAGGTCGACCGAAATATCTTCGCAAGCTCCTTCTGACATCCGCTGACCTTAAAAGTTTGCGGCGCCTTTTTGACATTCTGTTCCGAAATTTTCATTTTCAATTTCAAAATTAAAATCTGGTCGCAAAATTTTCCCACGAGTCATTAACTACCTTCATTAACTACACCGTCAATCGCTATTAGAGCATATAACGCCAGTTCGGTGCCCTTTAAAAAAAAAAAAAACCCGAAATACAATCTATAATTCTATTTTTTCCATTATTCTAATTAGGGTTTTTTTTTCAATTAGCGTTAATAATGAAAGTACACTTCGACGGAAATAGTATGGCGTACGGACACAATATTTCCGTACGAGTGGTACTTTTTGAAGTACCAAGGCATAAAGATACACTTAACATTATTGCGCACACATGTGAATGTGCACTGGAAGAAAGAGATGCAATCTCGTCGACAAAAATCACGTTCTCATATGTTCGTCCGTCGACCGTCCGTGTGAACAGCGCGACGGCGTACGAATTGTCAGATTTTGTACAGATACACATATTACTGCAGATATCGAAAGGGCGAGTATTTATTATTCAGGACAACCCAAATTACAGTTAGGGATTAATTAGTATATATATATATTTTTCAAAAAATAGAAATTCCCGATTAGTGTTAATAACACTAATATTTTTTTTACGCTATTTATTCCTTTACTCTAATAGCTAGTGTTGGGTATCGGGTAAATTCATATCGCGATAATCTCGATATTCGATATATCGAATATCGATCGAGCAGGATCCTCGATATATCGTACCGAGACCAACATAAATTATCGCGATGTATATCGCGATATATAGTATTTTTTCAATGTATATTTTTTATTCTTTTATATAATATGTTAATTTACCGAAAAAGTCAAATTGTCTAATACGCCACGTACGCCGTGATTTTCGTTCCGTGACTTAAAGGTAGACGCCGCAAAATGTAACGAACAAAAAAGTACTAATTCTGAAATTCTAATGATTAATTATTTGGGGTTATGGTTACACGAGGATGTCTCTGTAATAGTACGGTCAGCAAAATTTATGTATTACAGAGGTCTCGTGTACATCGCGTATCTTTTGTCAAAAAGTTTTACATACGTGTTCTGATATGAGTGGCTCCACGTGAGCTGACTACCAAATCTAAAAAATCATCGAATATCTGAAACCGACCTTTTTCGTCTGTAAAATTGTACTTGCGTATGATGTACGTGTACTTCACAAGTGTACCTCGTCAATGTACCTCAGAGATCTCCTTCACTCTGCTGACTTTCAGGACAAAACCGTATTTCTTTCCGGCAAAGATTTTACAGTCACTTTGTCCGAAGTCACGATTCTTTGAAAACCTGTGGGATTCTTTTTTTTTTTAGCTTCGATATATCGACGATTCGATATATCGGCGATATATCGCGATAGTTTGAAATTTGATATATCGAAGCGATATATCGATTATCGGGTCCTTGAAATTCGATATATATCGAATATCGGCAATTGGTCCTCGATACCCAACACTCTAATAGCGATTGACGGTGTACCTCCACCCGTACAAATATTATGTACAGATTTTCAGCTTGAAGAATATTTGTAGATTTTAAGAATCTGAAAACTAACTACGTGGCGCTAATCATAATCGAGAAACGATGTCTACTGGCACGACATAATGGAATGCCGTGCCAGTAAACACTAGAAATAGACGTATCCCGCATGTTTACTGGGACCGCCTAATGGAGAACAGGCCTAAGGTAGTTTGTACACTGTGGATATCGTACGTCATAAAGTCTGTACGAAATACGATGCTTTCAAAAATTAGACTTTCCCGCGCCGGCTGACAGTCGCTTAGTTTGCCTCTGCTGCTTTTGGATCACTTCTTTCGTCTCAGCTGCAATGGAGACTGCTGCGGTGGAATGCCAGCAGACGCACTCTCCCGGAATGTTTTCGCTATGCGGTCCTCTACATTTAAACATGCTTTTATTATATTTGTATTTCTCACAGAATGTTTGTCTTCGGGAAAAGCTATCAAGTCTAGCAAGTTATCTGCGGCTAAGGCAGCAGATTTATGTTTCTGTTACTCGAAAGAATAAGAAGAGAAGAGGATATTATAATGAGTAAATAATATGGATTGACTTAATAGGCTGCCTTTCAGTTTTAGCTTTTTGTGCCGGGAAGAAGGGGCATTTTTTTAAGACAAACAGTGGAATCAGGTATTGTTTCGATTAATCCTTCATTTAGATTTCTGGAAAAGTAGCATCAGGTATATTATGGAGTAATGAAACATCTCTGTAATAAACTGCAAATCTGGTTTTCTTGGAGTAATAATGTGAAGGGATTTCTTATTTTTTCTCTGAAAGATTTTTGTTATGAGAGTGTTAACTGTATTGTCCACAGAGCTCATGAAGCTGGAATCAACTTCCGGATGAGAGCAAATTAAAATTTTGAAGGGAAAAAGTATTGCATGAACCGTTTACGTTTACAAAATATACGACACACTGTAGAAGGATTTATGCACCCTCAGTTAAGAACCTCATTCAACTTATGAACTCTTGGAATGTATAGATCAATTTTATTATTCGCAATGTGGATTGATCCACCTGCAAGTGTTAAGTTTTTAAATTCTGGCATTCTCCTAAAATTACAAACTGGCTTTGTTGTGACTGTTTAGAAGTCATGTGAAGTCAAGTCAAGTTAAGTCAGGTCGTCAAGTCAAGTTAACTGGCTTCGTTTCGATCTATTGTTCCAAAGTCAAGTTTCCATACTTACACCTTAGTTTGTTTTGAGCAAGTGGATGTCGAATGACACTTCCTCGAAACTTCGCATTGTAGACTGTTCATATGATACGCAGCTTCTCTACTTAAACAGTTTTTACAAGGTTCCTCTTTCTTATAGGCTTAGAACCAGGAGAATTGTCTGTTATAGAATTCCCCGATTTTACTTGCCGTAAGCTGTTTTTTTGCCTAACATGTTGTTGTTGCAGTTTGTTCACTTAGCTGTATATATTTGACAAATGTAAATACCTGTAAATGTAACAAAATTTACATAAATATAATATAAATGGTATGCATATAAATGTATGATTAGCATATCGGTGTACATGTAAATGTAAATGACTAGAACTGTACTGACTGATGGTGCTCAAATTGAATGGTCCAGGCACAACACTCTTTTGCACGATGCAGTTTTATGGAAATAGCTGTGAGGATTCGTCTTTACAAGGAGCCTACCACCTTATCCGTCGCGTGGGAAGTGGCTCACAGGGACAAGCCTTTTTGGTTCGTGAAAGAGTATCCACTACTGGGCACACGGGAGAAGGTGCCGAGAAGATTTTGGGAGTTCCTGCTGGGCCGATGCGAAGTCATGCAAAGGAAAGGCGAGACTGGGTGGTAAAAGTGGTGGATCTATCGTCAGATCCAAAGGAACGAGCTGCTCGTATATCGGAAGCATCAACTATGCTTAGTTTGAGCCATCCTTGCATTGTAGGCTGTAAGGTGAGAAATCCAATCCTTTGAGATGCCTTTCGAAAGTCAAAATTGCGCGTGTTTCTGCATATGCTGACGTCTTTTTGCATATCATGACTATTTGAATCATGATTACTGAATGGAGGAGGCATGGATTGTGTGGATGTTCTTAGAAGTACACAAGATAAAAAGATGTGGTGGCACAAAACACCATTGATGGAAGTGTTTAAGGCTGGGATGGGGTTTGTGGTTGCAGGAAAGTGCGGTTCATGACAGCTCCAAGTTGTGTATAGGTGAGCTTCCAGTAGGGTGTAAATGAAATGGAGGTTGTCAATCAATGTGCCAAATAGTTTTTGTTGGTGTCAGAACAGGACCATTCTCTGACAGAGTACCTCCACCCCCAGGAACACACAGGAACGATGTTGATGTAGCGCAAATAGAAAAGACGCGCTCTGGACATGAGCTCGGTAATTGAAGTCATGTAAATTCATAGTTTCTGTGGCCGAAGCTTCTTTAGGGAGATTAGGTGAGAAGTATATTGTAACGCATCAATAATCAAGTCAAGTCTGTGTTTTTTCTCTGTTGCAGTTATGGAGTTTTGTCGAGAGGGAGATCTTCGGGCCAAAATCCGTCAACAGCAAAACTCTGGCAAACTGTATGATAGCCTTGTATTTTCTTTGCAAATGCCTGATGTCGAGGTGTCAGTGAACATAGAAGCTGTGCATGTTTGAGATTTCACAGCAGCTAACGGTATTTATTCATTCGACTCTGCTCCAGCCTCTCGCTGACAGCAGTTTGTTGAACCATGGCAGGTTTTCAGAAAGCCAAATTCTTGATTGGTTTCTTCAACTGGCATTAGCATTAGAGTATCTTCATCGACGTAAGATACTTCATCGGGATGTTAAGGTAGATGATCCCTATGTGGCTTATAAAAACCTTTTGAGTCAGCAATACGTTTAATCAATGATTGTTTTCAGCTGCTTCTAGAATTTTCTTTTTTTTGTCTGTGGGAATAGACACTAAATGGCCTTCCCCCCCCTCTCCTTTTACATTTTAGAAACCAACATGAAACTATGTAAACCTTGGCTAATTATGCTGATTACTGTTCTCTCGACTGTTGTCCTGTCTTCTTAAAAAAAGAGATAACCTTGCTAATTTAGTCGTGCTACCTGTGATTTTTCGACTGAGACATAATTCCACTGAATACAAAAACTTGTTTAGGTTTGTAAAAGGTTAAAATTCTGGCCATTTCTATGTTTGAGATTGAACTCGCATGCATTGCCTGGCAGTTTGAGTTTTGTACAGATTAGGCAAATTCACGGGCAGAAATGAATCCCAAACTTCTTTATCCTAATGACAAGCAGCTATTCAACTGCTCGTTCTCTGTTTCATTGTATTTCAGTCAGAAAACGTATTTCTTCGTGGCAAAAATGATTTTCCTCCTGGAAATGCGGCCACAGTCCAGCTTGGTGATTTTGGAACTGCAAGGTCATTGGATTACAACCCAAGCCTTAGCGCAAACTATGGTTGGGACTCCTGTGTATATGTCACCAGAGATACTTCAAGGGCAGACTTATAATCACAAGTCAGGTATAGGCCTTTTCCCTTTTCCTGCCTCTATTTCACAAAATCAGATCTTGTATGCTCTTTATTGAGTGTTGTCACTGATTATGTTCGTGCTGGACCATCTACGGTGCAGATATTTGGTCCCTTGGATGCATCTTGTATGAGATGATGTGTTTTAAACATCCATTTCAAGGATCTAATCTCACAGAGCTCACCTATCATGTTCTCTTCAGCTCCTATGATCCACCTTCAGACATGTGAGCTCATTTTTATTTCATGTTCAATATTAAATTCCATTGGCTTCAATTTGGTGCTTTGCTTTAAGGAAGATGTAAAGTTTGGATGTTCCTAATGGTAGAGGCTATGTTTTGCTGACTTTCCATTACACCTTTTGCCGCCATTAGTGTGACCCACACTATTTGTGAAAACCGTTTGTGCTCGGTGATACATCTTTTTAGTGCAAAACACAAGATGGTGGGGAACAAAGGAATTGTTCTTTATGAGCCTGGCATGATGATACAGCACATCCATAAATTTGCAAACAAAAGGCTTTGATATTAGTGGTTGAAAGCTGGTACTGGCGTGGATGCTCCTGAAGCGAGTGATGTGAGTGACGCATATGTCTCCTCTATTTGTTAATTGTCAAGGTGAATGTTGAATCCAATCACCAATGCAGGTACAGTAAAGAATTGCGGCAGTTATTATCATCTCTCCTTGCTGAAGATGCAACTGCAAGGCCCACTGCATCTGCAATTCTGACACTGCCAATCCTCAGGTGTTCTCTTCTTCTGTTGCGCTCAACAGTTTCATGGTGATCGCATACATTTGGGCATCGCTAGATGTGTTCATGAAATGCTGGCTTTCTATTTATGGAATTGCTCAAGTTTACTCTTGTTTGCTCTTCTTCCAGCCTATGTATTTTGAACATGGAAGTACTTTTTTTCTGTTGCTGAATTCGGGAAGGTGTTTTTGACGGGAGATCTTGCTGTATTTCTGGTAGCATTTTTTTTTTTTGCTTTTGTAAGGATTTTTTTAAATGAAGCTTAAGTTGTTCGAATGTAAATCCTTATTGGCTAGTACTTTTAGAATTTGGGGCATCTGCTTTTATGTCTTGAATTTTGTAAATTTTCAGTCTGAACAAAAATCAATTTCATTAGTTTTACTTTTGTCAGCAACCGCTTGCCTAATAAAGCTCTCCTGTTCCTTTTACCCTTGCTTGGTTTAAGAGAATACAGTACCATATGTTTAATTCTTATTGTTTTTTTACCTTCAGGTCACGAGCAGCTCATTTCCTGACTGCTTGTCAAGACACCTCGGCTCTTTGTCTGAAAGAAAGAGGGCCTCTTATTCCCCCCATTTACAGACGCTGTTTGGACATTCACCAAACTACGACGGAACAAGCTCGGCGGATTGGCCTCCATTTATCGTTGAATTCTGACGACTTTCCTGAAACACAATCAAAACACTTTGCCAGTCAACTATTCTCTCTCTCCGGGAGCCCTAAAAACCCCTCAGCGACTGTCAGGAGTTTCTGTGGGATCTGCTCCTGCCTCTCCTTTGCCTCAGTCACCTGTGGTGGGTGTTGAAAAAATTTGACTATCATGATTATGTATTGTTGTCTTAGGTGGGTGTTCAGAATGTTCGACTTGGTCATGAATATTCATTGTTTTTTTAATATGTTACTGTTTTTTTCACCATGGTTCATCTTTTTTCCAGCTGGAACTCTGGCAGATATTGCACGATGTACACTAAAGAACATATTAATTATAGTGTTCTTGCTTACTATTTCTATCCATATTGATGTGGTTGCGGTCTCAGAAAAAGACTCACAAATGCATTAAAATTGATTGTTAATTTCCGTACTCTTTGACAGGCCAAGTTGTGTCAGAACGAGGTGAAGGAAGCTCGGAGAATCGGCCTCCATTTAACACTGTCGTCTGATGACATTCCTGAAAAACGTCCAAAACACTCTACCAGTCATCCATTCTCTCTCTCAGGGAGCCCTAAAACTCCTCAGCGACTGCCGGGAGGTTCTGTGGGATCTGCTCCTCCCTCTCCCCTCCCTCAGTCACCTGAGGTGGGTGTTGAGAATATTTGACTTTGTCATGAATAGGTGTTTTTTTGAAATGTCTGATTTTGTTATGAATTTTGAGAATGTTTGACTTTGCCATGACTATGTATTTTTTTCTTCGTCCGGAACACGATTCATCTCTTTTTTCTTGAACTCTGGCCTATATTTCCCCATTTACGCATAAGAGCACATTGATGACAGTGTTCTTGCTTTACACAAACTGTTTCTGTTAAAATTGATATGGTTGTGGTGACAGAATTAGGCTATAGATGCATGGAAACTGAAATCATATTGTTATCTTGACAGGCATTTACTAAGTTAAGCCACAGCGATGTGAAGGGGACAACCTCTCCCGGTCTTATTCGTAGTAGTAGAGGGGTTATTCAGTCAGACGCTCACAGTTCTATACTCGAGACAAGAAAAAGGAGGAGAAATTTCTCTTCACAGAGTTGCTGGGAGTCCCAAATATGGCACGCCTTGTGAAATGGGACCTAGTAATCATAAGTGGGAAGCTCATCCTCTTCCTTCTCCACCACCAGCTGGTAAACCGACAGGAGTACGGCGTCTTCCTGGGCGCCTGGCAGTTGAGGTATCCGGAAAGTCTCACCTGGAGATGTTCTCAGTAGGACAGAATTTACCAAATAAATCGGGGTTACGATCGTCCTCTTCTGATTCTGACATTTTTGGACTGGAATCGTCAACGGAACATTCTGTCAATTCGAGTCGACGGCTTTCGACTCGGTTTGACCTTTCTGAAGGTCAGCGTTCTGAGGGACGGAAGTTTTTGAATTCGAAAGAGAAACGGAAACAAAACGGTCACAGAGCAACGAAATCAATGGACTTCCATCCATCAGGAACACAACAACAAAGTTGGGCTCCTCCGTTTTTGTCAAAACCAGACATATCGAGTCCAAGATTTCAACACAAAGTCCCAGTAAGGGGTATGCCTCCAAAATCCCCAACCAGCTCCCCATCTTGGAACCTCAATTCACCATCTGTTTCTTCTGCCAAATGGCCTCGTTCTCCCGGAGTATCTCCGAGTGAGACAGGAGGAAGAGATGGTCTGTCCAGTGGGAGATCCAGAAAAACAGATAAACAACAGATTCCTTCTCTCCAGCCTGTTCCTCCTAAAACAGCATCCCCTTCTGCGACTTCTCCAAAAACTAAAGTTCCAATGAGGTTTTCCAACTATACTTCATTGGTGAGAGAGAGCAGGAGGCGAAGGTGGAGTTGCCCCGGTGGTACAGACTCGAACGAAGGTGTAAAGGAGATCTTAAAAGAAGTGGTTATGGAGGACCTTGCTCTCGCTCTGGGGTAATGGTAGCACGAGCAATAATAGGTGGGAATTTGTGAAGAGTCGTCTTGCCGATCCTGATAGACAAGGTGGTAGCCAAAATCTTCAGTGTGAAAAAAAATCTTTGTCTTTACACACTCCACTCGCTATTGATGTTGTTTCGGAGAAATCTGACATATCGAACTGATTGCAACCCAAGGGACTCGATGGTATTCTGAAGGATTGAATTTATGGTTATGTCTGGGAAATACACTGCCTGTCGATAGTGTTAAACAATTTTCGGGCAGCAGGGAAGTGTTTTGAGTTTGTAATTGACAGTTGTGTTCTTTTTTGTAAGGCAAGCGATCGAAAGGGTAACTGTCTTACCTTTCGATCGTGATGTCAAGTTTGGAATTGGGAAACCTTGGTTGAGAAAAGATACTTTGATTGCCCAGAAAATGTTTAATGCTGATGAACAGTGTAGTTGTGCATTCACCTCTAGTGGTCACAATTTGGTTGTCAAAGACATTTGTAAATAGTCTAATTGTACGTACAGTTACTGCCCTCCATACAGATAATTTCAGCTAAGCAAAAGGGTAAACAGCTTGAAATAGAGTTTGCCGTGAGAATGACATTTAAATGGTGTTTTGAAATCAATTTATGTTTTCTTAAGTTGCGAAGATTTACTGGGCGCGGTCTGACATGTCAAAGATCTGTCATTGTGAGCCGAGGCAGATCCCACGGTCAATAAAACAAAGTTCGATTATTTTTGACGGTACAACATTTGAGTTCATGGTATAAAAAGTCATTTATTGTTTAGTGGAAGTTGAAATAGTGTTCTGAAATTGATCATTTTGTGGCGCAAGATGACGGGAGAACTGTCATTGACGAGTGGTTCTCGGACAATTTTTTTTTCTACTTCCTAAAGAGAACTTTCGGCATAGTTTTACTGTTTGGTTTTTTGGGCTATACCCGACTTTCTTGAATTGTTTGTCATAATGTCCTAATCAGTGGTCGTGTTATTCTTATTTGTTCTCCCCCTCCTGGAACCCAGTTGTTAGGTGTATTAGGCCTTGTCTTCATGAGCCTGAAGTTCACGTTCATGATCCAAAATTTCTCCAGAGTACCAATTCAGGCTACAGCTTTGTTTAACAGTATTGCTAATGGAAGTGCTTTGTAGTATGTTATAATTATATAATCACTTTCGTAACAAGTAACTGCCTTAGTTTCAATGACAGCGCCTTGGCCGAGAATATTGTACTGATACTGCGTTTGTTTTTTTTATCTGTTAAATGATTTTTAGCATATGCTGGTTCAGATTTTGCGTTAGCAAATCTGTGTTCCTTAAAGACCAGCACCAATACAAGAGATAGTACTCTAAATTGTATTATTGACTGAAAACACCTCATTCAGCCATCAAATTTTTCATATACAACTGGAACTATTCAAGTTGAACAATGCTGCACCATTCTTTGTTGCTAGATCTTTCGTTTTTCATAGCAATGCTTGAAGAACAAGCAGCACCAGGGGCTTGATTATTATGTGAAATATAGCTATTCAAGCTACTCTACTACTTAAGAACATGGAATGTTTTTCGCTATCAATACTCTCTGTACACAGGTCCTATTGGACTCTCCTCTATTGACCGTCATACTCAATTGTAAGAAACTTCCTCATTTTCCTCGATTGATGCCATCAACTTGTAACCTGCAAACCGCAACAATTACTCTTGTTAACTTCCCCCACCAATAACTAGAATTCACACGCTAATATTTAACTCACACATAAAACCTTCGCCATTGTTCTCCATACAGCATTTGCTTGCAAGCGACTTGTGAGGTAGGGCAACAGTTGCGTACCAAAATTGGACATGCAGGAGATAAACGAGAGCGCTATGGCTGTCGCAATGAAGTCGGATCCAAAAAGAATGCCAATCATCCGCTCATCCAAGGCAGGATAGGCGGCCCACACCACAATTGCAAGAACTATTGATATTATGCCACTGATCAAGAGAAAGGGCCATGTTACTATGCGGTGTAATGAGCCACCTTGTCCCACTTTTACTAAGCCCTGCAGAAAATCCAGACAACCCTTCAGTTTCAAGAAAGACGAAGTAAAGCTGCACGACTTTGGGATGAAGTCAAGTGCTTCAAAAAAAAGCTACAAAGTTCATAACATGCAATTGATCAAAGATTAACTTATCATTATGCTTCTTCAACACAACGCCAGTAGGGCACATAGGATATGCTTAGACACTGCACCTGTGAAAAATCCAATTTCTTAAGAAACCCCTTGCTCTAATTCATCTAGCTTTGCTACAGTTCGAACAATTAACCACAACACATAGACAAAATATTGTTTAAAAAACGGCTTAAAAACATTACCGCCAGTGTCAATAAGTGATGGACCAGTGAACCAAATCAACTTGCAACGAACCGAATGTGAAGGGTTAAATCTATAGCAGGTCACATGCGAAAAATACTTCATAATGAGCCTTACCGAGACCACAAACCAGAAAGGTAGGAAAGCACTCAGAGCCACCTTCCCTTCCAAAGTGAACCACGGTGTAATAAAAACTGCTCCAAAAAAAGAGGTGGATGAGCCCGAGGATGAATACTGCAACTGTGCTAGGGGCTCCCCAAAGGAGAATAGCTTTCAGAATGGTGAGGGCGCCTGAAACAAGGAGAAGCCAGCCTGCATTGAAAAAGCTCGGGTTTACAAAGTGAATAAATCTATCCTTATTTTGGCTCAACGAGGTTGTACAAACTTATGTGCACACATAAAAGCACAACGTACAGCTCAGCAAAAAGGTTCCGAACAAGGAAAAAAAAAACAGCGAATAGAAATAGACATTTAGACTTACCAACAAACTGGTCAATTCTATGTCCATAGAAGATGCTGTATAAAATGGCAGCGACTCCAGCCACTGCCCACACTGTTCAGCGAAAAACCCCTAGTAAAATCTAGTTAGATATTCTTTCATACGGGAGACAATATGAATAACATTGGATGTGAACAAAAACCAAGACCAAAGTTTATGTGCTGATGTGTTAAATACAGCAGCAAGATGGTGATGACAATATTGAATTTGGCCTAGATCTTTAAAATATCAAGAATGCGACATACAACAATGTTAGAGCAACATACAATAGATTCTGAAAAAATACTACTGAAGCACAATTGCACCTATTGCCGATACTGTAGTCCTTAGTGATTGATGTTTTGCTGAAAATATTACAAATTTTTACCCTGAGCATAATCAGCAAAGCATTTCAGCATTGTGTCTAGAGTTTGATCAGATTTCAAATGTTACAAAATTTTACAACTTCAGAACCAATAATTCCGTCTCTGTCACATGAACCATCCATGAACTTTGCTTCCGTTTATTAAGTGCAACAGTCACTTAAAACCATAATAATCAAGTGGATATTGAGTAAGCTATCCAGTCCATGATGAGGAACTTCAAAAAAAAAAAAACTCTTTTATTTCTCACTACCATACCTGCCGAAAAAATTCCAGTATAGGTCGAGATTCGTTGCAAATTCCCTGGAGGGACGCGTCCAGTAAGGGGACGCAGGGGGATGCGTAACGAATACTCAGAATCTGCAGCAACAAGAACTTGTGGAATGACCACAGCTCGATTTCGCGACATTCTGCCTTCAGTTTGGTTTTCCAAAGACACTAGCCAAGAGATAGTCTGTAGATTATTATCCAGACCGCCTTGTAACTGCTCCTCACTTTTGAAGTGTCTTTTCTTCTAAATAAAACGATTTCCGATATTTTACAAGCTAAAAATCCCCGTGTCTTTTTTGAGACTACAAAACAGGCAGAATCAAAAGAAAAGTAAACAGAGGTTTTGGATGCAATAACAATAAAAACAAACAAAATAGTTATGTTTTCCCGATATACCAGCTATCGAGGAAAGATGCCAATAAAGCAAAGCAAATGAAGTAAATCTTGCAATCCTCTACAGAAATCGGACAACAGAACGTCCGTGAAGGTATGCAGCCTTCATGACCTGCCACGTGGCAGACGCCTAAATTTGCATGCATTTGCAAAGCCGGTGGCATCTTCCACTAGCGATCTCTCCAACAATCGCTCTACTTTTGAAACCAGCGAACTTGTATTTAGTACGCCGCAAAGTTTTGTGTGCCATCTCAACACTAATAGATAAATTATTGACCAGCCATAAATGGCAAAACTATAAAGTACTGATTCTAAGGAGTAGCTTTGTAAGCCGGACTAAGTATATCCGGTTCATTTTTAGAGCAATTACGGCCATTTGGCTTCCATGACGCCCTTCACAAACCTTCAGTGCGTTGTGAGAGGCAGAAGGCTGACACGTGTTCTCTCGATCTCATCTTCCCTTTCAATTTTTTACCTCTCACTTCCAGAAGCATCATACCGAACTTTTTTTGAAAGGCATTGACAGTTTATCACTTTTTCGCAAACCTTGAATGCTTTGTCAATGCTCTACTCCGATCTGAATAGTATTTCAGCTGATGTACTGGTTTTCTTCTGCACCTAGAATTCAAATCCGCTGATTTCTGTTCAGTTTCACCATGGCTTCTCGGGCAAGCGCATATGAGGTTGGAGGAGAATCAACCGATGTTTATAGGACTGTTTCCTCTTCACGGTCAGGCGGTGATGTTTATTACATAAACATTCCTGTCCGTCCTTTGCTCAAACCAATTGCGCTTGACAATCTGCACCGGATGTCACTTTATAACACCCTAGCAGGAATCGGTAAGGTTCAAATTCTTTTGCTCAGGTAAACACCACAGTTTTGAAAAAAAAAGGTTCAAATTCATTTTCTATGGTACACTCCACATTTTTGATGAAAACTGATGTGGTTGATAATAGGTACCCAGCCCACCTCAAATGCATTAAAAAACTGTGGTTGCGGCCGTAATTTTTTAATGAAGTCGGAGTACAATGAATTGGCTGGAAAGAAAATAAATCGCGATGTTTTTTATGATTTTAGAGTAGGAAAATATATACGGCGCTATAGCGATATGTATGCATACTCCTCCGATACCTTTAGATGCAAAAGCAATAATTAAAAGGAGAGGGTGAGATACTAAATTGTCAATTTGTATCAAAGTAGAATCTTTTATGTTAATTTAATATTTTTTTTTTTGCACGATTCTTTTTTTGCCTTAGTGTGTCCATGTTGCTTGATTCTTTTTTAGTGACCGACACGCATGCCCTTATAGTGAGGAAGATGACATTATTCTTTAAGTCAGATGTCTTTTGTGATGTGTATGAAGGAGCGCTCACAAAATTTTCGTCAGAAGTAAACACTGAATGTAAATCATCACATTTTTTTGACATTAAGGTTTTGTTAAGTTGGCGGGGAGATTGCAAGGAAAACGGATTTTTATATGTCTCAATCTCTTACTATTTCAATTTTCATCCGCATGCAGTTCTTCTCGCTGTTGGAGTAGTGGCAATTGTTTTTCCCCTCTTCTTTGCGTTTGCACTGGAACAAGTCATTGGTAAGATACCTGTGTCTAGTCTACACTTTA
This sequence comes from Zygnema cylindricum, assembly GCA_037447655.1. Lineage (NCBI taxonomy): Eukaryota > Viridiplantae > Streptophyta > Zygnematophyceae > Zygnematales > Zygnemataceae > Zygnema > Zygnema cylindricum. The sequence goes on from JBBHKE010003457.1 coordinate 69,223, forward strand.
GTTTAGCAAGGTAGTAATCCACGCATGCTGCTATCTTATGTAGCAGACTTGCTAAATGGCAAAATTATCAATGAATATACGAATCTGTATGCAGAGAGTGATGTTCACAACTTGACCGATGTGTTTTACTCTCCATGATTCTTTTGATTTTGAACTTCTATGTTGCAATTTCTACCCACCATCTTTTATTGAGCATCTTATAGCACGTCCTCACAGCTTCCATGACTTAACTGCCATCATTGATTTCTGGCATGTCTTGGTTCGCAGGCTGGTTACTGGTGATTATGGGTGTATACAGTGTTTTTACATTCGTTATGGTGTTGGGCGCCCCTGGCACCATCAGCTTTCTTTTGCTAGGCCTGTTGCATCTTTCAGTTGGTTTATGGCTCGTCCTCTCTCCACGCTTGGGGCTGCTAGCGTTGGCCATCATCATGGCTGGATGGTTAATAATACACGTGAGTCAAACTCTTTAAAACTATACTTTGTTAGAACAGTTCAGAATTTTAATTTCAGTTCTGGTTAGCACCATCGGCAAAAGGCTTTCATAGTTTCAAGATGAAAAATCTGAAGATAGGTGGATAACTGGAAAAAGCTATAACGCAAAATACTTATTTATTTTACCACCAATTGCAGGGTGTATTCAAGGTCGTGCTTGCGTGCACTATACGTGCAATCGCCTTGTGGTTCTTTCCTCTGCTTAGCGGTTTGGTTTCCTTGGCACTCGGTATTTTCACAATTTCCTTTTTTCCTGCCAACCGCAGTTGGCTACTTGGGATTCTAGTTGGAGCAGACATTGCAGTGACAGGAACAAGCCTTCTCATTGTTGGAGCAATGGCTGAATTCGGTGAGACCAATTCATCCTAAAATTGAATGGGGTTGTTAATTTTTTAGCTTCGGCATGCATCCTATGAGTTCCACAGATGGGGCATGGATGCTTTGAAACTGTTTTGAGCTGTCTTTGTGAAGTACCCATTGGGAAATTTCCGGTCCTGATGGGTCCTTATGGGGCTTGTAACTTTACTGTATGCAGGAAAGAGGGTGGGAGACGAGGCTCAGCAATTACTGGCTGGCCATAGTAGGGATGTTGAGTCATTGCCACCTGCTTAGCTTAGTATAAACCTCTATAGTCATTCTTGTATAGGTGGGTTTTGTTTTCCTGGTGGTTGGCTAAGTACTTACGAAATCAAGCTTGTTGAGTTGATTGCCACCTTATTGAGCTTTCATCAATGACTTCCAGAGGGTTTTCATACGCATAACATGCTGTGTATGATTTAACCCGGTTTTACAATATGGTGGTTGCTCCTTCAGCTTATGAATGGATGCTCCACATTGTACAGTTTAAGAGGCTTAATTTGAACATGATAAGTGAGGTGCTACTGTACAGGATGATTCAAAGACAAATTACAAAAGTCACTTCATCTATGATGTTGATGTAATGAAAGTGCAATCCGTTGGCATGATCTTTGTCTATGCACTGAGACGATGTGAATATCTGAAATGCACAATCACCTGTCATACACTAAGCAGGATCAAGTGCACAGAACGGGGGGTTGATGAATGTATGATGAAGAACAGTAGGACAACCTGGAAATGCAACCAGAATGTTCTACTTTCAATGTTGTTTCCATCTTTCATCTACACAACCACCAGTTAAAACTTGACTGCACAGCATGGGAGCTTTAAGAATGTTTAATGAGGCTCCGTAGAACTGGTATATCTGGAATTGCAACCGAACATGTTCTACTTTCAATGTTAGTTTCATTACTCGCAACTACTCAGTGACAACAAAAATCTCTAGGTAAACTTGCATATGCAAGTTTCTCATCTGTAGTATAAAAGGGCAGGATAAATTAAAAAGCACGATGGTAAACCATCTGAGTCCGGGGGGAAAAAGGGTTGGCATGGCCAACACATAAAAACTACCAGGGCAATAAAACTAAAGAGAGCAAGGGAACAACAACAAGGCAAATAAAAGCACCCAAACCCAAAATGAAAAGCCCGGCAACACACAAATCCAAAACCACAACTCTAACACCAACTCAATTATCTATCTATGAAAAGCAACCCCGTAAGTCCCCCCAACCCGGGGGAGCACGTTGAGGGAGGTCTGGAACACGGCGACGATCCATAACCGAGATAGCCGATCGGAGGAGAATAGAAGCCTGCAAAGCCACAGATAAGTGTTGACGATAAAAGATGTGAGGACCGAAGGAGGAGGGCTCCCAGGTCCTCGGCGCTCGCAAGTACGGAGAAACTCGTCCATTGCAACACCCACACAACCAAAGATCTCGACCGCCATCGGAATAAAGTCGTCCATAGGGTCCCTGTGAGCATAATCACGCTCCTTCGCCTTAGCGGCATCACGAGCCGCCACCCCATTATTTCGAGCCGCCCGACCAACAACCGTAGCCGAAGAAGGGTTTGCCAAAACAATATCACCGAAAATGCGATGGGCACCATCAAGCAAAACAACATCGATCCGACGTGATGGAATAATGTGAGAAACCTCCCGACGCACAGAAAAGCCCCCCTCCGAAGCGATAGTCGCAACAACGTCGCGAATAGTGTCGTGCGCCTGGATCAAATCCCCCCCATGGGAGCAACGAAGCCGATGGACACCATCGGGCCCAAAAACACGACCACATCCACAAGCAAGAGAGCCAGGTCCCAACATCATTGCAACCCCAAAATCAATTCCCTGGATATTTGTTTTGCAATGCCTGTTTTGCCACTTTCCTTCAACAGTAAGGTGAAAACCATTTCATTTCGACCTCTTGGGGTGATAATTTCAATATATCTGTGCAATCTCTAGTGAGTAGTTTGTGGCAGAGTATTAAGAAAGCATATACAGGAGCTTGCATTGCCAAAAGCTAAACAAGCAACCAAGGTTAGCAGAACCAAACAGGAAAATCTTTGGAGATGCTTTCTGCTGTCAGAATTTTCGCCAATGCCGTAACTCCACAAAATAAAGAACTGTTACACCCATATATTTGAAAGGAAAGCTATGTCTCAAAATTTCCCATTTGAGAATGTCAAAACAACAGTGAAACAAATAGTTATCCAACTACAACAAAAAAATTCCGCATTGTCACAAACACTTCATTATTAAAAAAAAAACTAACATACAAGAATAATCCACTACGCCAAAAGATTTCCCCATTGTCATAAACACTTTCCATTATAAAAAAAAAAAACTAACACAGCAAGAATAATCCATTACACCAAAAGATTTCTCCATTGTCAAAAACACTTTCCATTATTAAAAAAATAACTAACACAACAAGAATAATCCAGTGCTGACAAGCGGGCTTCACATGCATTGACAAATATAGGTGGCCCTACCATGGAAGAGTTCAAGTCAATCAACTAACTTTAAGAAAAATCTAAGGTGCCGCAGAAAGGCACCACAACAGAACATAACTTAAGCTAGTAAATAATTGTATACGAACTCTAAACTACAGGGTATCGTCTTCTTGATATCTTCATCGCTCTCTTTTTTTTTTTTTTTTAAATAACGGCACCTCGTGATACCCCAAATTGAATCCTGGCTTTTAGCAATCTACAAAGGTAACTGGAAAAAGAATCAATTGGGGCTACATCTAAAAAACCCTAAAAAACTAAAAAAAACTTCCATATACAAACAGACATGATACCATAATAAGCCACTGGCCACTTGTGCCGATTGCTGAAAGAAAAAAATACCAATATATCTACTAATCTACAAATGATTCTCCCACGCTCGGCCCCACAGCCCTGCCAAAACGCACTAGAGAAATTGAAATGTCAGCTAATTTGCTCTCCAAGAGGCATTTTATATTTCCCATTAACAGGTGCAGCAATAAGCAGCTTTTCCTGTCATCCGTCAAATTCTCACCTTCAACCCGAGTAGAAAAATGAGTCTTCAAACTGATTGATTTGGTGCAATAAAAGAGGGTCTACGATAGAAATTAGCTGGGGAATACTGTGGCACTGAACCCATTCGAATAGCCATCTGCTGCTGAATTATAGTTCGGCCCAATTTCACGATCGGAACTGCAGCATCTTGCTGCCGATAGGTCGCTGGCAAACCAGGCTGGGGTGCCGAAGGCCTCTCTCGCTTATTACTTTGCTGCCTGAGCCACTTCTGCAAAGCACTGCCTTGAATTTGGAGCTCCCCTGAGCTTTCATAACCAGTAAACGGAACTCCTAGGCGTCGCAGGAGAGCCGCAATTGCTTGAGCAGGTCTGCAAATCACTCCGCCACCGCACAAAAGTTAATCACATAAACTGCTCACCAGTTAGCTCACCAAAAATCACTTCTAACCAGGACAAATTGGTGAACATAAAATTACATACTCTCCACAATCAATACTAACAATGACATTATCAAGGCTTACATGTTAAAACCAATATTATTCAAGAACCGAGGGTTCCAAGCCATTCACAACTTATCTTTTACTTCAACCAGTCGAAACCACACTTATATCCCATTCAGACTAAATGTTAACAGTTACGGGCCATCAAACAAAATTTTCTAATCGACATGAATAACTTGCTTAGCTATTTCTAGACTGTCTATAATAGGCCGTGGTATTAAGTTTTTGTAACACACCTGCTAGCAATGCGAACCTTCCGTTCACCCTGGTTCTCATTCAATATCATCACCATTTCATTTGTTGGGACCTTTATGGTTAGTGAAGCACACTTGAAAGAAGAAGCCGAACTCCTTTTGCCTGCGATTCCCAAAGCCAACAAGCTTCATTAGACAATATCTCCACTGATATAAATCATGTCCAACGAAGACCAAAATTAAAGATATGACTGCCAGACTCTGTTCTTGCATACCATTGTTAACCAGTCTTGCACAGTCAAAAATACTAAAATTGATCCAAAATAGATCTCTCCAATACTGTTCTCTTAGCCCGCAGAAACCTCCATCTAGCGCTTGCTCAGTGGCGTAACTATTTGCATTGTACAAATAGTGGATTGAAGAAGCCTTCACCACAAGAGATAGCAAAACGAAAGCTGCATTGAGATGTAAGGCTGAAAAAGGTAATCTCACCTTCTGCCCTTAGCAGCCGCAAGGTCTGTCTGAGAAATGATAAAATACAAACCTGCAGAAAATCAAGGACCATTGTTAAATTTTCAAACCCCCAAAACAGTTCACAAGCAACAGCTCCCTTCTCTCTCTTAGTGGGAATGGTTTGTATCATAAGAAAGTATTACTTTGGCGATTAGACCTAAACTATGGGGGGTGCTAGAAACACCCATAATTATGCTGAAAACAGCAACACGATACACACAAATTCTTCATATCCACAAACACAAGCAAGACAAGGCCGCCTTAAAAACAACCTTACCTCTGCTGCATTTGTGGGAAGACCATCCACATCTATGAGAGTTGGGGCTCCTGAAACATCAGGGACAACTCCAAGGGCAGCAGCTTCCTGGACACAGCAGCATGGCAGTACAGATAATCAGGCATAGATAAACCAACTATAAACAGTTTCCAGCTGAAACTGAATCACATCCTGTTAGAACAGCAACGTAAATGGCACCAGTTTCAAGGGAATGGAGAAGCTTTGATTATAGATAAGGAAGTTATCTGAATAATAAGTTATCCAAATGCCGTAGAATTAATTCAGAAGTATGCATTTAGCTGTTGACGAATCACATTTTCCCCGCCACTTACATCATACAGAGGAGCTGCCCTTGCTTCATAAATGCTGTCCAAACCACAGCTATCTTCTGACCGCCCCCCACCAAATCTGCGTCCAAAATCTCCACCATACGCAAAAGAAGGTTGAGACAATCCAACATCATAGTCGTTGCGGACCCGTAAGCATCCCAGGGCTTTCGACAAAAGAGGCCTTGTCGGAATAACCCCAGCTGTGACATTTTGCCTGTATATGGCTAGAGCACACGCCGCCCTGCACCGCAAACATGTGAAAGAAGTCAGAAATTTTCAGGTTTCGACTTCGGTTTAAAACAGGAAAAATCCCTAGGCAACGCTGCCTCAAACTAAAGTAGGACATCTATTTCTGGTCCTTTAGCCACCTACAGGGAAGTACTTGCTGCCAAAGAACGGGTAAAAAGCATCACTGCATTGGATTAAGAGCAGAGGGACAGAAATGTCCATCAAAAACTGATTGCCGCACATCTTAATAGCAGGAAATATCTTGATGCCACTGAAATTCATGAGGGAGATCATCTCATAAGTGATAAAAAGCAGGCATGAAGTAATATACATATCTGGCGACATATTTGAGAACATACTGCTACGAATTTAAACAAAAAGTGATACATTCTGCATCAACTGCAACCAATACTAATTCGATTGACTCAAAACTGTACCAGCACCCAGTCTCTTCTAACCTCAATTCTCCATGACGCAATCAGAATCCAACATGAACTCTTTCCCGATAATGCAGTAAATGCTCACCACTGCTGTTGAGGTGAACCTATGGCAGCATCAGCAGGAAAACGCCCAACGGTGAATGAAAAGGATGGTGGAGGGGCTTGTGCCCGTATCTGGTCATAGCATATCTCTGCAAATTACATCCTTCCAAGTAATGTTCCGTTAAATCACACAACGGGAAATCATAAATCAAGACATTTTACATCTAACGACACCCGTATGACTACGTCACTTGCACCATACTAAGTAATTGTCGAAGTCCATACGAGAATTGCAAAACGCCATGCGAGAATTGCAAAAAATTAGACAGCAACATACCAAGCATAGAGCTACAGTTAGCCAAGTTGAATGCTTTGCCGTCCAAATCAGCTGCGTGATACAGCTTGAATGCCACGTCCACCTTCTTAGCCCTGCATACACACTCAGAATGTCAGGTCAATTCCCACAGGTTAAGTACAATCAAACACAGGAGCAGGAAACACTCGATTTGAAAGGCAAAAAGCTTCTTAAGTTGCCTGCGTTTTAGATAATCCAAAATTGTTCCAATGATAACTGCGGTTTTATGTAACCAGAAACTACTCTAATAACCGAATGCAACTGAGCTGAAGGAAACAAGACAGATGCAAAATGAGAACATGCCCAGATGATCAAAACAGGAACGAGAAACCCCAAGAACTAGAGCTGCATGGCAGTGTCTAAGAGAAACCAGTTTTGATGCCAAAATCCAATTGTGCTCCAAATACCGGGGAACAAAAACTGATCCGGCATACAGGTTGGTGCCAAAGAACGAGTAGAATTTATAACGTGGACTATGTAAGGATGTGTAAGGTGAGTTTCGAACCAAATGCCCCTGTAAAGGTAATGCAAAAAACTGCATATAGACCTAACGTCATGAATAACTGAATAAACAAATTATTGAACGGATCAGTCTGGCGACTTTCGCAACTGCCCCGACCATTTCTATGACTGCTTGAACAACCTAAAATGAGTTTTGCATTACAAGCAAAGGTTTACCCAAGTAGATGTGCTGAAAATCGAAGTCTCTCAAACAGTTATTTTTCAGTTGCAAGCACAATATAATCCTCTTAAACTCCTGCATTGCCCTGATCACTGATAACTGGTCATCACTCTGACCCGCTATTTTTAGTTCTAATACAACACTTAGTACAATTTTCCTAATTCCTGAAAGGAACACTCTGGAATAAAAATGTTTTTATTGGCAAACAAGGCCCCATAAAAAGTACAGCTAATGACATATGACAGACGTGATAACTCACTCTGAACAGCCTTTAAGAAGAATATTATACGTGCGGTGATTGAGGGTCACCCCTTCCTGCACCATTTCATCCAGAAGAAGCAAAGCACGGTCCACCAGTTGCGAGTTGCCTGCGAACAAGAGAAAACCGATTCCATATCAGCTAGCAAAGAAGTTTCTGCTTGTCAAACTTACATGTCTGACTAGAAATATCTTGAAGGTAATGCAAAAAATACTCACAAAGTGTTTGCATTAAGGCATTGAATGTCACAACCGTTGGCTTCTGTCCCTGAGTCTTCATGGTGCTGTATAGCTCCAAGCAACGTTCAGGCAATTCCAGCTGCACAAGAGAAGAATATTCAAACTGACCAGTAAGCAAGCAGCAGCTGAGAGATAACTTTGGTTTTCTGCATGAAAATATATACATATTTCAAACTAACGAACGACTTCCTTCACAAGATCACCCTTTTCTCCGTGCCTACATGTGTGAGTACAGCTTGTAAAGCATTAAAAAGCAAAAAATATGCCCTCTATTAGCAGACACTAATCAAGAAAACATAATTTATTTATACATTCTAAATCTCCGACATACGTAAACTAAGTGGCCCACCTCCACCGGTGCCATGTCCCATCAATTAAGCTATACCTCGCAGCAAAGGTTGAAAAGGGAATTGTAAATCTTTGTGGTTCCTATCACACGCTTATTCCTCATTTCATTTAAGAAGGAAAATGCAGCATCCACTTGCTTGGCCCGAGTGGCCACTTTGATGAGTGCACAGAAGACGGTCTGACCAAAAAAAAGGAGTATGTTAATGAAGCTGCACTCAACTGCTTGCCAAGTTAGCATCAAAGACAGAAAACTAATCTAGGAGTTCCAAATTGTACTGCATTAAGCAGGAACATCGTGCAAAAATATTGACAGCTGACTGCTGAGCTCCACTAGGAAGACCTGCTTCAATTCAAAAACCACACCTCATCAGGCTTGATCCCGTCCTTCTTCATATGGCCATATATACGTAACGCCTGCTCATAGCTACCCCCAACAGCGCATGCATTTATTGCAGCTGTGAATGTTGCAGCTGTAGTAGCAGCACCTTTATCTCTCAAGGTCCGGTACACTCCCATGGCTCGATCGATCTGCAGACCCAAAGATCCTCATCCTGTGAGGAACAGAAACCTTACATCAAACAGTTCATTTGAAAATGTCCAGCCATTAAAACAGTGAAATCCATGTACTCTGAAAGCAAAACCGTGATGTTACATTTTTCACAGTATAGTTCAACAGTACTTCAGCGCGAGGTCTGCATGCGACAACAATTTTGTTAAGGTGAAGTGTAACTTGCTTGTCTAGATTCTCTAAAAGTTACTGTGAAATCAGGACTTAACATTCTAAACAAGATCCACCAGGCCAAACAAGTAATGATTAAAATCCTGCTTTCCAGCAGTTCACCCGAAGCATTTCCTCAATAACTATACACAACAAATGGCACAAATCACCTGTTGAGAACTTCTGAGAGAGGATAAACACCCACCTTTCCACACGAAGTACAGGCATCCAGGAGAAGTGTCATTGTGTAATGGTCAGGTTCAATCTTCTGTGCCCTCATGTCTTGCAGTACATCAAATGCACGATCAAGACCCTCTGTGCTGGCGCATGCAGTAATCAAAGAATGAAAAAGCACCCGATCCGGCTTCAATTTCTGCATTTCAAAATAGCAGAATTGATCAGATAGTTGAAGCAGTATAAAACAAAGAACATCATTCCAGACACATCGAACACACTTCTCACGGAATCCTTCTCATCAGTTGATATATACACTTGTTCACACCATGTTCTGAGTTCTCAATCGTCCCAAAATTTCAGGCATACAGAAGGCCCCCCTGAAGATGCTCCTACATTTATCCTCGCACCAAACATGTGCCAATGCATAAAGCACAAACAGGTCTAGTTCTATGTTCAGCAGCATGCATGGCCTAACTACCCGAGCAATTCATTGGACTATCTGCGCCCAGGATAACTGCCTGCTAAGTGAATAGCACATAAGACATTCTTAACCTGGCAAAACAATTCCCTTCACCACAGTGACCAATACCAGAAGCCCCACCTAGCAATATCCCTGCCAAAGTCCCCCCCAAGGATGCTTCTTCAGTTTCAACTCATAACCTGCAACCAACCCAGTGATTGACAGAATGATTTTCGGAAGCTCATCCGACATCCCTACCAGCTCTAAGTGATCACATGGACGTTCTCTTGATGAAATGTGCCCATACCAAGCATAAAATATACCTTTGCCATTGAAATACCATAAACTCCAAAAGCTTTTGCCGTCTGCTTCGCCCTTGCGCAACCGTCAATAAGAGCACTATAGGTATGGACACTAGGCTCAACACCAGCACTCTCCATTTCATGGAATACCTGCTCACAAAAAACATCAATTGTAAGACCGTCAAGTGATTTCCAGCATATAACCTTAACTTTGGATCTAGTAAAGCCATGAATAATCCCTCCTTCTGGGGATCCTTTTCCAGATCCAAAATCTGTGCACTAAAAAAAAAATCATCATGCTTGCTGGTTTTGATGTTGGCTACTTGAGCTTAATTGAAACATTTCACCAGTGGGTCCATTATATGCCCACAGGAACCACAGTCACATGCATATCCCATAACCGGGACTTACCTTAAATGCCAAATCAAGCTGGCCAGCCTTGCTGTAAGCAGAAATAAGCGAGGTGTATAGAGTACAATCTGGCTGGATGCCAGCACTCTGTGCTGCTCGAAATGCCCTTTGAGCACCTGGAAGACACCATTTGCATGTCATCAGGGAACTAAAGTAGGTGATGGGATATCAAAGGTATGAAACAAGGGGATGGGAAAGAGGTAAACATCCAACGCCAAAAGAAACAAACATCACAACAGATAGCAGGGGCGAAATTTCGTAAAGACTAACATATGTAAGGCCCGCTATAACTTGCATACATGCTCAAACCCACCTTCCGCATGGCCTGCTGAGGCACAGACTGCAATCAATTGGGTGAATCCAGCTAATGACGGCCCTGGTAGCAAAGAGGTAAACTGAAAAGCAGCTGTTACTGCTTTCTGCTTCTGGCATTCTTTAAAGAACCTCTTTTGGAAAATCTGCAATGAGACCACTCACACCAAAGGATAGGAAGAGAAAAAAAGAATCAGCTTCCTAGGAACCAAGTCAGTTCCTCAAGAACTTTACATGCCATCATAATGAACTAGCCAGAAAGCGGAAAACCTGTGCAAAATACAATGCATACGAAAATGAAGAAGTCTACCAACGAACAGAGGAACAATAGAAATTCACTTCCTAAACAAATGGAAACTAGCTGGCATGCAACGCAGTGTCAATTGTTTCACATAGAGTTTGTGTTACCTTATTAACATCGAGAATGCCCACTTTCTTCATATCCTCCAGCAACGAGACACAACTTCCTAATCTGCACGATCAGATAATAAGGACATCCAAGCATACACATTCAGACTACAATCACGGGCACCATCCCTAACAACATATAATGAGCATTATATGTTTTGCCTGTGTGGATACAACAAACCTCCAATTACATTACAATGCAGGATGGACCTAGACGCCGAGAACGAAGATCAGACACAGTTTTGGACCCATCAGAAACCTGCATCATCAGAAGCGATCACAAACGCAGAAACAGCCACCCTGATTGTGTTGCCTGATGTACAAAGAGCTACAATGACTATAAAATGGCTTTGCAAGATAGTCAACCCTACTTGATGCCACATGATTCTAGCTTCTGTACTATACCTGCCAAGCCGAAGTAGCTGATTATACAGGGACAAATACAATTCTTGGTCGCCATCGGCAGTCACCACCAATGTTGACGATATGGCTGCTTCCAATGGATCCTTGTCACATCTATCGTCAACATTCTCTCCTGTTTGGTCTTGAAAACTTTTCCATCTTTCCTGCAAAGATTCTGCAAGCATTGTTACTGGACTCATTTGCTCGGAATGTCTACTGTTTGCTCTCACAGATTGAAAGCTCGCATCCCAAGATTGGAGCACAATATCTGAAACTACGCCCGCCAATTGAGCATCGCAGACTTTCGTCTGCGGATCTACGACTGGATGAAGACATGCCCGAGGAGCAATTGACTGTGCCTGTATCCCCCGCAAGACTACCTGTCTCGACGATCTATCCAATCTATCACTTCCTTGCCAAATTGACTTCACAGATTCACCAAAGAACAAGTGAGGCAGTCCTGCTGCAGCCATCGCTTCTCCCCTCCTTACTTCCAAAGTCCAGACGTATCCCAACAGAATTACCCTCCAACTCCTTCCTAGACTTCCACTCCTGTCCTTATACCATCCGGAAGCGTGAAGATAAAGAATGTAAATTACTGTCAGCAGAATCAGCAGAATGGGAATCTGGAACAAATATTTCACATATAAGACCTAACATAAGCTTGAGCAAATCGCAGCCTTAACTCAAAGATCTCCTTCAAGGTTACTTCCTGTCCTCTATCCTTTCCTTTCTGCCTCTCTGCACTTTTTTACACGTCTAAAGTGGATAGAAGCCAAGTGGCGCCTCCATTTCAAGCAGCACCGTTGGACTTTAGGATGTTCCCATGCGGTCCACACCAAACCAGGAAATCGGACGGCAATAATTGGTTTTTTAGTTTGGACAGAGACGATCTGGACCCTCGATCGTCCTGTACGCTTGAAAGAATGTGTGCAGGGTGGAAACATACACCTAGTTTGAAAGAACCTCTGCGGCCCATGCTTTCCTAAAAATCTGAACCGCCAGTTAAGATATTTGGATTTTGAAACACTGGCCTTGCTGTCGGGCTCCAGCCTCCAAAAATACTTGTAGTTCGTTTAAACTTAAAAGCGTCAATTTCCTTTAATTCCTTGAAATTCCTTAAAACTGTCGTCAACGTCGGAAGCATTATACTGTAGCGATGGGTACCTTTGACCACCTCTGACAGCTCAAAGCATAAAGCTCATTTCTTTTCTTTTTCTATTTCTCGTAAACGCTATCGCCTACACAGCCTCTACGGTCGGTCTTCTAACTTCGTTAAAGCTATTGCGGCGTATTGATAAGGAGAATAATCTTCAACATTTTCATCTGTTGATTTTATTTCGCCTTCTTGCCCGCAACACTAAGAGCAGTCAAGAAACTCTCTCCTCGACCCTTCTACTGGAAAGCATGGTCTTTTACAAATTTTGACTCTTGAAACTGTGGCAAAATGGGAATGCGTTGTACTCATGTTTCTGCTGGCCATATTGACGACTGTTTGTCTCGTCTGCGACTTCGGTCCAGCCCAGAAACCTCAATCTGTTGGAACCAAGTCTCTCTGAGGTCATTACTATGTGAATTGAACAGTAGAAAGAAGAGTCTAATTCGATTACATGAGCGTAGAATATCGGCCACGCCTGTCTGGCATTGCAGTCGACAGGATCCATGGACTAGAATGGAAGAGTTGGAAGCAAGTGAAAGATCGTCGAAGTTCAACAAACGGGAACAAGTCTTGCAACCTTTGTTGCAGAAGCCGGTAGATTACAATGAAGTGCCAGGAGTTTCGCCAAGCTTTTTAATTGACCTGAAAACTGAGGGGGCTGAATTATCGAGGCTTTTGAATAATTCAGGTAGTTTAGGAATAGGTGAAACCATTTCAGCCCGGGGCAAGAAGGATCAAGAACGGAAGGCTGGTTCAATTTCAACAAACATGTTGTTAGCTCGGCAAAGGACTGAACAGCTTCCTTCAGATGAAAGGGAAAGACAGGAGAAGGCAGAGGGATGGGCTCAAAGGCTGGTTCTCATGTCTATGGATCAGACAGATGTTACTGAATTTATGGCCATAGGAAATCAGCTTTTGGAAAACCGGCATTGGTTGTGGAGCCTCGTCTTTGATGTTCTAGCAAAGGAGGGGAAGTGGGAATTGGCTCTTCTGGTAATGTTCTCATGCCATCTGTGATGTAAGGTTGTTTTCTTGTGTAGTACAAGTAAATGCTTCTACGGTCTGTTTTCATGCACAGATCCAAAATTGGTAAAATAGTTAGGCATTGCAACATACCAAGGACAAGCAATTCTGAGGACAGAATGAATTTGTGATGTTTATTTTCAATCTATTCAATGTCTTTGGTACACGGCGTCATGGGTCTGGTTTACACATATTTTGGAGTTTTCTCAGCTATCAAGATGCCTTTTTTGCATGAATTTAGTTTTAACCGCTCGTATTGTGACTTTCTTTCAACTATGGTTTTCAGTTTGGTTAAGGTTTTTTGGTTCCTCAATTCCTGGAACAGGGTATGCTTGAATTTGCTTGAGATTCGCGAGTCATTCGTTTGAAACTTAAATGGAGCTATCCATGCAAGCGTTTTGTATTTGTGGCTGATACCGATGCTACACTGTGCGCTATTAGCGTTATGAAACTAATAGAATGAAGACTCATTTTAGTGTTGATAATTATATTTTCTGTCCCAATGACAGACGATTGTGAACAACCAATGAGCTCTTAAGAAAAAATAGTTAATATTATTAACGCTATTTTGGTTTAGATGGACCGAGTGAATGCTGTTAGCGCTAATAGTAATTTACGGTGTAGTTCTTGACTGGTCCTGGTGTTGCTTGTATCTGTGAATATATGTGCCCTTGGTATGGTCCACCTTGTCCTTTTTGTACATTGTTGGCTGTCAATACCTCCCTCTTTCTTAAGCTTTTGTCATAACTGCTTATTTGCAAAGTCATTATCTTTATTTGACGGTGCCTGATTTGGCCTGTCTCCATAAATTCTGGATGAAAAAAATAGCTGTATTAAAAAAATAGCTGTATTAAAATTAGCAAAAGCTTTAATTTGTGCCATCAAGGTGTAATTTTTTTAATTTTTTTGTCGTTCACCTCTTTTTACTCCAGGTCTTACAAAATATGCAAGAACAGAGGTGGTACACTCCCCATCCCCGCTGGCAAACAAAGGTGATCTACATTATGGGCATAGCAGGGCAACCAGAAAGAGCAGAAAAGGTGTTTCGAAAAATGGATTGCAAGCCCAACACCCAAGCCTACAATGCTCTCTTGAAGGCTTTTCTGCAGAGCGGGTGTTTAGAGAAGGCAACAAATTTTTTTGAGGAAATGAAATTATCTTCACGTGGAACACCCAACCAGAAATCATATCATATACTTCTTGATTTCTGTGTCAAAACAATGAACATTGAATGGGCGGAACATCTCTTCGGGGAATTGCAGAGGAAAGGATGGGCACCAGATTTGGTGAGGTTCACCTGGCCCCTGTTTAGTCTTAGCTGTGTGAAACCACACAAATATTAGGAATGGCCTTGTAGGCAGAAGCAACGCCTGAACTTGGAAAAACCATGTATTGACCAATGGATGGCCAAAGATTGCCAACTTTTTGCGTATACTACACCGCGAATCGTAATTAGAGTAATGAAAAAATTAGAGTACAAAAACTAAAAAAACAAAATAGAGTAATGAACGCTAATTTATGTGATAGTGCTGTTTCAACTATGAAGTTTACTCTAATTTATTTAAGTACTCTAATTTGGCACGCTAATATTATCTACTGTAAATAAGGTATTCGTACAGAATTTGGCAAAACGTACAGTTTATCGTCACTATGACGTTTGCACTTCGCGGTTTGTTAAAACGCAGTTACATGATAACGGCCTGTATTAAATCATTATTTGTACTTTTTTACTTAATAAAGTACAATTTTGCACGGTCGGAGGTCGTCCGTACTCCACACTATTTAAAACGAACCTATATTAGAATTAAAAACGCTAATTAAACTTTACCTTAAATAGAATAATGAAAAAATTAGAATCATCTACTCTATTTCATGTGATAGAGTCAAAATTTCGAGCGACCGAATTAGAGTAATTTACTCTAATTACGATTCGCGATGTAGTGTAACAGGGCAAATGGGTGTAGCATGTTTGAGTACTTTACAGCGTTAAAAATGGTGAAGGCTGAAGGAATTCCTTGCTCTTAGTATGGATAATTTCTGCTTCTATGTTTCTCTTCACCTATTTCAGCATTACAGTAAAGCTGCTTGAAGTTTGTTTTAAGCTTAAACAACAAGGGGTGTGTCTAGAAAAATAAAATTTAGCCTACCTCATTTAAGTTGGGAAAAGCTCATTTGTTGTGGTTGCGATATCTGGTTAGCCTTTGTCCTGGCCCTTTCTGTCCGAGTGGTAGTTTTTTTGCTCTCTCTCCACATTCCTTGTCTCCCGTCTCTCCTTCTGCATCATAACAAAAGTGTTTTTTTTTGCTAAGAATGTGCAGCATTGTCTGTGGTTGTTATCTCATTTGCCGTGATGAACCCTTTATCTGAAGTCCTCGCTCACTATTTCCTGCTTGTCTACAGCTCACTTACAATGCCATGATCATGATATACGCAAGAAATGGACCCTGGGAAAAAATGGAAGCGGTAGCAGCACAACTTTTTGCCGCAGGACTGGTTCCCAATTCTGCCACATGGGATGCTTTAATCGGTGGCTTTCTGACCTCGGGTAAAATGTCTGAGATCCGAAATCTTACACGATCATCTCAGGCTTCTAACCACAAGTTGTCAGAGGTGAATATGAAACGGCTGATGAACCATCTGGTAAAATCAGGGCACCTTGCCTCTGCTGAAGAAATCTTGAAGAGCTTACTACGACAGCAGGTGAAGCTCGATCTGGTAAGGAACATCCCCAGGACTTTTCAACTACATGAACATTATTTCGGTTTGGGATGATTTATGGGATTTTGGTTTGGGATGGTTTGGTTTGGTTTGGTTTTGAACATTGTGTTTTCCTCTCTGTCCAGATGTGAATGCACTTATATGTGAATTTGCTCTTGGTATTTCTGTACGTGTTTTTCCTATTTTTTAGCTCATACAGGCCACCTATGATTCAGGTGTCTTGGGCTGTGCAAATTGGGGCGTTTATGGCAAGATGCAGTTAGTCCTCCAGTCAATAAATGCCGTAAAAAATGCTTTGATATTTTTATGCCTTTTTTCCCCTCTTTTTGTCCATACAGGTCACTTATAATTCTATTGTTTCGGGCTATGCAAGTCGAGGCGCTTATGGCAAAATGGAGTTGGTCCTCCAGTCTATGAATGCTGTTGGGTGTAAACCTGATCTAGTGACACTGACAAGCTGTGTTCATGGCTACCTCAAAGCCAAACAGTTAACAAAGGCAGAGCAAACTCTTCAAGCTATGCAGGCAAATGGATTTAAACCAGATTTAGTGTTGTTTGCTGATGTTGTCAGTGCAGCAGGAACAGCTGAAAGGGTGTCAGCGATTGAGCAATTTGTGGAAAGGATAGGAAAGGAGGAAGGGCAACTAGAGGAGGAGATGTACAAGGCTGCTATTGGAGCTCTGAGGGCAACAAAAAGGGTAGAGCGTGCAGGGCTGGTGTGGGGGAAGGCAATGGCAGAGCAGGAGGAAGAGTGGCCTGAGGAAGTGAGTTATTTTATTTTTTTTTGTCTCGTTTTGTTTTTCTCTCATAGTAATGGAAAAACATCTCTACAATTTTGGTCTTACTCTGTCATCTTTGAAGGGCTTGTTTGCATCTCTCTGTCAATTGTACTCTATTACATTTTTCTTTTCTCTATGTGGAATGTGAGTGATTTTTACTCCACCTGATGCCGTTTTTTCCTCACAGTAATTTTTGATGGCCTTGGGAACTGTTTGCAGATAATGTGGGCTTCAGTTATTACAGGTGAATTACAGTGGGAATTCTGGAAAGAGTTCGACAGCTTTTTAGATAGGCTTTCTATTGCAGGTTTGGAAACAGGAACTCCTTTCTTTAACATTTTGATTGTAGGATATCTAAAAGTTCGACGACCTCGCAGGGTGTTAAGTATCCTGGGGGCAATGAAACGCCGAAATTTGCCAGTTGATCTTGTAACATTCAATACACTCGTCAGTCATCTCGGAAAGATGCGACAAATCAGAGCTGCAGAGAAGCTAATGGAAGTTATGCCATTGCAAGGATACAAGCCAGACGTGGTTAGTACACTTACTACCATAATTTGTCTGGATGTATTTCATCTATCATAAAATTTCATGAAGTATCAGACTGCAATGCATACTCTTTGTGCATTTAGGAGGTGGTGCATTGTATTCCATATTCTCTTTTGTGTTGGTCTATAAGGATTCCATATTGGCATCTTTTGACACAAATTAAGTTAGGTGCAATACTCAACTCTTCTTGTTTTAACGGTTACTAGATTTTGTGGGGTTGGGCTTTCTCTCGCAGTACACGTACAATTCTTTGTTGGATGCTTATAGAAACGCAGGCTTCCTCTGTGAAATGGAAGCCATGTTTGAGAAAATGAAAGAAGATGGTTGTCAACCTGATATTGTCACATATGCGACTGTGATGAACGCTTATGGCCGACAAGGAAGCTTGCAAAAATTGAAGAGCGTCTATGCCATGTCTCTGGAAGCAAATTGCCCTCCCAACATGTATGCTTTACAGGCCCTTTCTCTCGGGTCAAAAACGTACAATAAGAAGATGAGAAAGATGCGTTCAAACAATAAGAGGTGGATAAGGCTCGAGGCTGCTGCCGCCGCTGAAGAAGGTGTTACAAGAAGTTGATTGGCCGTTTTTTCGAAGAACAAAATTGGTTGTTCAAGTGTGTCCAAGGGCTTCATACGACCAATGGCGAAGGCTTTGCAATTGTTTTTGAGCTTTCTTATCAAGCCTTGGTGAACTCTCTTCAGCGATTGGGCTTTCATTATGACCTAAATTTGTTTGGAAAATGTGTGACAGAGTTTCCATGTTAAGGTGAGCAGCTTTCAATATCCGTATGTTCTTTGACTTCATTGCTTCTGTATCTCTCCAGCTTGTTTTTTGCGCCTGCTGATTTGTCTTTATCATGTAAGACCTTTTCGGTGGCAAATCGAGGCTGGCTGAGTGATGAGAGCCTGGAGGTTTCAAGGAACTGTTTTACATTGGCTAGTACATATTTAACTGGGTTCATAATTGAGGTGTTAGGAAAAACCAAGCAAATTCAAGCAATAAAAATAACTTTGTCATAAAATTCATGTGCTTTTAAAGTTTTTAACTAGTGTCAAACTTTTCTGGTGCAGGCAAAATTTATTCAGGATGCTCACAAACTGTCCCATTTGTCAATAAGTTCAGGCAATCTGAGGAAAAGGATTCACATGCCAACTTTAGATCGCTCATTCATTCTTGCGGGTTGTTAGTACAGTAGTTTAGTGCCTGATACCCCACGAGCATTTGTCCTGAAGTTTAGCAGGTAGTGATTTTTTATATATTAAGTAATGCTTATATCTCTCATTGAATGAGTGTATCAGGAATTGTTGTATCATTCATTGCTCAGCGGTCTGAGGAACGAAAATGGACTACCTTTGTGAATGTTTTTGATTTATCTATATGATAACAAAGTTAAAAAACAAAAAAGTTGGTGTATCGTTGTACAGATGATGCTGCCCCCTTGGTACTTACACAATTTTCCTGATCCTTCTGTACTATAAACATTGGATTATGTCGCGCAGCATTTTTCCTCAATGTTTGAAACTGGAGTTGTAAGATTAAAAGTCCTCAGTCCACTCTATATGTGTGCAGAATCAGTCTATCAATTGTGGACATTTATGGGCTTGGTGATTCGAAGGCTACAGAAACTTTCCCCATGCAGTAGTCCAACAATAATGTGTTATAGAATCAAAATGAGGGACAAAACTATGATCAACATTTCATGATGATAATGAAAATCTAGCAGTACTCGCACATTTTTCAAAACCATTTTATTAGAGGTGGTTGATAACTAGTAGAGTCATCATGATTGAAGGAGTTTGTTGTCAAGAGACATAGAATGTGTTTATTGGGAAGATACACGGAATACATAAGCTGTTAAATACCTTGCAAACAAAAAAAATGTTCACTGTCGGCATTATTGTTGGCCAAGCACTTCATAAACACTAACATCCACCCTGATGATCTTGGATCCTGTTTTGTATTCTGGATATCGAACTTTTGGCAGCAAGATTTCTGAGAATATAAACGTCGATATTGAAATGAAGTCTACGTGGAAAGATATGGACGGTCACATTTTCCTTAGATAATTTTGTGTCTTTTCAGGTGACGTAAATATAGCAAATTACAACTCGTAAAAATAACTGGCCTCCTTCAAAAAATTAGTGTTGTGTATCGGTAAGGATTTGCCGATAACCGATATGGGCCTTTTTTCGGGGACCCGATAATCGATGGTACGATATATCGCTATCGGTCTTATTGCCAATAAGTAGCCGATAATATCGGCTACTTATCGGCGATAATGCCGATAACGATAACTATCGGCGATAACTGTACGAGCCGTACAGATAAATGTACGGCATGTACTCTCAACTGTACGTCTTATTCCCCCGACGCGCCCTACTCACAACCCCTGAGGTACCTACCAATCAGATCATTTGTACAAGCCGAAAGTACAGTAGCCGGCATAAGATGTGTACGGCTTTAGTACGGTTCCAGTTAAAACGATGTACCTTTCACATCCGACGCCGTGGCTTTGTCCCTTTATTTTTTGGGATCCACTGGAAATCTGCCACGTGTCAATCCGTCGGCTTTTTTGGCAAAAGCCGCCAAAAAAGCCATTCCGAGATGCCGGCGCTCACGCTGACCGTCCGCTCGTATTTTCTCATTGAATTTCGTCCGTTCGATTCCTGGCATAATGTTATTTTGCATCTGTTGTACTTTGTGTCCGCCGTCTTTTTACCGTTCCATGATAATCAGTTTATCGGTACAATTCCGTAAGTTCCCGTAAAATTTATGTTCAGTTAACCGCCCAAAAAGTACTACAAAGTGCAACGTATTTTTTCGTCAAATTCCGTACATTTCCCGTAAAAAACCGTACATTTCTCGTAAATTTACCGTTCAGTTTACCGGACAGAAAGCACTCCGGACAGAAAGTACAGAAAGTACAAATATATCGGGACCGCTGACCGTTCGATAACCGATAACTATCGGTATCGGTGTTATCGCGATAATTTTTTTACCGATACACAACACTACAAAAAATGCTTGTCCGCCGTGTTTCCAACAAAAATGTATACATACATAAAACTTGAGCTTGAATGCCTCGAATCACGAGAAAGTATGCCGCGCCTATTATTCAATCATCACGTTGTTAAACAAATAAGGCACCGACTTCATTAAAAAGCGCGATGGGATCGGAAGGCCGGCATATCATTGCCGTAGATTCAATCTCCCGATGAGCTGCCGAAGTGGACGGTGAAGATTCTCTCCACGATCCACGGGGTACACTGTACGGTTGCTTCTACCCCGCCGTGCTACTGTAGTTTGCTTACATAAGTCCACATAGAAGTGCTCGGCTCACTTATATAAATGCCTCCCAGACCTGCCAGGCGTAACAATAAGGCAGCTTTTCAAAAGGCCGGAGACTGAGTTTTCGCCGACGTAAAAGCTTTGGCTGCATTGATCGGATTCTGTTGTTACTATCGTTTTTATTTTTGCCTTACGTTGTCAACATAATCATCTTATCGCATCTGTTTATAATAAGAAAATAAAAGGGCACATAACCCGAGGAGGAGGGACAGATTAGTTGCTTTGAGGTGGCTTGCAAAGTCAGTTGACTCAAGCATATCATCCATGGCGGATACTATCAATGAAGAAGACGTCAGAAACCTCGGCAAGCATGCAAGAGAGGAGGTGAAGCAATAATACTTACTCTGCAGCGTACAAGATATAAGGATTTTCACCCTGCTGACCATTCGATTTGCTGATGGATACAAATTCTTCAGCATTCAGTCGTATTGTATTCATAATCCTGGTGTAAAAAATGTAAAATGCATCCGGAGAGATACAGCATGTGCGAATTGGAACTTTACATCATTCCTCGAATATATCAGAAATATACAGCTTTCCAGTCTGCTACTTCACAACGTTCAAATGTTGCTCATGGCTCATGCTTGATGCGTGCAATGTTTGCAGGAAAATGGATATGAAAAAAAGCGACTTTGTAAATCTGACTTCCAAAATGAAGATGATGCTTTACAAAGTGCCATAACTGTCAATGATGGGCAAGTAGATACTGAAGCAGCCGAAAACGGTCAAGACGGAGAGAATCCAGAACCTGCTGAGGGACAGAACAAGTCGAGGCTATCAGAAGGTACAGAGGCAGCTATTCAGCAGAACAAGGAGCGCATTGAAACGTGGACAAATCAGGTTTGTTCCAGTTTCTTAGGCCAGCCATATCCTCGTAGCCGAGTTTCCCTTCAGCAAATTGTGGCTTTGTACATTTTTTAAGAAGAAGTAAATAGCTGGCGAAATGCAAGTCCACCTTAACGCTAGCTCAATATATTTGACTTGCCGGTCCTAAACCAAACCTTCTTACTTGAAATAAAAATAAAACCTTCATGTTTCTCACAGGACTTCTGTGCTGCTGTAATTTAGAATGGATTATGTGAATGTGCCAATAATCACTTCGTAGTTTTTCATGCTGCTGTACTTTTTCAATGCAGGTGTCAGGTTTGCTTGAAGCAGGAAAAGCTGCCTTCAAGGAAATTCAAGAAAAGTGGGAAGACACTATCATTCAGTATCCTCAACTTCTGTGCTTGAATACAGCATTCATCTATGCTTATGTTTTCAGCATGATCTTCTTGCCGATAACAATTTTACGTTGTTAACAATAATCTTAAGGATAATGTGAATGTTGTAAATTTTGACTCCAAAAAAAAAATTGCGGTTGGCACGATGATAATGATGAATGTCCCCTTAGACCTCTCATGTTAAGGGATCCTTGACGAGGCACAGATTGCATGAAGCACAGGTTGGAGCATGGGAAGAAGCGATTGAATCTCTCCGCAATGTGGATGCAGCTAACGTGGACAAGAAACTAAGATTGGAACATGTTAAAGCCCTTCTCAGCAATTTCTGAGTTGGCCGTTAAAATGATCGAGTATTCATCCGGCTGTCAATTCAATTTCTGGCAGATGCTTTTTGTGATTACCTCACTTGACAACTCAATGTGATTATAGTGATATACCCGTGAGCTCATGAAAGCTACATTGTCTGCATAGATATTGAATGATGTTCTCATGAGACCAAACGGTGATCTGTACGCTTTTCATTAGAGTTGACAAGAAGAATGCTAGCACCGGGTTATCTTTAGGCATTGAAGACATGATATGCTGAGCTAGTGTTTGAATTAAAATTTTTATTGATTCTTGAGACGGTATCTGTAACTAATGTTTATTTAGGAAGAGAAGCAGCTGTATGTTGTATCACAATGCCCATTTTAAGTTGACAAGGAGAATGTTCCTCCCGTTTCATGTTTTCTAGTTGCTGACACTATCTGTTGTGCAGCAAGGTTGGACTTAAAAGTGATTAAGACTTGAGATTAGCGTTTGTAATGATGCATGTGTCTATCCTTCAGAGGAATTATATCTGTATGATGCATTGTACATTCTACTTCCTTGAGCAAGGACTTGCAAGAAAAGACAGGCTTTAAGGTGGAAAAAAAAACTTATGACTTTCAATCACTGTCAAGTACATAAAGGAAGTTTGTCTTCTTCCAATCGAGATGCAGCTTCTACGTTTCAAACAAGATACAAGAACAACAACGTCTAAGAAAAGTAGAGCACAGGCCATAGAGGCACCATATAAGCCACCAGAGAACCACAGAACGTGAGAAAAAAAATAAAAAATTCACACTGCCTGCAACGAGCTCATTGGACCCGCAGCAGGTGCACACAAAAGCATACAACTGTACTTTTGATCCAATAGGGTATCCCATTTTTCTACAGACACTACACTGCGAAAACTTGGACTACATTTTAATCACAAAACTATGGCTTATATAAGCTACAAGTTACTAAGAAGGCAGCTATCAGGGCTGCTAGCAGCTTATGTCAGCAGCAAAGCTTGCTGCAGTCAACGTCATTAATAACCATGCTCACAAATACTAAACCTTTCACAAACTCTACTACTATACAACCAAACCAGGGCCTAGAAATGGAATGAAGCAGCAGACTTCATGGAAGTTTCAGGGTTCTTTGGTGATGCTTGTTTGTGGCCAATGGATGAAGAATTGAGAAACTGTCGAATGTAATCCATGGTCCACTCATTTGGAGCCCCATACTCATCAACCAAATGAGATACTAGTCGATTGACCTCCTCTTTCTGACAAGACAACCCCGCAGAAAAATATCAGCAAAAGTGTTTTGTAAAGACAAAATCAGCTTGCACTCTTAAGACATTTCACTCAATCTGCAGTCACTTTCAGCAAGTCATTGTTTCTCAGTAGAATGAACAACAGAACCCATAAACAACAATCAATCTCCCAAAGCACCTGTTCTGCATATGGCTTTGTAATATCCACAAATTGAGCTCGAACAGCGCGCGCACGACTTTTGATAAACGACTCCTGCTGAGAGGTCAGGCCTGAAGTTGAGCCAGCAACTTCACTTAGGGTCGCTACAACCTGCAGGTCAAAGAAAACGCAACGTCATGGGAATCAATCGCTGCTATCTCTGCTCGGTCGTCATTTTGTCTAAACAAGTGATGCTTTGATCTCTTTGTTGGCAACTCATAAACATTAACCTCCCAAACCGTGCATTCCTCAAGCAGCCAGAGTTCTAACAGGCTGGTGGCTAATTTCACTACCTAAAAGTGATTACGGGCCCAAAGAGGTCCTGTGGTTGCCACTAAAAGGTCAACTGTAATTGACTTTCAATATATACTGTTGTTCCCATTTCCCAAAAGTTGCCTTGTTTGCCTAAGTTAGACATCTAAAGCTACCAATCTGCGTGGACTATTTGAACTTTTCGTGCTAAGCCTACTTAGAACCATGCATGTTGTTCAGAGACAGAGAAAAAAAAGGTTAAGCTAACCTATGCAGCCTTCATTGGAGCCAAACCAGCATCACTTTCGTCCGGCCATAAAACAATGATACCCATACCTTCTTCAGTTCCTTCACTTCGGCCAAAGCAGTATCCCTCTCCTGGATGAGTTCCGCAGCCAAAACTTCAAGAGCCTTCTTCTCCGCAGACCTACTGTCTGCGAGACTCTTCATATCTCCAGCCTGTTTAAATTACCACCAGACATGTAAGTGGTGTCAGCTAAATACTAGGAATAAAAAAACAGAGAAACTATAGCTACCGAAAAAATATCAGTCTGTCAGAAAACTTCTATGCAATATACAAATATCAACAGATGTGATCTCACCCAACCTGCATGGGAAAAATTCATTTACACACTCTCACGCTCAAGAACTTCAGGCCCTCACAATTACCAGAAAACTCTTGAATCACCCCATAAAAGATAGATGATTAAGAACAGATTTCTGAAGTTTTCATTTTTTTCTTTTTTTTAGGGGACTTACATGCTGAATGGCTTGATCACGTTCTGATGCCAGAGCCAAAGCTACCGTCTCCAAAGCCACATTTTGCTCTTGAAGACGTCTGACCTCTTCTGCAAGCATCATTTCTATGGCTTTCATGCGGTCTGTCATTCCAGTAACAGCTGCTTTGAGTGCACTGACCTGCACAACAACAATGTAACAAAATTGGTCAAAAATGTGAACTGGCTACCAGGAAAATAGGTGTAAATCCTTCTGCAAATCACTTGATCTGAAGGGCACCGGAAACTCTTCCTCTCGGCCCCCACAAGTTCAGCAGCAAACGTCTCACCTCCCAGGCTACAGGTGCAATTTTAGCCATCAGTTTCCTCAAACTACTCCATATGCGTCAATTTGCCTTTTCAAAGACAGAATCCAGAAATGTAAGACTATACCTCCCCCATAGCAGTGTCTCGTTCCTGTGCCAGCTGTAGAGCAACAGCTTCTAAAGCTTCCTTTTCAGCCATCACACGTCCCATCTCTGTTCCTGCTGCTCTGAATTCCATAGCCTGCACAGATAGGAAAGATCATTACATTTTATTATTTCAAGTATCATATTATTTCACTTGCAAACCTAAACACAAGTCAATTGTCCAGATGACGCTTGCCACAACAGAGATACTTGTAGAAGTATGAGACACCTAAAAATTCGTCATAAGAGAAACAAGGAAACATCCAGCCTATGCCAGAGTGCAAGTTCCATATTTTATGGATAACAAACTTCAGAATGGAAACCTGAAAACAGACTGAAGAAACTGATGAGGGAAAAACTCGGAAAATTGCGCTCCGCAACTTCCAGACAAGATAGTTCTGTCAGGAAAACTGCAGTTCCCTAAATCAACCTCGGTGCCTTTATAAACTCTACCATCCAGTCAGGCTGTTTGTCTTTCTGCCAGTTCTTTTGGTCGATTTGCTAAATCACACTCTAACTAAAGTCAGAGGTAGCAAGGGAAGGTAACAAAGGGATCAACTGTTAACATTGCAATATGATGACGTTGCAATCCCTCAACAATCATCAATGTTAAGTCAAACTACCTGTTTAACCGCCGCATCCCTCTGCTCCACAAGCTCCTGCAGCTCCTGCTGTGACTTTGGGTCCAGGGCCTGCAAGAACATTGACTTAGATGAAGTAAAGAAAGGCCAGTTCCTCTCTGTAAGAGTGCCTCTATTTTTGTGCATAACGACTTTACAGAAAGACAGGCATGGCATCTAACTAAAAGTAGTGCATGCTGGCACCATTCAGAGACTAGATACATCGCCTGTATTGGAGAAAACCTTGAACTAAAAAGATCTAGCGAACCCTAAGGACTTACCTTGAACTTTGGCGAGCTTTCAACTGATGGGCCCTCAACAATCTCCATCACTGCCCGCATGGGTGAGGTAGGCTCCAAACTACGGGTTTGACCTCCAGCCAAAATACGCCTGACAATGTACAAGCCGGCTGCCCACGAAGCGTGAGAAAATACAATAACACCAGTGACAACGCCAGAAAGCAACTAATTCGTGCATGCATTATACCCAGCCATTCCATGGACATTTGCTTAGGCACAACTTATAATGCAAAAAATCATCATCAAACATCACAGGTAGCCAAAAAGCATCAGTCTGTGAAAGATCGTATAGTAAGCTTCTTCTACAAGTAGCAACAAGTACTACAATCACATTAACAGGTTGATACAGCAGAAAAATAAAACAAGAAACAGTTAATCCGTCCAACAACTGCCATATCCTAGATGTATAAAACAACCAAGCATTGTTTTCTTACACCAAGCTGCATACATTGAAGCATGCCCAGGTGGGCTATTCACCAGAAAAGTGAAAGAGAACCAAAAAGTATCAGCTTTATGGGAAGAAGAATGTCAACCCATATAAATTAAAGAGGAAACTTACGAGAAGACATTGGTGACAACAAGAGGCAACAAAACCTTAATCATACTGAAGGGGAATCGGGAATAAGGAAACAACAAAATAGATATTATTTTTTGATAAATACTAGGTCTGCGACAGTTTTTGCTTTAGGGAGATAGCACCAACTGAGGTAGAGTACAGAACCATAGCCTTGGCAAAGTAGGAGAGAAAACCAGAACACTTAATGAATCAAAAACAGCTCCTCTTGCCTGCTTGAGTGATACGTAATTGCTAGGGTTAGGCATGAATAATGCATTTGAAGTCAAGTTCCTATATTAACGACTCAAAGAGCAGGAAGCCCGCACTGAAATACCTTGTTTGAAGATGCAAGGCTCAGGCCCAATAATTACATGACCAAAACCCAAATGAGAATAACGTAGCCTTTATCTACAATGCCCTCTTCCATGTTCTTCTGTCGCAAACTGTATGCAAATCACCATGCATAAAATACAAAATCTATATGCCCATAACCTTCAAAAACAACAGAATAATTTAGGACTTCTATACGTTACAGTAACAGGTGATCTAAAACCGAAAACTGAGAACTTGGTTATTCAAGTACCAAACCAGGCGTAATCATCATCGCACACATGAATTGTGCCAGAACCATGGATTATCATCACTTACGAGCCAACCATTCCAACATATGCCACTCCAACGGCCTGCATTGCCGATGGAAGCAAAGGCAAAGCGTCCAGCGACCCTAAAACACTATTAGCCAGAAGAGTACCAACTGCTGCAACACCTGCATTGCAAAGACACAGCATACCTCGATGAGGCCCTGACAAGACCTCTCACCGATAAAGACAACAACAAAGACAGCATGAATTCTACGAGGTTTAGGCAGGACCTCTCGCACAATAAGGACAACAATCTGGCAGGTAGTAGTAATTTGACGGCCCTCATTTGCCTGAATGCTGGAACGTTGATTGTGATACATGCAAAAAATAAATGCCCTACTACACTCCAGGGCAGCTCCAAGGGTGTATATTTATGCCTCGCATAGAAAAGAATTAGCCTTTGATTTTTATACAATCTAAGAATGACAGTTACAATCAAGAAAATTATATGTATTCCTCTATATCCCTTTACCATTTTCACTCATGCGGTTGATGAAGGGTTGAAATCAAAACCTTTCTCTTAGTAGCGACTGTCCCTTGCTCCCTAACTACAAGATAATAACTTCAATATAATATGTTGATCACTATCTACTCCTCAAACTTCAAGCAGTAGAACAACGACCTACGTTTCAAACGAGAGGCTACATGTGCAATTGTGTAAAAACATCAACAGGCACAGGACAGGAATTTAAACCTCTTTGTAAATTTCTGACTTCTAAACAAAAAAAAAACAATTAATCTGACTTCTTTCTTAACGAGAACAAAACAATTTTACCGATTTTAGAAATGGAAAACCAGCAACCTATGTGAAAAATTTTCACCGCGAAAGGTCATCCAAGGCCCAGTAGCAGTGAAAACTCCACTTGTCATGGGGGCTTTACTATTTATAATCTAAAAAACCTAAAACATATATACTTTGCTATCTCTAATAAAAAAGAATAATATTTATACCTCCACTTGCAAATATGTTATGAAACCCACCTCTCGTAACAGAAATAGCATGAAGATTCTCTATTGGAGTCAACTTAAAAGTATAAATCTTTTGCAAACAATACTTAATATCAGGTTTCATCTTCTTCAATCAACTTCATTCTTTTTTCAACCAGGTCTAAAAAAATTCCAACAATTCCATGGCCGATAACTTTCAAACCTATTTTAAATCCTATTATTGTTCTAAAAATCAGGTATGGTGTGCACCTGTATACATAGCTGCTGTACCAACGGTCTCGATAGAAGCATTCTCGGCAGCTTTAACAGCTGCTTTCACCGCGTCCTGAACTGGATTATGGTGACCATCCTTTGCCTCCTCACTGGACTCAGAGACTCCCTGAATCCCCTCTTCCCCATCCCTTCTCAATCCCTACTTAATCCCGTAACAGCCACAGGCTATAGCTTTCACAGAAAAGACAAAACTCCTCGCACCACAGTCCACACATACACGACTAGTTTGAGTTTTTCTTACAGGCTCTTAAACCATTTGGCAGAAAACGAGCGAGTAAGAATCAAGCTGATAAATAAATACATGTTACAGCTTTAATTTCCATCAGAACCTCGCAATACATGCGTAGAGAACACATACAGATGTATTGTTTCTTGCTCCATCTCTCGCAGAAGGTGGAAGACGCTTTTGTGTCTTTACGTTTTGTTTCTCTTCGGTGAGGGCACTAACTGTGACAAGAGTCACGGAAGAGCCTCTACGTAAAGGAGCGTCTGAAACAGCGATAAACTGAGGTCTCTGAGAGAGAGATGGCCGGCCAAGATCTCGGCTTCCAGAAACTATGGAAGAACAAGAAGGAACAAGAGCTGTCTTTACTGCGAGAGGAGCCATAGCAGGCTCGACCTCTTTTTTTGGCCTTGCCCTGTCTCTTCCCTCTCTACTCCCGCCTCCGTATGAATGTCTCTCCTCCTTTACCTCCCAATCTCTATCTCTCCCTGGCTTTCTTACTTTCTTTGTGACTCCTCTCTCACAAAATTCCGCCGATGTACCACAGTACTGTGTTTTCTAGCTCCGTTTGAAGTTAATAGATGAATACTACGACTCCCAATCTTCCTGTCCAGTTAAAAGTTTAAAGAGAGAAGCGACGAACGTCAAGAGATAAATGGGAAAATGCAACGTTCAAAAAAAACAAATGCGAGCTATAAGATAAAGTGTGCGAAAACACAAACGATATATGTGATAAACACGTAGAATACGCGTATTCTACGGCTTTTCTTTGTGTAGCACGACTACAATGCATTGCTATCGTATACAGCGTTTCCTATTTTATTCGCACATTTGAAACTAACTCCCTGCCGTCCACGTGGTATCCGGTATACGGATCTGTTACCTTTGATATTTTTTAAGGTCGAAGATTTTTTTTTTTTTTTTTTTGTTTGGTGCCAAGTTGTCCTGGTTGCTTTAACCATTTAAAATAGAACAAGTACACGGACTCTGACGATAACAAGAAAAGAGAACGATGTTGTGAGAGGACAAATCAGAGGCCCGTCTGACATAATATACTGTTATCGTACAGCTCAAAGCGGGGGAGACGATAAAATTTCACGGATGTGTTTGGAGTTTTGACCATTTTCATTTTGAAATCAAAACGTTTTTTAATGCTCCCTGAATTTGAGAATATAAAACATAGTTCAAAAGTAGGTGAAAATAGGCCCATACAATATGCCTATTGTATGCAAAACATACACTATGACCTTAAGACCCGTATTGTATTCGGACCTATTCGGACCAATTAAAACATTCGGACTAAAAATTGGACCAATTAAAACATTCAGACCAAAAAAAAGTATTTACACCGTCAGATTTGGGCGATCGGACGGTAGCTGATCAAAGTAGCGATCTAAGAAGATCACATGAAAAACCCATAACACAACTTACGATAAAGGCGCCGACCAAAGACCTACCATAAGAACGCCTACTTTTGAACTATGATTTAAAATGGTACGATGAGTCCAACGTTACGAAATCGTAGACCTCAATGTGCACAAAAAGCATAGTTATTCACGGCGATTAGTGCGAACGTACCAATCGCGACGAATTATACGTATCGAACGCATTGAACCTTTTGAAAAATCGTTAAAAATCTTTAATGAATTTCCTTCCGTACTATTCCGTACATGAAAAACAAAACTTATACATATAGCACAGTTTGCAAGTTTTTCCCGTTAAATGAGCGCTAAAATATGAAATATATTGAATTACATATCACACTCTATGATGGTGTCGGAATTCCATCACTAACTGGTAGGGGAGACGTCCAAATTAGGCTATGCCTCAATTGTGGCGTGCCCAAGTTCAAACGTCCGTCAATGAAAACTTTTATCAAATTCCGTCTGTTTGAGCCTATCTGACAGACAGAGATTTTCAACATTCCATGGCGGCTTCTTTCAAAAAATTTTGAAAAAGACGCCTATACAATTTTCAAACTTACCGCGCGAAATTAGTGTGACGTTCAACGTCTCTTTACGAAAATGTCCGTACATTTTCGATGAAATAACGTACAATTTTCAATATTCCACGGCGGCATATTTAAAAAAAAAATGAAGAAGACGCCCGTACAATTTTCAAACTTACAGCGCGAAATTAGTGTGACGTTCAACGTCTCTCTTCGAAAATGTCCGTACATTTTTCGAAAATGTCCGTACATTTTCGATGAAATAACGAACAAGTTCCGCGATATTTCTGTTCAGTTCACTGAAAAGAAAGTAGTAATAACTACGACGTATCTTTTCCTAGAATTCCGTACATATCCGTAAAAAAATGTACAGTTACCGTAATTTGTTTACAGGTTTCCGTAAATTTTCATTTTCAGTTTACAATAGATTTTTTTTTTTGCGATTTTTTCAAAAATCACGAATTATACGTTTCAATCGGAAAAATTGAAAAAATCGCGCAATTTGAACAACTATGACAAAAAGATATAAAATTTCAAATTGACGGTCAATTTGAAAAAATATAACAGGAATGTATCTTGTTAAAGAGTTACAACTTCGCGTTAATACTTGCACCATATCGCTTTGCCGACAATCCAGGTGATTTAACACTATAGTAAAACTTGTTGAAATTTATGTATTTTTTAGGTCTGTATTTTTTCTATGTGTTTGATAGATAGTATTAAAAGGTTTTTCAAAGTTTATACCTAGTGCCACGAAATACTTATATCTCTATAAACTTGCTGTAGTCACTGAGAAACAGAAGAAATCCCATGGCTAGTCTGCCAAAATTTACACGGACCATACTAAATTTGAACCTAAATCTATGGTCCGGTGGTATAGACCATAGTACAATCTTATATATGTAGATCGACAAAGGGTTTGACTTCTATATAAACAACTACACCGCCAATCGCTATTAGCGTAGTGTACGCTAATTCCATCCTGTTTTTTTTTGTATTCTCCAATAGCGTAGCTTATTCTATGTTTTTTTGTACGCCATTTAGGGTTATTTTCCAAGTAACGTATAAAACGGAAGTACGTCATCGTTTAAATAGTGTGGTGTACGGTCAGTGTCAGACCGTACAGAATCGTACTTTTTAAGTGAAAAAGTACAATTCATTATGTTTAGTAGCCGCAAACGCATGAGAATGTCCAGTCTAAAAATGGGATCAAATCGGGTGTCAAATATCACGTTCGCACATATTCGTTCAACAACCACGTTTCGACTGTGTGAACATAGGATTTCTGTACGATTTCTAAAATTTTGTACAAATACGTATATTACTGTAAGCATGTTTAGGACCAACATTTACTCTTTTCAAAGACCCAAATTAGAATTATTAAACAATTAGAATATATGTTATTTTTCAAAATTTTCAAATTTTTAATTAGCGTAAACCACGGTTATTATTCCTATACGCTAAAAAAACTTCTACGCTAATAGCGATCGGCGTTGTATCACGCAAGGAGAGAGAGAGAGATAGAAAAGAGTAATCGAAAACATATTTGTGACGTTAGTGGGATTTGAACCTAGGCCTACAAAATTATAAAATCATTCGCCTTATCGACTAAGGCATTGACAAAAGGATTCATATAATGAGTTCAAACTGTACTTAAACGTGGTACTAATCTATGCAACTCTAAAACCTCCATTCTCCCTCAAAGTAAGCAGCTTACTCGAAACCCCTAAGATAACTCTGACCCCTTTGAGTTTCCACAGGAATAATTGTCACCTTGACAAATAAATACTTTGACCCACTTCACCCATGTGAAGAGAAGACTCCCTTCAGTTAATAACAAAAATAATATCTAAATTTGCTCCCCTAAGGAGTAAGTTATGAAGGGTCAAAGTTAACATTTTATACAGAAACTCTCTAGGAGAGAGGGGTTTACCAACCAAATTTTCTAAGTCCTAAATCCCTCTCTAAACCCTATACTACTAGAGTATGCCACCATTAAGATTATTGTGTCGTACATAAAAGTACAGGTGCCGATGTACTTTATGTACTCCCATCGTACGGCATGGCTGAAATGTTGACGCTTGCCATATCCGGATTAGTTCCCATATTCTTCTTAGATGCCGTAAGCCAATGACGTCGTGCCACGTGGCGCTTGACGCGGCGTTGACCGAAAAACGCCAAAGCGCATATTCCGCGATCTTGGCGTTTATCGTGGCCATTCGATTAAAACATGCATTTGATTTTAGCCGTTGAAAATCAATGCGCGATATTTATTTCGTCGTCGAAACAAATGCGCGGTACTCATTTTGTGAAGTACCGTACGGCGTACGCATGTTTTAACAATGTCTATGTTACATGTTTGTTCGCGCCGTTATATGAAATCATGTAGGCATACAAATTTATATATGTATCAAACCCTGAATGTCTTAGCACCCATTGTAGACTATAAGATAAAGCTACCGCCTATTTCTGACGTGACGGACGGTAGGTACAAGGATCAAATCCTGGGTTGGTCAAGTAAATTTTGGTAAACCTACCAAAATCTACTGCCTGTCTCTTTATCTCTAGACAACATAGGCAGCCATGGCTCTAGCTTCCTCTTTAACCTTCACTAACTGCTATAAGTATGGGAGCTGAAGAGAGGAGTTAGAGGCAGACTGCCTCGGCTTCTTTTATGCATTTCATTTTATACCTAGAAAATACTAAAATAACCATTAATTTCTACACTCCCCTTATTTTCTAGTCAATCTTTAATTTCAGACTACAATTTTCTTTGCAGAAAATTAGCTTAGGGGAAGGCACAGGTTTGGTTATCATATCCGCTACCATCTCACTATCTGGTCTGTACTCTGAACCAATTATTTTGTTTTCTACCTTCTTTCTCACAAAGCTGAATCTAATGTCCATGTGTTTGGCTTTAAAATGATGTTAAGGATTGGCAGCAATAGCGATTGCTGCCTGATTATCACAAAAAATTATTACACATCACTCTTAAGGTGACCAAGCTCACTAAGCAAAGACTTGACCCACATCAATTCTTTTATAGCAGAGCAAGAGGCCATAAACTCAGCCTCCATGGTGGAATGAGCAATAACCTTCTGTTGTTTGCTACTCCAACAACAAGCCCCATCACCCATATATAATACATATCCAGAAGTACATCTCCTCATCGAAGCATCACCATAACTTGCATCACTCCAAGTAGTGATGTCAGTATCCCCCTGACCCAAATGCAACCATAGATCCCTAGTTCCTATCAAATATATAAGGAATCTCTTAGCTGCCTCCCAATATCTCTTAGTGGGAGCATTTAGACGTCTACTCAACACTCCTACAGATGCATCTAAATCTGGCCGGATCCAATTCATAAAATAAATTAGGCTTCCCACTCTTTGCATGTAATTAATATTCTGCATGAACTTCTATTCTTCGGGACCTAATCCCTTGTCTAAGATTATAACTCCTTCTTGCACACTCCCCTCACTTCCCTTCTTTAACTGCATTGGAGTTGTACAACCATTAGCCTTCTCCATCTGAAACTTTTCCAACATGTTCTTTATTGCATATTTATGAGTTAGGGTTATAATCTTTCTTTCTCGATCTCTTTCTACTTGAATTCTCTAAATACATCTTGCCTCCCCCATATCCTTCATCTCAAATCTCCCCTTAAGATCCGATTTTAGTTCATTAATTTTGTCCATTGATTTACTTAAAACAAACAAATCATCAACATAAATTTGAATAAAAATAACACCTTCTTCATTTTCAAAAACATAGATTGAGTGATCTAAGCTAATCTGGATGTATCCTAGAGGGTAAGAAACTCAGTAAGCTTCTTATTCAACTGTCGAGGCGCCTTTTTCAAACACACACTATCACTTAGTGTCCTATTTAATCTTTCAGCTAACCATTTTGTTTTGCGTATTCTCGAACTCTCTTTTGGTGTTGGACTCCATCTTCCCTCAGAAAATCCTTAAACTGGTTAGAGGTATACTCTCCACCATTGTCACTCCTCACTCTCTTGATTGAGGTTTCATGGAGTTTTTCACTCCATGCTTATATTGTCTAAAACATTTCGAGCCTCTGACTTATTTTTTAAAAAATACACCCTGGAATACCGAGACCAATCATCGATAATAGTCATCATAAATCTCTTTCCCCCACGTGAGGGCACTTTGGCGGTCCCCAAATATCTGTGTGTACTAAATCTAGAATCTTTCCTCCCGTATAGATGGCAGTTTTTGGGAAAGGTAACCTGTGTGCTTTACCTTGAGCACATCCACTACAATTACTTAGATTCTCACTCTCACCGAACTGAATTCCTTCCACTACTCCCATCTTTTTCATCTCTCTTAACTTATCTAGATTCATATGCTGAAGCCTCTTATGCCACAAT
The DNA here is from genome assembly GCA_037447655.1 of Zygnema cylindricum. Classification (NCBI taxonomy): domain Eukaryota; kingdom Viridiplantae; phylum Streptophyta; class Zygnematophyceae; order Zygnematales; family Zygnemataceae; genus Zygnema; species Zygnema cylindricum. Next base: position 104,578 of record JBBHKE010003457.1, read on the forward strand.
ATTATATCATGAACACGAGAATAATAAAGTTTCTTCTTTTCATAGCTTAAAATCAGCCTAAACATCCCTTGGCTACCTTTTTCAGCAGTAAAATAAACTTCCTCCTCAAAATTAGCAGTAAAGACTCATTTCCTAGTGCTAGTATCAAAACCCTTATCATCTAATACAGACGTAGAGATGAGGTTTTTGTTCAACTCCGGAATAAACAATACATCGGAGAATGTCACTATGGAGGTCTTTCCTTCTACTAACACTTTTAGATCTACCGATCATACAAGAGTAGTAGTGACTATCCTCCCATCATCGTACTCTATCTCTACGTTGGGAATCTTTCTTATCTTAGTGAAAAGGTGTTTATCTTTACACATATGCATGGATGCACTTGAGTCTACAATTAAGCACGCTTCACCTTTCAATCCAATGAAAGCACATTTTCGCTTTCGTGGAATTTTGACCTCATTTTTCGCCTCAATCTCCTTATCCAATAGGAGTTTATCGTCATTGTTCTTGGATTTTGCCTCATGTACTTGTGTCACAAGGGCCTTTTTCTTTCCTCTCGCGGGTTCTCTAGTCTGCCTCTCCTTTAACCGAAGCTCGGTTAGCTTAGTATTGTTGAAAAAGGTAATATATATCTTTTCTCTATTTTAGTTTAGTCTCTAAACGAGAGAAAAAAAGAGAGAGAGAGAGAGAGAGCATGCATAGATACAGTTTTGTAAAAGTACAAAGTACGATACTATTTTGAGGCGGATACCACCCAAGTATTTATGACAGATGAGATTGTGTTTTGGTTCATATCCGACGGCGCACATCATCGCCGGGATATCGAAATGGTCACTTTGGCGTTAAGTGACGTGGCATGACTTGGCGCCACGTGGAGAGATAACATTCGGTCGCGGGAATTTCGAGGTTCGTACGGACGAGTGAAAAGTGGACACGCATTAGCTTAATAGCCTTCTCGTACATTGGTCGTACTAAAGGTACACCGGCAGTAGTACATTTGGTACGGTTCACTATTCTGATTGATCTGTACTTTAGTAGATAGGAGTTATTTGAGGGAATCAAGACTTAGAAAATATTGGTGGGCAGTCACGTCTCTCTTTGAGGGTTTGTACAAATTGGCATTTTTACAGCCTCATAACTTATCACATGGTTGGGCGTTTTCGAAGATTTTTTTTCCAACGGACTCAGCAAAGTCCAAGCTACACAATGGTGCAGTCGTGTTGTCTACTTGTTTGCTTGGGCAGCAGTGGTTGTCATTAAAAATGGGTTAGTTCGCAACTATCTAGAGGCTTCCTGTATTCTGTAGTCCAATCGAGGGCACATAATTGCACGTTATGGGCCCACCCTCTAGGGGGCCCACCTTCGATTGATTTGGGTTCATCTATTCGGAAGCCATGATGATGGGAGCTTTGTGCGAAAAACGATACTGGGGTATCGTCAGTGGACAAGTGAAACGTCCACCTTCGAGAACCCCACACAGATTTGGAGTAAGATTTCCTGTAGCAACGGCTGCCTCAGCGGAGGAGGCAGATGACGGGGACAGCAGTGTGTCCGAAAAGGGGAAAGGGAAGGAGACACCCCTCACTCTTATTGCCACAGTACCGGGAGTGGCGACCGTGAAGACCGCGGAGAAGGATACTCAAATGTGGGAGGATGTGAACATGGTTGCTAAGAACTTCATTATGAGGCACCTCACTCAAGCTTTAGCCACCCTTCATCTTCACATTTACATTGCCGAGGAGTTGTGGGTGAGTTTGGTGGAGATTTATATAGCTGGAACTATTCAGGATCTCCAGTTGGCTGAGCAAAAGCTAGTGAGTTACACTTACAAAGGAGGAAAGATGATAGATTTCTGTAATGTTATTTATTGTTTGTATATGGAGATGGAAAGTGCCAGGTGGACAGGTACAATGAAATTGAAAGTTAACACCATTATCATGAAGTTACCAGATGAGTACGAGAACATAGTGTACCGAGTTCAGGAAATGCCCGATAGTTCATGGAAATGGAACACAGTGGTCAAGATGATAATTGTGTTGGAAAACACAATGGAGAAATGGACAAGAGGAAAGAGCATTCAAGCTCTAGCAGCCGGAGGGGACCGATGGGGGAAGGACCCGAAGAAACCGTCCAAAGGAGAAAGTGATCACTTTGGAGGACCGATGCCCCCAAAGGGTCTTTTTCATTTTTGCAAAAAGCCGGGACACTTCATCGCAGATTGTGTCAAGCAGTCGGAGCTGAGGCTCCAAGAGAACCGTGGAGGGGGTTCTTCCGGAGGGAAGAAAAAGGCACTTGTGGTTACAAAAGTGCGAGGGGAAATCGGGGATGAGTCTTCTGAGGGGGATGGGGAGCTTATTCTTGACCAGAGTTTGGAGGAGAAGGAGATCCCTCGGAGACAGAAATGTGCCCTTGGAGCAATTCGAGAAGCTCCATAGGAAAGATGGATCATCGACTGAGGTGCATCCATGCATAAATGTCGTGATAAGAAACTCTTCACTAATCTAAAAAAGATCCCTACTGTAGAGATTGAGTATAGGGATGGGAGAGTGGTTACTATAGATCTAATGGGATCAGTAGATCTGAAAGTATTAGTGGAGGGTAAGACTTCTATACTTACATTCTCAGATGTAGTCTACATTCCTCAGCTGATTAAAAATCTTGTCTTTATGTCTGTGTTAGATGATAAAGAGTTTGATACCTTACTAGAAAGAGAGTCATTATAGCTAAGTATGGGGATGAAGTTTACTTCACGGTAAACAAGGGTAGCCAAGGAATGTTTATGCTGAACTTGAGTAATGAAAAGAAGAATGCTTACTATGTTGGTGTTCCTAAGTTGATGATTTGGCATAAGCGATTGGGGCATGTGTATTTTGATAGGTTGAGGGAAATGAAAAAACGTGGGGTAGTAGAAGGCATTCAGTTTGGGGAAAATGAAATGGTGGATGATTGTAGTGACTATGCTCAAGGTAAGGCTCACAAACTTCCATTTCCCAAAGCCGCCATATATAGAGGTGAGAAAATATTAGATTTATTCCACACAGATATTTTGGGACATGCAAAAGTACCTTCGGCTGGAGGAAAGAGGTTCATGATGACAATAACCGATGACTCGTCTTGATACTCTAGAGTGTAATTTCTAAAAACAAATTTTGAAGCATAAACTTACTTGTAAAAATATACAGCCAGGAGAGAAAAGCTGCATGAAACCCCCATTATAAAAATAAGAAGTGATAATGGGGGGGAATCGAACACTAAGAGATAGTGCATACAGTATGCTAGCTGACTAGAAAATAGGAAAGAGATTTTGGGCAGTAGAAACGAACTGTGCCAACTACATTAAGAAAAGAGTCCTTACTTCAGCTGTTAAGGGAGTGACACCTTACGAGAGATGGGTTGGAAGGAAACCGGATATCTCACACCTTAAAATATTCGGTAGCCAAGTTAACAGTCTTGACACGGATGAGAAAAATTGGAACCTAGATGTTAAAAGAAAACATAGATACTTTGTGGGATAAGATGAGGATGTAAAGGGATATAAAGTCTATGACTTAGCAAAGAAAGATATCATTCTGGTCAAACACCTAGTTGTCATGGATGAAAGGAAATCATTTGACCCTTTTAAAAAGATAAGAATCAGATTTGAGACTGAAAATGAGGAGGACTCTATCCTTCCCGAAAGGAACATGAGTCAAACAGGGGTTGCAGATTAAGAGGAGATCCAAGACACATGCAATCCACCGGAAACATCACATATTCCTATGGACTGAGGAGACAGAAGAGGAGGTACCAGAACCGGCTTCCATGGATAAGGGAGCCGATGAGACAGTAAGGAGAAATCTAAGACTTCCCTCCATCCCAACCTCAGAGTTTGAAGGGGGGAGAAGAAGCAACAAAAGGATTAAATAAAAATAAGCGGCTCAGAAGGTAACTAAGCTTTCTCACCCAGATGAGCCTCAGTCATACTCGAAGGCAGTAAACAATATGCAGAGAGACATATGGATTTGAGCCATAAATGATGAGATGGCCTGTATCATGCAAGCAAATACTTGGGAACTAGGGGACTGTCCTCCTGACAGAAAACCTATCGGCTCTAAATGGGTGTGTAAACTAAAACTAAACCCAGATAATACTATTGAGAGATATAAGGCTGGTTTGGTACCAAAAGGGTTCACCCAAAAAGAGGGGATTGACTATGGGGAGACTTTTGCTCCAGTTGTTCGGTTCCCATCAGTAAGGATTCTCCTCAGTCTAACAGCAGCGGAAGACATGGAACTTCATCTGATGGATATTAAGACCGCATTTTTCAATGGTGGGTTAGAGGAAGAAATCTTCATACGGCAACCAGAGGGATTCGTGGAGAATGGGGAAGAGAGCAGAGTCTGCAGGCTCATAAAGTCATTGTATGGACTTAAGCAGGCTCCCCGACAGTGGAACAAGAAACTAGATGAGTTTCTCATTGGTTAGGGATATATCCGGATCAGCTCTCACCATTCTATCTATATGTTTGAAGATGAGAATGGTGTCATTTTTATTGCAATTTATGTAGATGATCTGCTTGTGGTGAGTAAATATTTGGAAAAGATTAATAAGCTAAAGAAAAATCTTAGAAGCATATTTGATATGAAGGATTTAGGTGAGGCAAGGTAAATTTTGGGGATCCAAATGGAGAGAGATAGGGGGAAGAAGATTATCAAACTTACTCAGAAAGAAACAATAGGTAATATGCTCGAGAAATTCCAAATGGAAAAGGCTAACAGTTGTACCACTCCCTTGGACTTGAAAAAGGTAAGTGATGGGAGTGTAGAAGGAGGAGTGATGATCTTTGACGATCAGATGAGTCCAAAGGAGAGAGAGTTTATGAAGTCTATCTCTTATAGACAAGTCGTAGGAAGCTTGAACTATTTTGTGAACTGCACCAAGCCGGACATATCGGTAGCGGTTGGAGTACTCAGTAGGAGTCTTAATGATCCTACGAAGAGAGACAGGGAGGCAGCCAAGAGAGTCATGAGATATTTAGTGGGAACTAGAGAGTTATGGTTGCATTTGGGAGGGGAGCACACTGACATCACTACTTGGAGTGATGCCAGTTATGGGGACGCACCTATGAGAAGATGCACTTGTGGGTATGTGTTGTATGTTGGGGATGGTGCATGCTGTTGGAGCAGTAAGCAACAAAAGGTGGTTGCTCAGTCCACCATGGAGGCTGAGTACATGGCCTCTTGTTCTGCTGTGAAAGAGTTGATGTGGGTCAAGTCCTTGCTGCAAGAACTTGGTATATGAAAGAGGGAGTGCATGAAGTGTTTTATGACAATCAAGTTGCCATTGCAATTGTAACTAATCCAAAACATCAGTTCAAAGCTAAGCATATGGACATAAGATTGAGTTTTGTGAGGGAAAAATTTGAGAATAAGATTGTGAATCTTGTATATAAATCTGATGAGGAAATGGTGGCTGATATGATGACAAAACTAAAGCCCTCTCCTAAATTGATATATTGCAGAGAAAAATGTGGACTAAAACTAAAGTTAAAATTAGACTAGAAAATAAGGGGAGTGTTGAAATTAATAGATTTCTAGAGTATTTTCTAAGTATAAATATGTTGGTATAAAAGGAAAGAAATGTACGGACAGCATGCCTCCACCTCCTCTCTTTAGCCCCTATACTTGTTATAGTCACTGAATGATAGAGAGGGTGGTTAAACCATGGTTGCCTTAGTTTAACATGCAATTGTTTTAGTAGGTTACTAAAAGGATACCTGAAGGACCTAGGACTTGACTCGGTACCTACCGTCCGTCAGGTTAGCCGGTAACTGTCAACTTTATCCTATTAGACGAGGACCAATGCTAAATGTTATAGGCTATGATAGATATATATTTATTTAGGAGTAAACGAATTCATTTAACTGAAACTGTGTACGGCATGCATAGATAGAGTTTTGTAAAAGTACAAAGTACGATACTATTTTGAGACGGATACCACGCAAGTATTTATGACAGCTGAGATTGCTTTTTGGTTCATATCCAACGACGCACATCATCGCCGGGATCCCGGGATGGTCCCTTTGGCGTTTAGTGAAGTGGCATGACCTGGCCCCACGTGGAGAGATAACATTCGGTCGCGGGAATTCCGAGGAACGTACGGACGAGTGAAAAGTGGACACGCGTCATCTTAATAGCCTTGTCGTACATAGGCCATACAAAAGGTACAACGGCAGTAGTACTTTTTGGTACGGTACAGTATTCTGATTGGTCCGTTCTTCAGAAGATAGGAGTTATTTGAGGGAATCAAGACTTAGAAAATTTTGGTAGGCAACCACCTCTCTATTTGCGGGTTTGTAAAAATTGGCATTTTTACTGCCTCATACTTTATCGCCTGGTTGGGCGTTTTCAAATATTATTTTTCCTACAGACTCAGAAGAGGAAGAGTTCAGGCTACACAGAGGTGCAGTCACATTGTCTGTTTGTCTGCTTGGGTAGCAGTGGTTGTCATTGAAAGTGGGATAGTTTGTAACTATCTAGAGGCCTTATGGATTTTGTAGACAAATGGAGGACACAGAATTGCATGCAACTTTGAGACCTCTATTGGCCCTGAGACCTCCATTGGCCCTCAGAGTAGGCTACTCACTCGAAGCCCCTAGGATAACTTTGACCCCTTTGAGTTTCCACAAGAATAAATGCCACTTTGACAGGTAAAAACTTTGACGAACTTGACCCTTGTGAAGAGAAGACTCCCTTGAGTCGATAATAAAAAGATTCTATGAATTTACTTACTTGAGTAGTAAGTTATGAAGGGTCAAAGTTGACATTTTATACAAGAGCTATTTAGGAGAGAAGGATCTACCCACCAAATTTTCTAAGTCATAAATCCTTCCCTGAACCCTATACTTCTAGAGTACGACACCACTAAGATTACTTTGTCGTACATAAAACTACAGGTGTTGATGTACTTTTTGTATGGCCATAGTACGGCAAGCTGAAATGTTGACGCTTGCCATATCCGGATTAGTTCCCATATTTTCCTGAGATGCCGTAAGCCAATGACGTCGAGCCACGTGGAGATTGACGTGGCGCTAATCGAAAAACGCCAAAACGCCTATTCCGCGATCTCGCCGCCTATCGTGGCCGTTCGATTAAAACCGACATTTGATTTTAGTTGTTGAAATCAATGCGTGGTATATGTTTGAAGGTCGAATCAAATGCGGGGTACTCATTTTGTGAAGTACCGTACGCCGTACATATGTTTTAACTCTGTATATGTTACATGTTTTTTCGCGCCGTTAAATGAATTTATGTAGGCTTATAGATTTATAAATGTATCAAACCCTATATGTCTCAGCACCGATCTTGGACTATAGGATAGAGCTATCGGCTATTTCTAATCTCACTGGCGGTAGGTACCAAGATCAAATCCTTTGTTCGTCAATTATATTTTGGTAAACCTAACAAAATCTATCGCCTGTCTCTTTGTCTCTAGACAGCATAGGCAGCCATGGCTTTAGCTCCCTCTTTAACCTTTAATGACTGCAACAACTGTGGGAGCTGAAGAGAGGAGATAGAGGCAGACTACCTCGGCTTATTTTCTGCATTTCATTTTAGACTTAGAAAATACTAAAAGAACCATTAATTCCTACATTCCCCTTTTTTTCTAAACACTCTTTAATTTTAGACCACACTTCTCCCTGCAAAAAATTAGCTCAGGGGAAGGCACAGGTTTGGTCATCATATCTGCTACCATCTCGCTATCTGGTGTGTACTCTAAACTGATTATTTTGTTTTCTACCTTCTCTCTAACAAAGATAAGTCTATTTTCCATGTGTTTCGCTTTAAAATGATATTTAGGATTGGCAGCAATAGCGATTGTTATAATTCTATGACCTCCATTAGTACACAGAATGTCCAGCTTATGTGAAGCCTGTAAGATAGTATATGCACTTTTGACTTTGAAAATGAATAAGTCCCACCCTGAGGTGCAAAAACTCTTACCGACTACACCCATGTGTAGTTTTGGACTCCGTGAGTCCGGTGCAAAAAAAAATCACTGAAATTGCTCCCTTGGTCATAAAGTTATGGCTGACCAAAATTGGTCCATAAATACAAGTGTACTCTGGGAGAGAGGCTAAAAAACCAAAAAATATTCTAAGTCCTATGCAACCTCTCTAAACCTATTTCTAGGGTACTTCGACCAATCAGATGACTGTAAAGTACAAGAAGGTACAAGTACCGCTGTACTTCTTTTACGCCTATAGTACGACATTGTCGTTTCGCTGACGCGTGTCAGTTCTGGAGCCGTAGTCGCTCCTCTCGTGATAACCGCTGTCCAACCATATGTTGCCACGTGTCATCCGCAGAGATCTGGTCCGCTAACCCCCAAATTGCTATTTTGGCATTCCGGCGCAACTGTGAGCCGTTCGATCAAATCCAGACATTTGACTTTGTCCGTCGAAATTAAATGTCGATTCGTATGTTTCGTATGGTCCCGATTTCGTGCGAACCGATATGTTTCAATGCATAAATCGTCCTGTAAATTAGTTAAATGGAGTATCCGGCACTATTGATCTTTAAATAAATATCGCGCTATTTTCGTGTATCGAGTACTTCAAGAGACACAGGAAAAGGCGGGCGGCTAGTCCGTACGGCGGTAATCCGGAGGTCACTGGATCAAGTCCCACAATTAACCGTCTATATTTTGCAGAAAAGTATACTAGTGATCTGCTTGTCTCCTTAGCTGTAAGAGGCAGCCATGGCTTCCTGCGGGTCCTCAGTGGTTACGACAAGTATGAGGACTGCAGTGACTACGACAAGTATGACGACTGCAGTAAGGTCACAAGAAAGACTACAAAATACCTATCTTTTCAACACTCCCCTTATTTTCTAGTCTATCTTTTGCTTCAGTCCACACTTCTCCCGACAACTTTTCAATTTAGGAGAAGGAACCGGTTTAGTCCTCAGGACTGCAGTGACTACGACAAGTATGACGACTGCAGTAAGGTCACAAGAAAGACTACAAAATACTTATCTTTTCAACACTCCCCTTATTTTCTAGTCTATCTTTTGCTTCAGTCCACACTTCTCCCGACAACTTTTCAATTTAGGAGAAAGAACCGGTTTAGTCCGCATATCTCATACCATCTCACCATCTGGTCTATATTCTAAAATAATGATTTTATTCTCAACTTTCTCCCTAATAAAGCTCAAACGAATATCCATGTGTTTTGCTTTAAAATGATGCTTAGGGTTTGCTGCAATTGCAATCGTAGTTTGATTGTCACAAAATATCTTTTGTACTCCATTCTTCATGTATCCCAATTTTTGAAGCAAAGATTTCACCCACATTAATTCTTTCACCGCCGAACAAGAGGCCATATACTCAACCTCCATAGTGGACTGAGCAATCACCTTTTGTTGCTTACTGCTTCAACAGCAAGCCCCATTCCCAACATACAACACAGACCCAGAAGTACACCTCGTCATCGGAGCATCCCCATAACTAGCATCACTCGAAGTAGTGATGTCACTATTATCCCCTCCCAGATGCGACCACAAATCTCTCGTTCCTACCAATTACCACATAACCCTTTTGGCGGCTTCCCAATCTTTCTTCCTAAGACCATTCACACTCATACTTAATACTCCCACAGCTGCAGCTATATAAGGACGAGTACAATTCATAAAGTAGATCAAACTACCAACAACGTGTCTGTATGGAATAGTCTGCATGAACTTGCTTTCCTCAAGTCCTAGCTCATTATCTAAGATCAAGACTCCCTCCTCTGAGCTTCCCTTTTTTCCCTTCTTTAAGCCCATTGGAGTCGTAGAGCTATTTGCTTTTTCCATTTGAGATTTTTCAAGCATATTCCCAATTGCTTCCTTTTAAGTTAGTCTAATTGTTTTCTTTTCTCTATCCCTCTCCATTTGAATTCCCAAAATGTATTTTGCCTCCCCCAAATCTATCATTTCAAATCTACTCTTTGGATCCTTTTTCAATCTATTAATTTTCACCATTGATTTACGCAAAACAATCAAATCATAAACATATATGGCAATGAAAATTATACCTTCATCATCCTCAAATAACCAGATGGAATGATCCAAACTGATTCGGATACATCCTTAACTCGTCTAAAACTCGTCCGACTTTTTGTTTCACTGGCATGGAGCTTGCTTTAGTCCATAAATGGACTTTATCAATCAGCACACCTTGTTTTATCCTCGTTTCTCCACAAATCCTGTTGTTGTTGCATGAAGATCTCTTCTTCCAATTCTCCGTGTAAGAAAGCGGTCCTTGTTTTTTTCTCCTTTCTCCACAAATCCTATTGTTGTCGCATAAAGATCTTCTCTTCCAATTATCCGTGTAAGATAGCGGTTTTGATGTCCATCTGGTGCACTTCCATGTCTTCCGCTGCCGCGAGACTAAGTAGAATCCGGATGGAAAGGAATCTAACAATTGGAGCAAAAGTCTCCTCATAATCGATTCTCTCCTTCTGTGTGAACCCTTTCTGGCATTGTATCGCTCGATAGTGTTATCTGGATTGAGCTTCAACTTAAATACCCACTTGTATCCTATTGGCTTTCTATCCGGCGGACAATCCACCAACTCCCAAGTGTTTGCTTCCATAATGGAAGCCATCTCATCATTGATAGTTGTCACCCACCTACCACCTTCCGGACTATTAACTACTTCCGAGTAAGTCTTGGGTTAGCTCAAAAGTAACAACTTAGTTACCTTGTTGTTCACTTGTCTCTCTTGAAGTCTCTTGCTGCTTCTCCTTCATCATTCAAATTATGACGCTGGGATGGAGGATAATTTGGGGTTTCTCCGAACAATTTCACCTTCTCCCTTGTCCGTGGAGTCCATCTCCGGTCATTCATCGTCCATTTCCGGTCTTTTTTTATTTTCTTCCTCGGTTTGAATCAAAAGTTGTGACTCCAAGAGAGGGTCACTCTCGGTCATATTTTTTTCTTCCTCTGCAAGTTCAGGTTGAACCGGAGTTCGGTTAGTAGAATCTGAATCTAACTCACTTTCGGATTCAATTCTAATTTTGACCGGTTTAGTGTACTTAAATAGATCTATGGATTTTCCTTCATCCATAACTATTAATTGTTTTACTAGAATTATGTCTTCTCTTGCGACGTCATAAACTCTATACCCTTTTACGTTCTCATTATACCCAAGTAAGTATCTCGGTTTTCCTTTAGCATCTAACTTCAATCAGATTATTTTTGTGTTTAAACTAAACACTTGACTTCCAAACACCTTTAAGTGTGATATGATAGGTATTCTCGCAGTCCATCTTTCATAAGGTGTTTGACCTTTTATAGTTGAGGTAAAGACTGTATTTTTGAGATTGTTAGCACAATTCATTACTTCTGCCCAAAAACCTTTTCCTTATATTTTTATCTGTCAACATACTACGAGCACTATCACTTAATATCCGATTTAGTCTCTCGGCTACACCGTTTTGTTTTGGATTCTTTAGGACAACCTTTTGGTGTTGAACCCTTTCCTCTTTCAACAATCCTCAAACTCATTAGAAGTGGATTCCCCCCCCATTATCACTTCTCACTCTCTTTATAGGTGTCTCATGAAGCTTTTCACTCCATGATTTATATTCGTTAAAATAAGTTGAAGCCTCAGATTTGTTTTTCAAAAAATATACTCTAGAGTATCTAGACCAATCATCAGTGATAGTAAGCATAAATCTTTTCCCTCCATCTGATGGCACTTTGGCAGGTCCCCATATGTAAGTATGAACCAAATTCAAAACGTTTTCACCCTTATATGTTGCGACTTTTGGAAAAGGCAAATTGTGGTCTTTTTCTTAAGCACACCCATTAGAATCATCAAAAGTCTCATTATCCTCAAAATGTATTCCCTCAACTACACCCATTTTCTTCATTTCTTTCAATCTATCTAGATGCACATGTCCCAATCTTTTATGCCACATCATCAAATCACTTACACCAGCATAGTAAACTCCCGTCTTTCCGTTACTCAAATTTAGCCTAAACATTCGTTGGCTACCCTTTTCAGCTGTGAAGTACACTTCATTCTCATAGCTAGCAACAAAGACTCCTTTCTTAGTACTAGTCTCAAATCCCTTATCATCTAAGACCGACGTAGAGATAAGATTTTTGTTCAACTCCGGAATAAAAAGAACATCAGAGAAAGTGACTATGGATGTCTTTCCATCAACTAGGACCCTCAGATCTACTGATCCCACTGAATTAGTGGTCACTATCCTCCCATCCCCATACTCTATCTCTACAGTAGGGATCTTTCTCATTTTGGTAAACAATGGTTTTTCTCTACACATATGCATAGAGGCTCCTGAATCAATGATCCATCCTTCTTCAGGAGCTTCTTTCACTCCACCAAAAGCACACTTTTGCCTTCTTGGAATCTCCAGCTCACCTTTCACCTCCAACTCCTCATTGAGAAGAAGTTCTCCATCGTCATCATCGACATCCTCTTCCACGACTTGTGTCGCAATGAACGCCTTCTTTTTCCTTCCGGCTGGTTTTCAATTGATTCCTCCTTCAATCTCAACTTTTTCAACTTAGTGCACTCCACCATATAGTGTTCGGCTTCTTACAAAAATGGCAAAGCCCCTTCGGAGCCCTTGATGCAGATCGGTCATGGTTTCTTCTTCCTCCTCCACCAAAGTTCCCATTAGGTTTCTTAGAATCCTTATCCCCTCAGTTAGATCCAGCAGCCAATGCTTGAACATGATTTTCTCCCCTACGAATCTCAATTGTGTTTTCTTGATCCAAAATCATCCCGACAACGGAGTTGTAGATCAAAAGATGATCTACCAAATCCTGGACCCTGTTAACAATGTTCTTATAATCATCTGGGATTTTCATTAGCAAAGTGTTCACCTTCTCTTTCTCGGTCTCCTTTTTCCCTGCACTTTCTAACTCCATGAAAAACCCAGTCAAATCATTACAAAAATCGAACATCTTTCCCCCTTTGTACACATATGCCTGTACCTTCTGATCTGCTAGCTTCTAGTGCTGAATCGTACCGCTCTTGTAAATGTCAACAAGAGCTTCCCACAGCTCGTCTGCCTTATCCACATGAAGATGAGGTGTAGCCACTCTTTGAGTCACACGCCCGAGAATAAAATGAGTCGCCACGGTATTGTTGAAATCCCATAATTCAGTATCATTCGCCTCTGTTTTTTGAACAGGTGCTACTGAAGCCAATCCACTAGCCATCGTTGTGATTTTCTCCTTCTCTTTGTCCGACATGGTGGTTTCTGCAACATCCTCCACCCCCACTGCCCCTGCATATCCTCTAGTGAACAGAGATCTTCCAAACCCTGGTGGAACTCCTAATTTAGCGGATGGCCGACGCACACGGCCACTCAAAATGCCCCATGGTCGTTTTTCAATTAATGCACCCTTCATTATGGTTTCCCAATATATGAGCCTTGTTCCATGAAAAATGGGCACCCTAGAGGGTGGGCCTATAACCTGTAATTCTTTGACCTCTATTGGTACACAGAATGTCCAGCTTATGTGAAGCCTCTAGAATATTATATGCTCTTTTGACTTTGACAATGCATAAGTCCTACCCTAGGACGCAAACACTTTGACAAACTACACCCTTGTGTAGCCTCGACTCCTTTGAGTTTGCTCAAAAATGAATCACTGAATTTGCTCACCTGAGCATTAAGTTATGGTTGTTCAAAGACAACATATTTGTACAGATGGCCTCTAAGAGAGAGAGGACATTTCAATAATTTTCTAATTCCTGAAAAACTCCTAATAGCTACTCTAAACCAATCAAAATAGAGTACCCTAATTATCGTATATACAAAGTACAAAAGCCGCCGTACTTTATTTAAGAATATATTCGGCACCACTCTTGGTTTGCCATGTGGCTAATAGGTCAACGTCATTCTGTCCCTTTTCTTTTCCGGCATCCAATTGGATGATGCCACGTGTCATTTCCTCCCATTTTGCCAAACTGCTCCCAGATAGTCGTTCCGGCATACTGGCACTCATAAGTGCCGTCTGTTTTTTTTACGGCGACCAATTTCAGCAGGCTGATCTGACGGCGCGCCGAAAAAATGTTGACCGTTGAATTTCACCGGTCAATGTTCCATGTTGACTGTTGAATTTAGACGGTCAACATTCCGTGTTGACCGCCTGAAATTCGTTGTCGCTTTGCGAACTGTCGATCATGACATTTAATTTCGTCCGTCGAAATTAAATGTTTGTTTCATTTATTTCGTGCGGTACCACACGTTCCATGTTGCGTTTCGATTTGGAAGTTGTTAAATGGAATATGCCATAGATTCATCTTTAAATAAATATCAAATACGATCATTCAACGATTCATCAAGACCTAACTTATAAGGCGGACACCTATTTCGTACGGTTGTTGTCCGGAGGTTACACGATCATATCCTGTCTGTGGCAACAAAACTTTTGCAAGAGCCATATCTTTTGCCTATCTTCTCATCTTTCTAAGATAGCTATGGTCGCCTGTCAACTTTGAATGACTACGACAAGTATAAGATTCGCAGGACCCAAAAAAGATAGAATATAAAATATCACTTTTCAACACTCCCCCTATTTTCTAGTCTATCTTTTTTTTAAGTCCACAATTCTCCCTACAAAATTTTCATTTGGGATAAAGAACTGGCTTAGTCATCATATCGGCTACCATCTCTTTCAACCGGTCTATATTCCAAACTAATAATTTTATACTCAACCTTCTCTCTAAAAAAGCTCAAACGAATATCCATATGCTTTGCTTTAAAGTGATGCTTTGGGTTTGTTGCAATTGCAATCGCAGCTTGATTGTCACAAAATACTTTTTGCACTCCACTCTTCATATATCCTAATTCTTGAAGCAAAGATTTTACCCACATCAATTCTTTCACAACCGAACAAGAGGCCATATACTCAGCCTCCATGGTGGACTGAGCAATCACTTTTTGTTGCTTACTGCTCCAACAGTAAGCCCGATTCCCAACATTCAACACATACCCAAAAGTACACCTCCTCATTGGAGAATCCCCATAACTAGCATCACTCCAAGTGGTGATGTGAGTATTATCCCCTCCCAAATGCAACCATAGATCTCTCGTTCCTATCAAGTATCACAAGACCTTTTTGGCCGCTTCCTAATCTTTCTTCCTATGATCATTCAAACTCTTGCTTTATACCCCAACAGCTGGAGCTATATCAGGACGAGTACAGTTCATAAAGTAGATCAAACTACCGACAACATGTCTATACGGAATAGTTTGAATGACCTTGCTTTCCTCATGTCCTAGGTCATTATCCAAGATCAAGAATCCCTCTTCTTAGCTCCCCTCAATTCCCTTTTTTAAGTCCATTGAAGTGGTACAACTATTTGCTTTCTCCATTTGAAATTTTTCCTGCATATTCCCTATTGCTTCCTTTTGAGTTAGTCTAATTATTTTCTTTTCTCTTTTCCTCTCCATTTGAATTCCCAAAATGTACTTTGCCTCTCCCAAATCTTTCATTTCAAATCTACCTTTTAGATCCTTTTTCAATCTATTAATCTCCACAAATCCTTCCGGTTGTCGCATGAAGATCTCTTCTTCCAATTCTCCATGTAAAAAAAGAGTTTTGATGTCCATCTGGTGCACTTCCATGTCTTCCGCTGCCGCGAGACTAAGTAGAATCCGGACCGAGGGGAATCAAACAACCGGAGCAAAAGTCTCCTCATAATCGATCCCCTCCTTTTGTGTGAACCCCTTTGCCACTAATCTGGCCTTGTACCGCTCGATAGTGTTATGTGGATTGAGCTTCAACTTAAATACCCACTTGCAACCTATTGGCTTTCAATCCGGAGGGCAATCCACAAACTCCCATGTGTTTGCTTCCATAACGAAAGCCATCTCATCATTAATAGCTGTCACCCATCTTTCACCTTCCAGACTTTTAACTGCTTCCGAGTAAGTCTGGGGTTCTCTCAAATGTGACAACTTAGTTACCTTGTTGTTCGCTTGTCTATCGTGAAGTCTCTTACTACTTCTCCTTCCTCCTTCAAACTCCGACGATGGGATGGAGGGTAATCTTCGGTTTCTCTGAACAACTTCTCCTTCTTCCCTAACCGAGAAGTCCATATTCAAACATTCATCGTCCATTTCTGGTCTCTCCTCGTTTTCTTCCTCAGTTTGAATCGGATGTTGTGACTCCAAGAGAGAGTCACTCTCGGTCAGTATTTCCTCTTTATCTGCAAGGTCTGACTGAACCGGAGTTCGATTAGAAGAATCTGAATCTAACTCATTTTCGGATTTAATTCTAACTCTCACCGATTTGGTGTATTTAAAGGGATCTATGGACTTTCCCTCATCCATAACTACCAAGTGTTTTACTAGAATTATGTCTACTCTTCCGAGATCATAAAATCTATATCCCTTTACATTTCCATCATACCCAAGTAAGTATCCCGGCTTTCCTCTAGCATCAAACTTCCAATCAGATTTTTCTGTGTTTAGACTAAACACTTGACTTCCAAACACCTAACTCATTTTCGGATTTAATTCTAATTCTCACCGATTTGGTGTATTTAAAGGGATCTATGGACTTTCCCTCATCCATAACTACCAAGTGTTTTACTAGAATTATGTCTTCTCTTCCGAAATCATAAACTCTATATCCCTTTACATTTTCATCATACCCAAGTAAGTATCCCGACTTTCCTCTAGCATCTAACTTCCAATCAGATTTTTTTGTGTTTATACTAAACACTTGACTTCAAAACACCTTTAAGTGTGAAATATTAGGTTTTCTTCGGGTCCATCTTTCATAAGGTGTTTTGGCCTTTAATAGCCGAGGTAAGGACTCAATTTTTAAGATAGTTAGCACAATTAATAGCTTCTACCAAAAACCTTTTCTTTATCTTTTTATTTGTCAACATACCTTTTCTTTATCTTATTATTTGTCAACATACTACGGGCAGTATCACTTAAAGTCTGATTTAGTCTCTCGGCTACACCGTTTTGTTATGGGTTCTTTGGGACAATCTTTTGATGTTGAACCCCTTTCTCTTTCAGGTAATCCTCAAACTCATTAGAAGTGAATTCCCCCCTATTATCACTCTTCACTCTCTTTATAGGTGTCTCATGAAGCTTTTCACTCCATGCTTTATACTCCTTAAAAAAAACCGAAGCCTTAGATTTGATTTTCAAGAAATATACTCTAGAGTATCTAGACCAATCATCCGTGATAGTAAGCATAAATATTTTTCCTCCAACTGATGGCACTTTGGCCGGTCCCTATGTGTTAGTATGAACCAAATCTAAAACCTTTTCACCTTTATATGTTGTTGTTGAAATTTATGTATTTTCTAGGTCTATATTGGAAAAATAAATAGAGTGTTGGAAAAAGGTAATTAATAATTCACTTCTATATTTTAGTTAGAATATAATAAGAGAGAAATAGAGGACCAAAGGCAGGCCATGGTTGCTGCGTCATTTAGAAAGAGGCAGGTTGAATTATAAGGTATTTTACTAGTTTTAGCAAAATACTACCTCTGGCCGGATTTGAACCGGGGTCTGCAAAATATTATGTAGACCCACGCCTTATCCATTAAGGCACTAACGAAACGATACACATAAAATGTTTCACGCATATAAATTTATTGATCCATAGGACTAATTCGCACCAGACTAAGGAAAACGCGCATTAATCAATTCATGCATGGAAGCGAATCGAAGTCGTATAAATACAACAGATCGGACGACCACCATTATAGCCGCCACCCACAATAAGCTTTTGGCGGCCTTTGGGGATAGCGTCATGCGGTGCCACGTGGCGCCACATAATTTGATACCGGAAAAGATGGGAGGAGGAACTATGGCACCCTATATGGCAGATGTCACCTTGTAGACCATGTCGTACAATGGCTGTACAATAAATACATCGCCCATCGTACCTTCTTGTACTATATAGTGTTCCTATTAGACTAGGGTTTAGTATTAGGTAGTCGTGAGTAGGCAGACCAAGACTTAGTGATATTTAGGTACCTCTCTCTAAGAGAGCTTGTAACTATAAAGGTCATCTTTGACCAACCATAACTTAATGCTCAGGGGAGCAAATTCAGTGATTCTTTTTGCTTCCGAATCAGGGGAGTCCAAGCTACAAATGGGTGTATTCGGTCAGAGTCTTTGCGTGCCAGAGTGGCACTTATTCAGTGGGAAAGTCAAAGTGGGGAATATTGTCCAAAACACATGTTCAAGCTTTGCATTCTGTGGTGAAATTGAGCACACAGAAGGTCTTCTCTTCACAAGAGTGAAGGTGTATTAGGGTTTTAATTGTCAAGGGATCATTCATTTGGGTTTATATCAACTTGGAGTTGGCACTATCTAGATATTTGCGAATTCTATGGGCAATGGAGCCCATAGAAGTTCAGTTGCGACTTTTGGAAAAAGCAATTTGTGGGCTTTTCCTTGAGCACACCCACTACAATCATCCAAAGTCTCATTATCCCCAAAATGTATTCCCTCAACTACACCCATTTTCTTCATTTCCTTCAATCTATCTAGATGACATGTCCCAATCTTTTATGCCACATCATCAAATCACCAACATAGTAAACTCCCGTCTTTTCATTACTCAAATTCAGCCTAAACATTCCTTAGCTACCCTTTTCAGCTATGAAGTACACTTCATTCTCATAGCTTTCTCATAGCTTTTTGGTAAATAATGGTTTTTCTCTACACATATGCATAGAGGCTCCTGAATCAATGATCCATCCTTCTTCACGAGCTTCTTTCACTCCACCAAAAGCACACTTTGGCCTCCTTGGAATCTCCGGCTCACCTTTCACCTCCAACTCCTTGTTGAGGAGAAGTTCTCCACCGTCATCATCGACATCCTCTCCTCCAACTTGTGTCGCAATGAACGCCTTTCTTTTCCTTCCGGCCTGTTTTCCAATCAATTCCTCCTTCAATCTCAACACCGTCAACTTAGTGCACTTCGCCATGTAGTGTTCAACTTCTTACAAAAATGGCAAAGCCCCTTCGGAGCCCTTGGTCCAGATCCGTCAAGGTTTCCTCAACCTCCTCCACGAAAGTTCCCATAAGGTTTTTTGGAATCCTTATCCCCCAGTCAGTACCAGTAGCCAATGCTTGAACACTCTTTCCTCCCCTACGAATCTCAATTGTGCTTTCCCGAACCAAAGTCATCCCCATAACATAATTCCAGATCTAAAGATGATTTGACAAATCCTGGACACTGTTAATAATGTTCTCATAATCATCTAGGATTTTCATTAGCAAATTGTTCAACTTCTCTTTCTCCCTCTCCCTTTTCCCTGCACTTTCTTACTCCATAATTAACCTTGGCAAATCATTACAAAAATCTAACATCTTTTTCCCTTTGTACACATATGCTTATACCTTGAGATATGCGAGCTTCTGTTGCTGAATCGTACTACTCTTGTAAATGTCAACAAGAGCTTCCCAAAACTCGTCTGCCCTCTCCACATAAAGATGAGGTGTAGCCACTCCTTGAGTGAGACACCCGGGAATAAAATGAGTCGCCACGTTATTGTTGAAATTCGAGTTTTCAGTATCATTCGCCTCTGTTTTCTAAACATGTGCTACTGGAGGCAATCCACTAGCCATCGATGTGGTTTTCTCCTTCCCTTTTCCCGACATCGTGCTTTCTGCAACATCCTCCACCCCCTCTGCCTGTGCTGATCCTCAAGTGAAAGGAGATCCTCCAAACACTAGTGGAATTCCCAGTTTAGCAGATGGCCGACGCACACAGCCACTCACACTGCCCCATAGTCGTTTTTCAAACAATGCACCCCTTTTCATGGTATCCTAAAAAATAAACCTTGTTCCATTAAAAATGGGCACCGTAGAGGGTGGGTCTATATCCTGTAATTCCGTGACCTCTATTGGTACACAGAATATCCAGCTTATGTGAAGCCTCTAGGATAGTATATGCACTTTTGATTTTGACAATGAGTAAGTCTGACCTTGGGATGCAAAAACTTTGACTGACTACATCCCTATGTTGCTTGGACTCCCTTGAGTCCGCACCAAAAAGATTCACTGAATTTGCTCACCTAAGCATTAAGTTATGGTTGTTCAATGACAACATATTTGTACATATGGTCTCTCCGAGAGATGACCTTTCAATTTTTTGTCTAAGTCTTGAAAAACTCCTAATAGCTACTCTAAACCAATCAAAATAGAGTACCCTAATTATTGTACATACAAAGTATAGAAGCCACCGTACTTTATGTACGGATATATTCGGCACCACTCTTGGTCTGCCACGTGGTTAATAGGTCAACATCATTCTATCCTTTTTCTCTTCCGGCAGCCAATACGATGATGCCACGTGTCATTTCCTCCCATTTTGCCGAACTGCTCCCAGATAGTCGTTCCTGAAACTCTGAGACCTCTATTGGCCCTCAGAGTAGGCAGATCCAAAAAAGCTAATCTAGATAGTGCTGACTCCAAACTTGATATAAACCCAAATGACTGACCCATTGATAGTCAAATCCCCAAGATAGATTCACCTTTGTGAAACAACCTTTTCTGTGTTTTCAAATCCACCACAGAATGCAAAGTTAGAATATGAGATTTGGACACATTCACCCTCTTTGACTTTCCCTTTTAAATGCAACCACCCTGGGAAACAAAAACTCTGACCGACTACATCCTTGTGTAGCGTGGACTCCCTTGAGTCCACAGCAAAGAGAATCACTGAAATTGGTCAAGTAAATTTATAGATATGGCTGACCAAAGTTTGCTATTTATATAAAGTGCTCTCTGGGAGAGGCAGCTACCTACCCAAAATTTTCTAAGTCTTATTCCCCCTCTAAAACTCTATATACTGAATTACGACACCAATTAAATTACTGTGTCGTAAAGAAAAGTACAGGTGCCAGTGTACTTTATGTATTACCATTGTACAACATAGCCAAAATGTCGAAACGTGTCAAATCAAGATTTGTTCCCGTAATCTCCGGAGTTCTCGTAATCCAATGTTATCACGCCGTGTGTTATCTGACGCGGTAATGATCGTAAAACGCTAAAAGCAACTCTTCCGTGATCGCGACACCTATCGCGGCCGTCGGATCAAAACCGACTATAATCTTGGTCGTTGAATTTCGACGCGCGGTATTTGTTTCGAGGTCGAATCAAGTGCGCGATATCCTTTTCATAAAAACATTGAAATCGTACTCCGTACTCTCTAAAATTGTATCCATGCACTACGTAATTATTTCCTGATTAATGAACTAGTCTACGTGTATCAAATTAAATAAGTATCAAACCCCATATATCTCAATACTTGCTTAGACTAAACGGATAAGGCTAGCGGCTAAGAGCAACTTGACGGACGGTAGGTACCAGGATCAATTCTTGGGTCCGTCAAGTACCTTTTGGTAAGTCTACTTTATTTATCCCCGTCTCTCTAGAGAGCTTAGGCAGCTATGGCTCTAGCTCCCTATCCAGCTTTCAGTGACTACGACAAGTGTGGGGGCTTGGAGAGGGGAGTTAGAGGTAGACTGCCTCTACCTTTTTCTATCCTATTACAGACCTAGAAAATAAACAAATATCAACAGTTCCGGCATACAAGCACTGATGCGTGCCTTCCGTTCTTTTTCTGGCGATCAATTTCAGCCGTTGGATTTGACTGCGCGCCGAATAATGTTGATCGTTGAATTTCACCGGTCAATGTTCCGTGTTGACCGTTGAATTTAGACGGTCAACATTCCGTGTTGACCGCCTGAAATTCGTTCCCGCTTTGCGAACCGTCGATCGCGACATTTAATTTCGTCCGTCAAAATTAATTGTTTGTTTCATTTATTTATTGCGGTACTGCATTTCGTGCGGTACCACACGTTCCATGTTGCGTTTCTTTTTGTAAGATATTAAATGAAATATGCCGTAGATTCATCTTTAAATAAACATCAAATACAATACGTTCAACGATTCATCAAGACCTAACGGAAAAGGCGGACGCCTATTCCGTACGGCTATTGTCCGGAGGTTACACGATCATATCCTGTCTGTGGCAACAAAACTTTTGGAGGAGCCTTATCTTCAGCCTATCTTCTCATCTGTCTAAGGTAGCCATGGCCGCTTGTCAATTCTCAATGACTACGATGAGTATGAGAACTGCAGGACCCAAAGAAGATAGAACATAAAATATCACTTTTCAACACTCCCCTTATTTTTTAGTCTATCTTTTCTTTCAGTCCACACTTCTCCCTACAAAATTTTAATATGGGAGAAGGAACCGGCTTAGTCATCATATCGGCTACCATCTCTTTCAACCGGTCTATATTCCAAACTAATTATTTTATACTCAACCTTCTCTCTAACAAAGCACAAATGAATATCCATATGCTTTGCTTTAAAGTGATGCTTAGGGTTTGCTGCAATTGCAAACGCAACTTGATTGTCACAAATACTTTTTGCACTCCACTCTTTATATATCATAATTCGTGAAGCAAAGATTTTACCCACATCAATTCTTTCACAACCGAACAAGAGGCCATAAACTCAGCCTCCATGGTGGACTGAGCAATCACTTTTTGTTGCTTACTGCTCCAACAGCAAGCCCAATTTCAAACATTAAACACATACCCAAAAGTACACCTCCTCATTGGAGCATCCCCATAACTAGCATCACTCCAAGTGGTGACGTTAGTATTTTCCCCTCCCAAAAGTAACCATAAATCTCTCGTTCCTATCAAGTATCACATGACCCTTTTGGTTGCTTCCCAATCTTTCTTCCTATGATCATTAAAACTCCTACTTAATACCCCCACAACTGGAGCTATATCAGGACGAGTACAGTTCATAAAGTTGATCAAACTACCGACAACTTGTGTGTATGGAATAGTTTGCATGAACTTGTTTTCCTCAAGTCCTAGCTCATTATCTAAGATCAAGACTCCCTCTTCTGAGCTCCCCTCATTTCCCTTTTTTAAGTCCATTGGAGTGGTAAAACTATTTGCTTTCTCCATTTGAATTTTTTCCGGCATATTCCCTATTGCTGTTGTAATTTGAAAGCTTTAGTCCTCAGTAGATGAGGCTGTGGTGGGAGAACTTTAGAACTTAGAATGTTTTTTGGGAATCATGATGTAATACTTACCATATATAGGGTGACAGTTGCAGAAGTAGTCTTGAGTATGTTGTACTTTTGCAAGGACACGTGTCGGCAGTCGCAGATTATACAGGTTTTACGGAAAAGTCCCGACGACCATTTACACGTGTCGTATATCGGACAAATGGATTCGCATAATCGGACGGACATAATCTGAATCACATTTAAAGGAAATATATGGTACGGTCTGCCGTAATGACCGTTGATTCGAATCATGTCGACGGACACGATTCACGCGGGACCACAAGTGACGAAGCACGCCGTACGCGCTCAGGTGCTTCGTACCACATGACCACACTCGGTTAGACTTATGTGACCTATGCTGACACACGCGACAAAAACGAACGGCGGATACGAATCGAGTCGACGGAATCGATTCGAAGTGGGACCACATTCGGACAAATCTACTAAACGCGCGTCAATCACTGCTAAGATTTACTCTACATCTAACGGCGATTCGCAAATTCGAAGTTGAGTTGTACGGACGCTTACAGCCGTTTGGACGAACTCACTAATTGCTGACTAAGCAAGTTGCACAATTCATGTACGGCTCGTATTTGTAAATATCTGAAACAACTCTAATTTGTATGTAGTGAGTTAGTTTTTAGTGTTGCAATAGTGAAATTTGATAAAAGTCATAATTAGGGTTTGGACGCACCTCCGGTACAGTAGACGTACCGTTGACGTACATTGTCTGTATTTAGTACAGTACTTAATTACACGTGTAGCTATTTTATTAGGTTAGGTCTCAGTAGATAACTTTGTGACTATAAACTTGTAGGACTTAGTTTATTCTATCATCAGCTGAATTTATCAAAGTAATCGCAGACTGCTTTTCTACATCTTTGAATTTGTCAGTGTGATCACTCTGATTGATATTTGGATATGAAACTTTGTGTGTATGTTATATGATATAGAAACTATATGGCTGTATAATTTCATTCTGTTCTGCTGTTTTTGTAGAATTCTGTGAGAGATTTAATTGGTTAGTTTGATAAGTTGTCAGCTGTTTTTAAGAAACTATGGAGCTCATAACTTTTGGATTCCTTTGTGGATCAGACTGTAATTTTTGGAAGTTATAGTGTCTATTATATACTGCAGATTGGTGCAGTTTGAGGTGATTCTGTATATTGTGGAGTAATCTGTGTGGTCTGAAACACAGCTGTTCTGCGGTAGTCTGTGGGTGTTTTCCGTGAGTAATCCATGGCTGAAAAAGGCCAAGGACAACAATTGCTTCCTTTTGAGTTAGTCTAATTATTTTCTTTTCTCTATCCCTCTCCATTTGATTTCCCAAAATTTATTTTGCCTCTCCCAAATCTTTCATTTCAAATCTACCTTTTAGATCCTTTTTCAATCTATTAATTTTCTCCATTGATGTACTCAAAACAAGCAAATCATCAACGTATATGGCAATGAATATTATTCCTTCCTCGTCTTCAAATAAGTAGATAGAATGATCCGAACTGATTCGAATATATCCCAAACTTGTCAAAAACCCGTCCAGCTTTTTGTTCCATTGGCGTGGAGCTTGCTTTAGTCCATAAAGGGACTTTATCAATCTGCACACCTTGCTATCCTCTCCTTTCTCCACAAATCCTTCCGGTTGTCGCATGAAGATCTCTTCTTCCAATTCTCCGTGTAAGAAAGCGGTTTTGATGTCCATCTGGTGCACTTCCATGTCTTCCGCTGCCGCGAGACTAAGTAGAATCCGGACCGAGGGGAATCTAACAACCGGAGCAAAAGTCTCCTCATAATCGATCCCCTCCTTCTGTGTAAACCCCTTTGCCATTAATCTGGCCTTGTACCGCTCGATAGTGTTATGTGGATTGAGCTTCAACTTAAATACCCACTTGCAACCTATTGGCTTTCAATCTGGAGGGCAATCCACAAACTCCCATGTGTTTGCTTCCATAATGGAAGCCATCTCAGCATTAATAGCTGTCACCCATCTTTCACCTTCCGGACTTTTAACTGCTTCCGAGTAAGTCTGGGTTTCTTTCAAATGTGACAGCTTAGTTACCTTGTTGTTCGCTTGTCTATCTCGTATTCTCTTACTCCTTCTCCTTCCTCCTTCAAACTCCGACGCTGGGATGGAGGGTAATCTTCGGTTTCTCCGAACAACTTCTCCTTCCTCCCTATCCGAGGATTTCATCTTCGGGCGTTCATTGTCCATTTTTGGTCTCTCCTCGTTTTCTTCCTCGGTTTGAACCGGATGTTGTGACTCCAAGAGAGAGTCATTGGTCAGTATTTCCTCTTTATCTGTAAGGTCTAACTGAACCGGAGTTCGATTAGAAGAATCTGAATCTAACTCATTTTCGGATTTAACTATAATTCTCACCGATTTGGTGTATTTAAAGGGATCTATGGACTTTCCCTCATCCATAACTACCAAGTGTTTTACTAGAATTATGTCTTCTCTTCCGAGATCATAAACTCTACATCCCTTTACATTTTCATCATACCCAAGTAAGTATCCCGGCTTTCCTCTAGTATCTAACTTCCAATCAGATTTTTCTGTGTTTATACTAAACACTTGACTTCAAAACACCTTTAAGTGTGAAATAATAGGTTTTCTTCGGGTCCATCTTTCATAAGGTGTTTGGCCTTTTATAGCTGAGGTAAGGACTCGATTTTTAAGATAGTTAGCACAATTCATAGCTTCTCTCCAAAAACTTTTCTTTATCTATTTATCTGTCAACATATTACGGGCAGTATCACTTAAAGTCCGATTTAGTCTCTCGGCTACACCGTTTTGTTCTAGGTTCTTTGGGAAAATCTTTTGATGTTGAACCCCTTTCTCTTTCAGGTAATCCTCAAACTCATTAGAAGTGAATTCCCCCCTATTATCACTCTTCACTCTCTTTATAGGTGTCTCATGAAGCTTTTCACTCCATGCTTTATACTCCTTAAAATAAACCGAAGCCTTAGATTTGATTTTCAAGAAATATACTCTAGAGTATCTAGACCAATCATCCGTGATAGTAAGCATAAATATTTTTCCTCCAACTGATGGCACTTTGGCCGGTCCCCATGTGTCAGTATGAACCAAATCTAAAACCTTTTCACCTTTATATGTTGTTGTTGAAATTTATGTATTTTCTAGGTCTATATTGGAAAAATAAATAGAGTGTTGGAAAAAGGTAATTAATAATTCACTTCTATATTTTAGTTAGAATATAATAAGAGAGAAATAGAGGACCAAAGGCAGGCCATGGTTGCTGCGTCATTTAGAAAGAGGCAGGTTGAATTAGAAGGTATTTTACTAGTTTTAGCAAAATACTACCTCTGGCCGGATTTGAACCGGGGTCTGCAAAATATTATGTAGACCCACGCCTTATCCATTAAGGCACTAACGAAACGATACACATAAAATGTTTCACGCATATAAATTTATTGATCCATAGGACTAATTCGCACCAGACTAAGGAAAACGCGCATTAATCAATTCATGCATGGAAGCGAATCGAAGTCGTATAAATACAACAGATCGGACGACCACCATTATAGCCGCCATCCACAATAAGCTTTTGGCGGCCTTTGGGGATAGCGTCATGCGGTGCCACGTGGCGCCACATAATTTGATACCGGAAAAGATGGGAGGAGGAACTATGGCACCCTATATGGCAGATGTCACCTTGTAGACCATGTCGTACAATGGCTGTACAATAAATACATCGCCCATCGTACCTTCTTGTACTATATAGTGTTCCTATTAGACTAGGGTTTAGTATTAGGTAGTCCTGAGTAGGCAGACCAAGACTTAGTGATATTTAGGTACCTCTCTCTAAGAGAGCTTGTAACTATAAAGGTCATCTTTGACCAACCATAACTTAATGCTCAGGGGAGCAAATTCAGTGATTCTTTTTGCTTCCGAATCAGGGGAGTCCAAGCTACAAATGGGTGTATTCGGTCAGTGTTTTTACGTGCCAGAGTGGCACCTATTTAGTGAGAAATTCAAAGTGGGGAATATTGTCCAAAACACATGTTGAAGCTTTGCATTATGTGGTGAAACTGAGCACACAGAAGGTCTTCTCTTCACAAAGATGAACGTTTATTGGGGTTCTAATTGTCAAGGGATCATTCATTTGGGTTTATATAAACTTGGAGTCGGCACTATCTAGATTGGCTTCTTTAGGATTTACGAATTCTGTGGGCAATGGAGCCAATAGAATTTCAGTTGCGACTCTTAGAAAAGGCAATATGTGGGCTTTTCCTTGAGCACACCCACTACAAACATCCTAAGTCTCATTATCCTGAAAATGTATTCCCTCAACTACACCCATTTTCTTCATTTCCTTCAATCTATCTAGTTGCACATGTCCCAATCTTTTATGCCACATCATCAAATCACGTACACCAGCATAGTAAACTCCCGTCTTTCAATTACTCAAATTCAACCTAAACATTCCTTGGCTACCCTTTTCAGATGTGAAGTACACTTTATTCTCATAGCTAGCAACAAAGACTCCTTTCTTAGTACTAGTCTCAAAGCTCTTATCATCAAAGATCAACATAAAGATAAGATTTTTTGTTAAACTCCGGAATAAAAAGAACATCAAAGAAAGTGACTATAGATGTCTTTCCATCAACTAGGACCCTAAGTTCTACTAATCCCACTAAATCAGTGGTCACTATTCTCCCAGCCCCATACTCTATCTCTACTGTAGGAATCTTTCTCATTTTGGTAAACAATGGTGTTTTCCTACACATATGCATAGAGGCTCCTGAATCAATGATCCATCCTTCTTCACGATCTTCTGTCACTCTACCGAAAACACACTTTGCCTCCTTGGAATCTTCGGCTCACCTTTCACCTCCAACTCCTTCTTGAGGAGAAGTTCTCCATCGTCATCATCTTCATCCTCTCCCGCGACTTGTGTCGCAACGAACGCCTTCTTTTTCCTTCGGACCGGTTTTCCAATCGATTCCTCTTTCAATCTCAACTCTGTCAACTTAGTGCACTCCGCCATGTAGTGTTCCAACTTCCTACAAAAATGGCAAAGCCCCTTCGGAGCCCTTGGTCCTGATCCGTCATGGTTTCCTCATCCTCCTCCACCAAAGTTCCCATAAGGTTTCTTGGAATCCTTATCCCCCTGCCAGGCATCAAAACACTTTCCTCCCATACGAATGTGAATTGGCTGAACTGTCATCCCCACAACAATTCTGATCCAAAGATGACTGACAATCTGACTTTGCACAAGTTCTCATAATCATCTGGATTTCATTGTAATTGCTTTTATTTTTCTTTCCCTGCCTCTAATTTCACAATAACTCAGCTATCATTACACAACTAACATCTTTCCCCCTTTGTACATATGTTCTCAGATCTCCAGCTTCGCTGCTGAATCGACCGCTTTGTAATGCAACAAGAGCTTCCCACAACTTGTCTGCCCTCTCAACATGAGATGAGGTGTAGCCACTCCCTGAGTGAGACGCCCGAGAATAAAATGAGTCGCCACGTTATTGTTGAAATCCTAGACTTCAGTATCATTCACCTCTGTTTTTTGAACATGTGCTATTGGAGCTGATCCACTAGCCATCACTGTGATTTTCTCCTTCTCTTTTTCCGACATGGTGCTTTCTACAACATCCTCCACCCCCTCTGCCCCTACAGATCCATTAGTGATCCGAGATCCTCCAAACACTAGTGGAACTCCCAATTTAACAGATAGCCGACGCACACAGCCACTCACTATTCCCCATAGCCGTTTTTCAAACAATGCACCCCTCATCATGGTTTCCTAATAAATGAACCTTGTTTCATTAAAATGGGCACCTTAGAGGGTGGGCACATAACCTGTAATTATGTGACCTCCATTGGTACACAGAATGTCCAGCTTATGTGAAGCCTCTAGGATAGTATATGTACCTTTGACTTTGACAATGAATAAGTTCCACCCTGGGACGCAAAAACTCTCACTGACTACATTTTTGTGTTGCATGGACTCTCGTGAGTCGGCAACAAAAAGATTCACTGAATTTGCTCACCTAAGCATTAAGTTATGGTTGTTCAAAGACAGCATATTTCTACAGAAGGTCTCTAGGAGAGAGGACCTTTCAATTTTTTGTCCAAGTCCTAAAAAAATCCTAATAGCTACTCTAAACCAATCAAAATAGAGTACCCTAATTATTGTACATACAAAGTACAAAAGCCGCCGTACTTTATGTACGGATATATTCGGCACCACTCCCGGATTGCCACGTGGCTAACAGGTCAACGTCCTACTGTCCCTTTTCTCTTCCTGCATCCAATAGGATGATGCCACGTGTCATTTCCTCCCATTTTCCCGAATTGCTCCAAGATACTCGTTCCGCATACCGACACTCATGCGTGCCATCCGTTCTTTTTATGGCGATCAATTTCAGCCTTTCGATCTGACGGCGCACCGAATAATTGTTGACCGTTGAATTTAAACGGTCAATTAACCGTGTTGACCGTTGAATTTCGTCGGTCAACATTCCGTGTTGACCGCCTGAAATTAATTCTCGCTTTGCGAACCGTCGATCGCGACATTTAATTTCGTCCGTCAAAATTAAATGTTTGTTTTTTTTATTTTGTGCGGTACTGCATTTCCTGCGGTACCACACGTTCCATGTTGCGTTTCGTTTCGTAAGATGTTAAATAGAATATGCTGTAGATTCATCTTTAAATAAATATCAAATACAATACTTTCAACAATTCATCAAGACCTAATGGATAAGGCAGACGCCTATTCCGTACGGTTGTTGTCCGGAGGTTACAAGATCATATCCTGTCTGTGGCAACAAAACTTTTGCAGGAGCCTTATCTTCTGCCTATCTTCTCATCAGTCTAAGGCAGCCATGGCCGCATGTCAATTCTTAGTGACTACGACAAGTATGAGAACTGCAAGACCCAAAAAAGATAGAATATCAAATATCACTTTTCATCAAAATAACAACAACATTGGCTTGCATTCCTTACAACCAATACCGTGCTTGAACTAGGCTTATCGTCCGCTTAGTACCGTAGTGACCAAGCTCGGTGTGAATTTGCTCAATTAAAGAAAGTCGCTCAGTAGGACGAGGGAGGTGTCTATGGCTTCCATCTGCCAACAACCGAACTAAAGATCCTCCGAGCCAAAGGTAATTTTTGGCCCTCTTTTTAACTCTGTCTTCTTCGTCAGAGGTAGTACTGGTCCTAAAGGTCTGGGTTGATAGGAAAAGTATGAGAGGCCCATCACGCCAAGGATCTGTGGCGGGACAGGGATTTGGAACAGAGGCAAGACAGTAAGTAAGATAAGAACCTGCTACATGGCCAAAACATTTCATCATCGAAATCCTGTCAAACTCCGATATCCGTCGTTCGGGGCAAAGGATTTCGTTAAATTTCGTCCGCATTGAGACTAAGCAGACCTGGTCGGTGAATTATTTCAACGTCATGTTCTTGTAGAATTAAAGGCCATCGGGCTAGTTTCCCGGAAAGCTTATCATTAGTCATCAGCTAATGCAAGGGTTGATGGTTAGCTAGGAGTGTGAAAGGTTTTCCGTACAAATAATGGCAGAAGTGTACGACTCCCCAAACCGCAGCTAGACACTCTCCTTCGTAGCTACTATAATTTGATTCAGCCCGGCTATTGCTTCTTCTTGCGTAAGCAACAACATATTCCTCTCCTCTCAACTCTCTTTGTGTCAAGATGGCAGCGATTCCAGGTTTTCCAAAATCTTTTTGGAGACAAAAGGGGAGTTTGTGATTGGGAGGACGGAGAATTGGAGCACTTGATAAGGCGGTTTTTAATTTTTGAAATGCGGAAATCTGATCGGGACCCCATATAAAGGCCACTTCTTTCTTGAGAAGGTCGTTTAACGAAGATGCGATTATGCTAAAATTAGACACGAATCTTTGATTATAATTAGCAAGTCTGAGAAAGGCTCGCAGACTTGTGAGGTCTGTGGGAGCAGGCAATTTACTGATTGCCTCTACCTTTGCTTCAAGAGGAGTGATCCCCTCAGCCATGATAAAATGGCCGAGGTAAGGCACTCCCTCGGCTCCAAAGGTGCATTTCGTTGGATGACATTTTAATCTGACCTTTGTAATTCAGTCAATACCCATTTGATGTGAGCTGCGTGCTCTACAATAGTAGCAGAGGCAATGATGAGGTCATCAATGTATTATCTAGGAAACTTACAACCTCCAAGAACGGAGTCCATGACTTTTTGAAATACAGCCGGAGCATTTTTCAGTCCCAATGGCATTACGACCCATTCCCATCGGTCGTCACTACCCCAAAATGCAGTTTTATGCCAGTCTTTTTCCTCTATCTCAATTTGATTGAATCACTGATAGAGGTCAAGGATACTAAAATACTTCGCTCCGCCTACGTGATCAAATATCTCTTCGGCAAGAGGCATGGGATGACGATCATGAACTTTTCTAGCATTTAGTTCACGATAATCACCACACATTCGACGCTCAGTAAAATTACCCTCGGAATCCTTTTTCCGAGGCATGACAGTAGGAGCAGCAAATGTGGAGTGTGACCGATAGATTAGGCCACCTTCCTCTAGTTCAGCACATCAGTTGTCTACCATTTCCCATTCAGTTTCTAACAGACGATGTTTCGGTTTATTTATCGGGCAGTCATCTTCCAAATCAATCGACATCTTATAAGAGGTGTGACCACCCAAATCATTTTTAGAAAAAGCAAAGGCATTGACATTCCGTAATACTACGTCATTCAATAATTCTTATTCGGTCTTTGTTAGATTAGTGCCAAATTTCCTCTTAGGAGCTTCAAGGTTCTCCGTTGTCATGGCTTCCATGGCTTGTGCAAAGGCCAACTGCTCATATGCGATAAGTGTTTGTCCTAACTTGTAAGCTAACGGTGTTTGTTTAAGGCAATTGACCGAATGATTCTAGCTACGTGTTAGAAAAGCAGCACTCCAATAAGGAGTGGGTGGATTATGCATGGAACTTGTAGACTGAACAGCCGTGTATGCGGGAAAAGACAATGACATGTTGCTAGGATTGGGGAAATCGTAGATAGAGAGTTCCGAAACTAGTGGAATTGAAGAAGGAAAGAGGAAAAAATGAAAAGTGGTCCCTTTGAGAGTGGGACGTATAGATGATTTACTTAGTGATGCATTCCCCCCCCCGTAGCTGGTTGAGACAGATGTGCTTGAGAGTGGCGACCAGCTGCAAACCCAAGACCTAAAACAAAAGGCAAAGACTGCGGGTCCATGACACGACCTAATAAAGTGCATCTTTGACGTTCTGTAAGACTAGCAGCGGTTGTAGTGAGACCAGCAGCGGCTGTAGTGCCACGGATGAAATGCATTAGGTGTTCTCACTCCGTAGAGGTAGGCTCTTCGAGCTCATCGGTATGAATGCGGCTGTAATGCTAGGGATGAAATGTAGGAGGTGTTTTCGCTCCGTAGAGGTAGGCTCTTCGAGCTCACCGGTATGAATGTTTCGGAGCATGCCAAGACCGTCATTAAAAAATGCGTATGAATGTGGGAAATAGACTAAGGTAGGTAAAACCTTGAGAGGTTGACCTGGGACATTGATATTAAAATTAGGGGGACAAAATTGCACCTTGTGGAAAGGAAGAAGGGCAGCTTGAATGTTTGTAGGAGGAGGACAAACTGACAGGTTGGCCTCACAAAGTCGCCCAATATCGATCAAGTTCGTCCATTTGGAGCGAACCCGGTGTGCTACTGAACCATGGCGAGCGGCGTCGATAATAACAGGAGGAACCAATTAATTGTTCGATCCTTTAATAATCAGCCAAGACCGTAGGTCTTGGATCATTATAGGTTGCGACATTTTCAAGACACTCGATCGGCTAAGCGACATTCTAATCTTAATTTTCATGAGGAATTTCATATTGGTAATCTTCATGACATTGAGGGTTCGGTTTCGGAAATTGAGCTAGAATCTGTAGAAATTAATGGTCTGTTTAAAGTATTTTTTAGGTCTAAATAGAAATATAGAAAGAAACCGAGGCAGTCTACCTCTAACTTCTCTCTCCAACTCTCAAACTTGTCGCAGTCACTGAGAAATTGGAGAGGAAGCTAGAGCCATGGCTACCTAGGCTATCCAGAGGTTTACAGGAAATGTATATATTAGTTTTTTTACCGTTAGGTTTATTTACTAAAAGAATATGTGATGCCCTCAAGATTTGATCTGGGTACCTGCCGGACGGTAAGCAGCAAGAAGCCGGTAACCTTATCCGGTAAGTCTAGACCCAATGTTACGTAATATAGGGTTTGATATTTAATTAAATATTAATATGTAAGATAATTCGTTTAACTGAAACAGTTTACGGGAGACATAGATCTAGTAATGTAAAAGTACGGATTACGGTACGGATAAGAAACAAATACCGCGCATGTATTTATTACAACTATGATTAAATGTGAATTTAATCGGATGGCCGAAATTAACGCCGAGATCGCGGAAGAGGATTTCGGCGGTTTTTGGTCATCGCCACAACGGATGACATGTGGCGGAATGACATTAGATTGCGGCATCTCCGAGGATTGAAGGAGCGAATCCGGATTACCACGTGTCGACATTTAGGCCATGTCGTACAACCGGTAGCTATACTTTTGTGGACGAAAGTGTAATTTGATTGGTTCCGTAAATCAGTAGATAGAGTCTATGAGAGAGATAGGACTTAGAAAAATAAGGAGATAGGACCCTCTCTCTCAGAGAGCTTCTGTACAAAAGGTCAACTTTGACCATCCATAACTTACTGCTCAGAGGAGCAAATATAGAGATTCTTTTTGCTATCACCTCAGAGGAGTCTTCTCTTTACATCGGTGAAGATGGTCAGAGTTATTCTCGGCCAAGGTGACAGTTGTTCTTGCTAAAACACAAAGGGGTCAAAGTTATCCTAGAGGCTTTTTGAAAGCTGTCCTTTCTAAGGACTTATAGAGGTCTCAGAGTTTCGGGTTAAGGGCCCACCCTCTAGGGTACCATATACTCGGAAAGTATGATGATAGGAGCTCTATGCGAAAAAAGGTTTTGGGGGATAGTGAGTGGACGGTTGGGGCGTCCATCAAGTCTTGAAATTCCTCCAGGGTTTAAAGGAACCAGATTCACCACGAAAGAGGATCCACCTTCAACGGAGGAAACAAAAGAAGGAGAGGTGGTGGACAAAGGAAAGGAGAAGGAGACGACCTCACCAATAGCAACTGGTTCGGCATTCATGTCACCTATTCCGAGGAACGAAGAGAATGATACTGAAATTTGGGACTTCAACAATATGGCGGCAAAGCACTTCATCCTACGCCGTCTCACTCAAGGACTTGCATGTCCTCATTTGCATGTAGAATGAGCATTCGAGCTTTGGATGGCTCTCAAAGAGATTCCGATTTTAAAGGCGATTTGACATTATGGCACCACCGGATGTGTCACACATCCGAGGCGAGTTTACGACGATTGATTAAAAATGGGAGCGTAAGGGGATTAGACTTGGCGTCGAGAGAGAAAATTAACGGGTGCGAGGGATGTAGTAAGGGAAGACAAATCCGAAAGCCACATCCAGCTAAGGATCCAATGCTTTGATCTAAGCATCCGCTTGATCTTATGCATATTGATTTATGCGGGGACGTTAAACCGGAGACGGTTGGAGGAAACAAATATATTATGGTGGTGGTAGACGACTTTTCTCGATTCACATGGGTAATATTGCTTAAACACAAATCCGAAGCATTTTTACGTTTTCAAGAGTGGCATGTAATGGCCGAGAGGCAATGTGAGAGAAAATTAAAATCCATAAGATCGGATAATGGAGGGGAATTTCTTGCTTTTGATCCTTATTGCAAAGAGTGGGGAATTTCTCACCAATATAGCGCATCTTACTCACCGGAATCTAATGGCATTGCCGAGAGGAAGAATCGTACGCTTCAAGAAATGGTATGATCCATGGTACACGAATCCGAGAGGAGCATTAATTTATGGGGCGATGCAATTTTAAAGGCGAATTATATTTGCAATCAGAGAATTACATCGGTTTCGGGTGATAAAAATCCGTATGAGTTGTGGTATGGGCGAAAGCCTACTCTACACCATATTCGGATTTGGGGATGCCGTGCGTCGGTTTATATTCAATCGCAAAAGAGAAAGGATAAGTTTGCATCGCGGAGTTGGAGTTGTTATTTCGTTGGATATAGCGAGAAAGGAAGCCTTTATCTAGTTTATGATATGATTGGACAAATCATTGAGGAATCGAGGAATGTGGATTTTCATGAGGACTTATTATCCACAATCTCTCGATCGGCTAAGCGACATTCGAATCTTGATTTTCATGAGGAATTTGAACTTGATGATCTTAATGACATTGAGGGTTCGGATTCGGAAATTGAGCTGGAATCCACCTCCAATGTTAAGAAGGGGAAAGGTAAGATTGTGGAAAATGCAAATTTTGGTGTCATTGGTAAAGATTCGCGAAGCGAAAATTCCCGAATTTCTTCGGACACAAGGAAATCTTCGTCTTCTAAATCAAGTGAACCGAATTTTATTGAGGAGGAACCGGCGAGGGAGGAGAAAGAATTTGAGCCGAGGAGGAGTATGCGTGAAAATAGGGGTAAGAAACCGGCTCGTCTTTCTTTTGATGGTAAGGGAAATGTGGAGAATTCATATTATTTTATTTCAGGGGAGAGGGAGGAAGATTTCCTCTTATAACAATCATTATGCGATAATATGTCGGGCGATCCTCAATCGTATAGGGAAGCATGAAAATCATACGATTGGGAGAAGCATTGGAAACCGACGTTGGAAAGTGAACTTCAATCTATTATCGACAATCGAACATTTCAGGAGGTAAGCTTACAAGAGGGTAAAAAGGCTATTGATGCGAAGTGAGTTTTTAAAACTAAAATTGGTGCATCAGGGGAAATAGTAAAACATAAGGCTCGGCTAGTTTGTAAGGGCTTTCAACAAAGGGAAGGAGTAGACTATACAGAGACATTTGCACCGGTAGTGAGGTTTGATTCTTTGAGGATGATTATTGCTATTGCCGCTGCCGGCAAAAAGCACATTCAACAAATGGACGTAGAGACAGCGTTCTTGAATGATGACTTACAGGAGGAGGATTATATGAAAGTTCTGGAGGGAGTAGTATCGAAGGAGGTGAAGGTATGGAGGCTGCGAAAGTCCTTGTACGGACTTAAGCAAGCACCAAGGACTTGGTACTAACGATTACACAAGGTCCTTACCGAATTTGGATTCGTACGACCAGTTTTTGACTCTGGAGTTTAATTAAAAGGTGAGGGGGAGGATCGAATCATATTTTCTGCCTACGTTGATGATTTTTTGATGATATGTGACAAGTTGACGTGAATCCCGAATTGAAGGAGTACCTAAGTCTACATTTTAAAGTCACAAATTTGGGGGACGTACGATGTATTCTTGGAGTGGATCTTTTTAGTACGATAATGGGGATTGTCTTATTTTAAGAACAATTGTCGCAAACACAATATTGCAAAGAAGTACTAACAAAATTTGCTATATTCGATTCTAAGGTGGTTTTGACACCACTAGATTCTAAACTTCAATATCGCAAATTTGAGGAGGAAACTGTCCACGTGCCCTATTGTGAGGCCACTGGAAGTTTAATGTATTTGAGTGTGGCCACGTGAACGGATATTTGAGCCGCAGTTTCGGTTGTGAGCTGATTTTGTCAGGCTCCTAAAAAAATTCATTGGGAGGTCCTGAAGAGGATGTTTCGTTACCTTGCAGGTACAGCAAAATTGGTTTATTATTCTGATCTGGACGGATATCTTTGGAGTGCGTGGGATATTGTGGCGCAGATTTGGGTGGAGATTTTGACACAGGAAAGTCAACGTCTATATATGCTTTGGTTTTTGGGGCCGCGGCAGTTTCTTGGAGTTCGCGACTCCAGCCAACCGTTGCTTTAAGTTCAACCGAAGCACAATACATGGCGGCGTGTCACACATCTCAAGCGTCGATTTGGATTAAGAACTACTTGGAGAATTGGGGATTGCTATTGGCTGTATGAAAATATTTTCTGACAGCATGAGTTCGATGGCATTGGTGAAGAATCCTGTCTTTCACAAAAGGACAAAACATATTAGGATTCAGTGGCACTTCGTACGCGATTTGGTCACAGCAAAGGAAGTTGAGTTTTTGTACGTTTCGACGTTGGAAGAAGCCGCGGATATGTTGACGAAAGCCGCGGCTCATGATGTACTTTTGAGGGGGAGACCTAAGTTAGGGTTGATGTGATGACTACAAATTTGAGAGGGGGATTATTAAGTCAAAGATTATAATCGGCCGTCGCGGTCTGCCGCGCGGCTGGCTAATTTGTCGTTACGTTAAGTTAGTGGTCCCGGGTGGTTTTATTTAGTCGTGTAGTGGATTGTAGTTTTGTGGTTTCGCGGAGATTCAGTTTGACGACGACCAGTTTATGTTTCGTTTGGTGTGTACGGTATGTAGGTTCGTTTTGTCTTTAGTTCGTTTTGACTGTACGTGTGAGTTGTACCGGCAGTTCTTTGTGTTTCGCTGTTGACACGTTTTGACTTGTACGCACTTAGTACGCACTATATGATATGGGTTGATTTGTAGTTTGAAGTAGTGACGTCACAATAAATGTACTATATACTGCAGCTTAGAGGGAGTAGGAAGTTTATCTTTTATGGGAGAAAATGTCGATGAAATATATTGGCTTTTGTGGACAGTTCGTTCTCGTGTGAATTTTTTTTTTTAAATGCTTCCGCTGTAGTCTTTTACTCTGATTTTTGTGTAAGATCAAAACAAGTGGTATCGGAGCTTGTGTGCTCCTTTGAGGTGTAGAAGGGTGGCTAGTTTGGCCGCCATGGGGAGAAAGAAGAAAAATACCCCTTCTCCTTTGATGCCTTCTCCGATATTTCCGCAACCTCCGGATCAAATGTTGGCGAGATGTAAACAGATGTCTATCCACAGTTGTATGTCCACAAGCAAGTTTTGACGTTCTAAAATCATTATACTCGACTCTTTTGTACAACAACGTTTAATTTTTTTTTTAATGTATTGATGATCGATGGTGTTTTAAAGAAACATTTTGCATTTGAGAACCCAACCAGTGACCGTTCCTCCATCTATCCGAAAGTATCTATAAAGAATAGCTAAAAGATGAAAAAAATTGACAAAGGTGTGGTTTCAACTTGTTAAGCATTGACGCATTGTAAATCCACGAGCAATTGAGACCTGAGCGTTGTACAAAGGAAACAAAATCCGTTTTTCACGTATCAATATTCCTAATTGTACGATAGCTTTTAAGCCGCCTTTGAATTGTAAATACTCAACTCAGTATAACAAATTGCAGGACTCTATAACAAATTGTATGACTTATTGCAAAATGTACAAATGTTGTTGAGGCAATTACAAATATGTGTATTGTAAGAAATTATTAAAGGTGTTGAATCATGACTTTCTTGTATGTATTTCTAAGTAATTTTTTTCACAATGATTTATTAAGAAAAACCACAAAATAATTTACTGGAAAGGAGTCCTGTTACCTCTAACCCCTCACCGCAATTCTATGCCCTAAACTGAATTTCATTCCAAAAGACCTAACATCAAAAATATTTTCATTTCCAAAAAGATGAAACTTTCAATTGCCTGCAGAAAATATGTTATAGATTCAAAACTTATAGATGGACGCCATTACCAAAAAATATAGAACTGAAAACAGCTTGTGAAAGAGGAAAAATGGGAGAGGGAAGGAGAGAGAGAGAGAGAGGGGGGAAATAGGGAGAGGAGGGAAGAGAGGAGAGAGGACGTCTGCAGGTAGTCAGCCTTCGAGGTTTGGGTTTTAAACTTAGAATTGTCGTAATCATCGTTAACTTGTCCACTTAGTCCGTACATAACAACAGCACGTTATTGGATAGTAGCGGAAATTCCAAGAAAGTCCGAAACAGCAGCTCCGTACGGATGAAAACGCAGGTACTTCGGCGATCAACCACGGATCGCAAAAAGCTAATCCAGACCGTCCGATGGGTCAGTTAGAGGTCTCGGGTCATGCGGGCGTCGGACCAATAGTGAAAAGTAGTGTTGGGTATCGGGTAAATTCATATCGCGATAATCTCGATATTCGATATATCGAATATCGATCAAGCAGGATCCTCGATATATCGTACCGAGACCAACATAAATTATCGCGATATATATCGCGATATATATTATTTTTTAAAATTTTTTTATTTATTTTTTTATATAATATGTTATTTTAGCGAAAAAGTCAAATTGTCTAATACGCCACGTACGCCGTGATTTTCGTTCCGTGACTTAAATGTAGACGCCGCAAAATGTAACCGACAAAATGATCAATAATTTGGGGTATGGTTACAAGAGGAGGTCTTTGTAATACTACGGACAACAAAAATTTTGTATTACAGAGGCCTGGGGTACATCGCGTATCTTTTGTCAAAAAGTTTTACATACGTGTTCTAATATGAGTGGTTCCACGTAAGCTGACTACCAAATCTCAAAAATCATCGAATATCTAGAAACCGACATTTTTCGTCTGGAAAATCGTACCTACGTATGACGTACGTTTACTTCACAAGTGTACCTCGTCAATGTACCTCAGATATCTCCTTCACTTTGCTGACTTTCAAGAAAAAACCGTATTTCTTTCCGGTAAAGATTTTACAGTCACTTTTTCCGAAATCACGAGACTTTGAAAACCTGTGGGATTTTTTTTTTATTTTTTTTTTTAGCTTCGATATATTGACTATACGATATGTCGGCGATACATCGCGATAATTTGCAATTCGATATATCGAAGCAATGTATTAATTATCGGGTACGTGAAATTCAAGATATATCGAATATCGACAAACGGTCCTCGATACCCAACACTAGTGAAAAGTATGGACAACCTTTCTCCCCGAATATGCAGAAAGTACATAAGGTACACATTGTAGAAGTACGAAAGGATCGCCTGAGCGAACCACTTTCGTCTGGAATAGGCGGCGCTAGATCTCCAACCGTCCATCTATCAAGTGTGGAAAGTTGCCGCGCGTGTTATGAATCGGTGACCTCTTTGCCGATAATCGATGATGTACTTCTTTTTATTGCAATTTTGGTCCTATAAAGTGCGACTTTATCGTACGTAATTTATACTATGTAGTATAGTATTTAGTTGTTTGCGTACAATAATACGACATGTATACACGTATTGTTGTTTTGGAAGATTCAGTTTTGTACATGTATGCACGAGTTTGCGTGCGTAATTTATTACCGAAAGTAATGTGGTTGTACGAATGGAGGTTCGAATGGATTTGCGGATTGGGGGAGTAAATGTACGAAGAAAATCAAAGGGACGTGAGGGAGTAATAAAGTGGCTCGGAATACGTTTATAAATGGAAGGCGGATCACGAAGCTATCCGATGTGAAATGTCCGAAATGTTAAATATGTACGCCGCCAGTACGGAGCGTTTTATTTGGACAGGTGTGCTTTATTTGCGACAGACTCATTTAGTGCAAAAGACGAAGTTTTAGTACGGAAAATATTTGAAAGGTACGATTTAATTTTGGCAAGTGGTTCGTGGTACATTTGGAGGGCAGACGGCGTCCGGCGATACTTTCAAGGGATCGCATTTTTATGATGACATATTATCAAATGGACCGTACTTATGCAATGTCAGTTCACTTAGTAGTTTTGTCTAAAGGTGACTAAGGGTGGACTTCCATTAGGCGTCCCAGTAATTGTACGGAAAAATTTACTGAAGGGCGTGCCTTCCATTAGGTCATGTCTGTAAACTTGCGTGGCTCATTTTGGTTGATAACACGTAGGCTAATATTCGATACTTAAAATCTTGAAAGAATCTTCGAATGCAATGTCAGAACGCAATATCTGTACGAGCGAAGGTTATATCTGTACCACCGGAGATAACATCTGTACCAGCGGAGGTAATTAATGACTCGTACAAAGGGCATTTAATGTACTACCCAAAATTTCAAAACGCAACGACAAAAAGGCGGCGGCAAACTTTGATGGTGGGATCGTGACGGGATAATTTCGGCGGATTCGCAGCCACCCGGCGGAAGGCACATGGCCCTTGCGACGTGTACGCACATAAGCGCGCGCTCATCGTGGATTCTTTTTACCTTTTCCACGCGGCCTATTTTTACACGTTCTGTATTCGAGAACTGTCCTCACTGTGCACGGTCATAACAAACTGTAGGGTTAGTGACGTGGCTTCACGGATAAAAATTGCAGTTGAATCCGACGGTCCTAGTTTACGCCTACAACCTTGGACAAATTTTTGTAATGTTGTTTTTGTTGAAAAATAATAATTATGCACGAACCTGTACGAAAAAAACTCCACTTTTTTGCTAATGGAAGTCCACCCTAAGCAAGATGTCACTTAGCGGCCGGATTTTGCGGACACGTCGGTGTAAATATTTGAAGAAATATTTTATTGTCTTATGTGTATTAACCATTTAGTATTGATTATGACAGTTTTTATTTAGGTGATCATTTAGGGTTTCGGTAATTTAATTAGTGAGTATGTAGTGTCGTACTTGCAGACAAGTGTACGCTTATGACTCTCAGGTGTACACTTACGGTCAGGTTATTTGTCGTAGTTGGTTATAATGGTTAAATACGACTTAGGGTGAACCTCCATCGGGGGTTCCCAATAATCGTACGGTCACGTTAACGCTAACTTATATTTGTATCACTTCTCGATCAGGTCGTGCAAGCGAGGCAAAAATGATTACGTGTTGGATTGCGATTGGAACCAAGTAAGATTCTGTACAGCCGGCCGGGAATAATGAAAGATTCGAAAAGCACAAAACCTGGATGGCGTATGTACGAACAAGCGCAGATTGAAAAATCTATGAACGCTACGCGAATGTACAATTTGTACGTTTTTGTCATTTCGTTTTACCAACCGTTTGGACATCCTTTTCAAAAATGAAAATGTGTACAGTTGTTTTGTTTTATACGCAAGGTCCTTTCCACGAAGGAGAAGTGTCGTCAGAAAGATATCCTCCGGCAGAGATCTTTTTCGTAGCTTTCAAATCCGTCCTGTACGAAGGCACGTTGCCTTTAGTAATTGTGAGGTTGTCGTCGCTCGTTCGCCGTGGATGATAAGTTTTTGTTTCCAAGTGGACCAATAGACACGTTCAGTAGCAAGTCTCCTCCCGAGGACAATTGAGGAGAATCGCCAGAAACTGGATAGAAGGGGCGTTTGCGTCGAAAATTCAAAATCGGACGGTGGAAGTTTTTGCCAAAAATCTTGGAGAATCTTAACGAATCTCAAGTAAACATGTTTTATATAAAAAAAAATCTACAGTACGGCCAGGTACGAAAATGACCTGGACCTCTACAAAAATACACTTTTTCTAGTAATGAACCTCACTTTTCGACTGATGGAGGTTCACCCTTAGTGGAAGTTACGTTGGTTAATTTGACACGTAGTGATTTGTTGACAACTCACAAGTGTATATGTAGTGTATATTTGAGCTTTGTTACGAATAAATCATCAATGCTTGCTTGAAAAAGTAGGGACCGAAGGTGTAGTACTTCAAAGTTGTCAAGTGTAGGGAACTTAGATAAGGGACATGGTCAATATTATAGCTTTGTTGCTTTGAGAAAATATAAGGGTTTTTCGGAGACATCATGTGTCTTAATGTTGTTAAGTGCTTTGTGTATTTGGTTCGTGTATCATGTATTGTTTATGTATGTTGCGCTCATTTTTATATAAGTCGTAAGGTGTAGTTCATGATGTGTCACAAAGTTAATGTAAGGAGAGAATATCATTTATGGTAGACTATATTACTCATCGTTGGGGATGCAATAGTTTGGGTGATTTCCGCGGTCTATTCTAGACCAAAGGAACAACATGTATATCGCCCATAACAACTTACTTCATCCCACGCGATATATCGGTCTTCTTTGCTGCTCGATCACCAATGATATTTAAAATCGCAGTTCTTGCGGAAGGAAATTAACGATACACAACAATTTCAACGGTTTTTCGACACTTCAAATGTCTTTTCTCTGTGCACACTTGTCCAATTTTGTATTGGATGCCGCCAATCTTTTTTTTTCCCAAAAACCTTTGGCACACGAATGACGACGGTAAACAATTCGTACATAGAAATGTATATTCGTCGAATATCGTACGCCGAAAATCGCTGTTAGCGTTAATAACACCGCATCAATTAGCGTCGGGGATTGTTAGTGTTAATGCGAAATTATCATTAATAATTCTAATTTAGCGCAAAGGGACGTGGCAGATTGTAGTCCACGTCGTTAAATAGTGTTGTTAACAATCTTTGTGATTTTTAACCAGAAAACGTCACGACCTAATTAGCGTTATTAACTCTAACAATGATGGCCGGTGTACTTTAGTCACGATAGATCTTGGCCTCTAAACAAAAAGTAGCGTGGTTTTTTTTTTTTATATACCTTAACCGTAATCCTTTTTGCAACCCACAACCGTCCACTTCATTTGGACCTAAAACAAAATTACCATCGCCAAAGGAAATCCTCACACAAATGATTTCTCCACACTAATAGTGGTTCACGATATCGTGCATACGTTACAAACAGATATTGGTGAAGAATGTTAAAGAGAGGATTGAAAACTTCTGTAGTCAGATTGTGATGTCGTTAAGGAAAAGTCAACCAGTAATTTTTTTTCTTTTGTTGTCATTATGGGTTTTTAAAAAATGATTTTTTGTTTGCCTTTTTTTTTTGTTTGTTAACCTGTGTATAAGTCCTAAAATCTCTTTCTTTAAGGTTTAAGTCATTTGGTTGAAAGTTTTTTGGGCTCAATAGAAGACGAAGTGGGAGGGAGGGAGGAGAGGGAGGGAGGGGAGGGAGGGAGGCTCCACTGTAAGAGGAGTAAGAGAAAGGGAGAGGGAAAAGGGAAGAGGGGAAAGTGGTGCGGAAGTTGACATTCCAAGATCTTGCTCGAGGGAGATTTTTTTCTTTTATAAAAGTCTGTGCTTGGAATAGTTTGTTTCAAAAGAAAAAAAAAGAAATAAGTAGGGGCACTTTAAAGTTTCATCTACCTGGAAATGAAAACATTTTTGATGTTAGGTTTTATGGATTGAAATTCAGATTAGGGCAAAGAAAGGCGGTGCGGGGTTAGAGGTAAAGATGTCTTATGGGTATCTGGACGCTTTTCCAGTGGATTCTTTTGTGGGTTTTTTTAAGAAATTGTTGTGAAGAAAATT
Organism: Zygnema cylindricum; assembly: GCA_037447655.1. Lineage (NCBI taxonomy): Eukaryota > Viridiplantae > Streptophyta > Zygnematophyceae > Zygnematales > Zygnemataceae > Zygnema > Zygnema cylindricum. Next base: position 148,864 of record JBBHKE010003457.1, read on the forward strand.
ACTTAGAAATCCATACAATAAAATCATGATTTAAGACCTTTAATAATTTCTTAAGATACACATGTATGTAGTTAACCTCAACAATATTTGGACAATTTGCAATAAATCATATAATTGGTTATGGAGTTCTACATGTTGTTGTACTAAGTTGAATAAATTTACAATTGAAATGCGGCTTAAAAGCTACACCGCGAATCGTAATTAGAGTAAATAACTCTAATTATGTCGCCCTAAATTTTGACTCTATCACGTTAAATAGAGTAAATGATTCTAAATTTTTCATTATTCTATTTAAGGTAAGGTTTAATTAGCGTAAATAATTCTAATGTAGGTTCATTTTAAATTGAGTGGAGTACGGATGACGTCCGACAGTGCGAAATTGTAATTTTATAAGTAAAAAGGTACAAATAATGATATATTACAGGCCGTTATCATGTAACCGCGTTTTAACAAACCGCCTAGTGCAAACGTCATAGTGACGATAAATTGCACGTTTTATCAGATTCTGTACGAATACCTTATTTGCAATAGAGATATTAGCGTGCCAAATTAGAGTACTTAAATAAATTAGAGTAAATTTCCTTTTTGAAAAAGTTCTATCACACAAATTAGAGTTCATAACTCTAATTTTTTTTTTCTCTTTTTTACTCTCATTTTTTCTTTACTCAAATAACGATTCGGGGTGTAGCGTATAATTAGGAATGTATGATATGTGAACAACGGACTTTGCTTCCTTCGTACAACGCTCAGGTTGAGACTTGCTCGTGGACTTACAATGCGACAATGCTTAAGAACTTGAAACCACACCTTTGTCATTTTTTTCGTCTTTTAGGTTTTTTTTATAGATGCTTTCTGATAGATGGAGGAATGGTCGCTGGTTGGGTTCTCAAATGCAAAATGTTTCTTTAAAACACCATCGGTTATCGATACACAAGAAAAAAATTCCAGCATTGTTGTACAAAAGAGTCAAGTATAATAATTTTAGAACGTCAAAACTTGCTTGTGGATGTACAACTGTGGATAGACATCTTGTTTACATCTCGCCAGCATTTTGCAAGAGTTCCCATAAACAAAAAACAGTTAACCAATTGTAATTTCCTTTCTTATTGGAAAGGTCTAGGTTATACAAAGCTGCAAAAGAAATACATCATCCCATGCAATGGCATACTGTAATGGTATTGGCTTCATATGATGGTATAACCTTAATAGACTTTTAAAACTGTTGATGAGTGCAAAGAAAATATCTGGAAATCAAACATTACAACACAGCATTTTGTGGAAAGGTACTGAAAGGACTAAAAACAATCATGAAATTCTTAGAATTGTTCAACACCTTTTTATTTAACTTGCAGTAGATAAAGTACCAACTTTCATAAAATCGTAACTGTCTTGATAGCTACGGAGAACCTACTAAGGACCAAGATTTGAAAATTAACGTGCGAAACACGTCTAAATCTCATCTTAGTTTTGGAGTACAAATTTTGGGAGTTGTTCCATTTTTACTAGCCATGGCGCGAATAATAGTGTTCAGTGCAGAAGTGGTACATACAAACTTATTCAAGGTTAAAAAGGAGGCCGGTATTACTTTGGTTAAAGATCATCTTTGAAGTATTTCAAAAACAAAGAATTGCAGGTATCATTGGTAGTCAATGTGACTTTGTGTCCCGTTGCACTTTAAAGCGGCGGCGGGATTCACACGAACGAACTCCTTTCTGCCTAATGTAGCTGCTTTAAAAGTGAATCAAGAAGAAAACAATCAAGTTAAAGTGGAATAATGGTGGACAAGAACAAAACTTATTTGTGCGGCATTAATAGCCAAAGGTTTACTATCTATATTTTTAGTGTAAAAAAATATCATGTCATGATTGTGCATCACCCTAAATGGCGGAATACCCAATTTATGTTTCTACATGTATATCACAAATTATTTACATTATCTAAGAAAAGGCGCTGTACAATCAAAAAACACACTCCACATCAATTAACGCAGATAGTAACAACGGTGAGGGGAATTGTAAATTTGTGAAAAATGGGCGAATGTGAAAATGGCAAAAAAAAAATGAGATAAAACTACGAAATAGTACAAAAAGGGAAATCTGCAAAAAGATACGAAATTAAGAAAGGAAGAAAATAAACAAATGGGCTGTGTAGAAAAGGAGGGTACTAACATTTGGGAATTGGCAAAAGGTGGAGAAAAAGCGAAGGCGATTAAAACCAGAAACAAAAAAATGAGAAAGGAAACAAATAGGAGAAAGAACAAATACGAAGATAAAACCAAACGAAAACCCAGAGAAAGAAATCCTCCCTAAAGAAGGAAAAAAACGTAGCATCTGGAAATGATGCGAAGTCTTTGTCGTTTCCCATGACCATTGCCACGTGGAAGGCCAGAATCAGCATCGTCGCCATAACCATGGCGGTCGCCATCGCTGCTTCCTCGCCGCGTCGCACGGATATACTAGGATTTACGGATAATTATAATAATAATAATAATATATTTTTCCACAAATTCTGCCAAGATTTGTTTTTCTGATCGATATCCTTTTCTTCTTTCAATGCCTTCCCTTCTTTTTCTTTTCCTTCTATGAGGCCGAGAAACTCTAAGCGGAGGAAAACTGTAGCAATTTCGACCACTTTGAAGCTCTTTTTTTGTAAAATTTCGCACTAAATTTGTTGTTCGACTATTTTGTCCGTATGCAAATTTCCAAAGATGCGCGATGGTGTTGCCGTACTGGTCGGTTTGTCCGTAATGTCCTTTGTCTTTTACGAAGAGACCGATGCCCAACTGGCAGTGCCGGCTAGTCCTTGAGGAAATCGAGGCCTGCTGGCAGGCTCCACATGGTGCAGATATGTTCAGTTTCGGCACAGTTATTAGTGTGGATTGTTGGTAGTCACTTCCCCGGTGTGCACCTTTCTTGACTGACCGACGACCGCGACATCGGCTCGATATAAATATATTTAAAAAAAATCTGTATACAAATTATCGACCTTTGTTCGCCTGTCGGTTCAGGACTTCAGGGTTTAAGTAGGCCTGTCTGTCGGTCAGTACGTCTGCGCGTCTGTACGGACACTTACGTACGGACGCGTCTGTAAACAGGACACGGTGCATGCCCGCGTAGGGTGTACAAATACATATAGGAATATATATCGTTGACATTTCTGTACGGCAAGCTGTTGTAAGAAAGGAGAGAATCAAATCCATAGATTGAGACGATGCTGACCGTACCACGGAACAGTTTCCAGGATCCTCGACCATGGATACTGCTGTACTGTACGGTACACCGTGAATCGTTATTAGCCTTATGTACGCTATATCGGCACCCCAAAATTTTGATATTGATACCCGAAATACAGTGAATGAATCTAATTTGACATTGATACCTTAAATAGAATAAATTACACTATTTAAGGACGTGGACCATAATCTGCCACGTCTCCTGGCACTAAATTAGAATGAATGACGCTAATTTTGAGACTGTCAATCGGAAGCTGAGAATCTTACCTTTCAATCGCAACTGTCAGATCCACAATCCGGCAAGTGTGTACGGAAAAAATATATTTTAAGTGGCAAAAAAAACCTTGACGCTAATAGCGATTCGCGGTGTAGTTATTCAAGAGAATCATTTCCCAGAATTATTTAAGACAATCATTTAAAACAAAGATTGTTTTTCATATAAACTAACACATATCCTTCATATAGTCGAGAGATATTTTGCCAACCTTAAACAATAGCATGAATGGTCTTCCCAAGTGCACACCCCTCCCTCCCTCCCTCCCTCCCTCCCTCCCCTCCCTCCTCTTACATCCCTCGCCCGAAAGTAAAAGGAGGCATCGGTACTTCAAAAATGGGCACCGGCCCATTATTCCACGCCCAAAAATCCACACCTCCTTAGGTGTGGAGACGCCCATTGGCTTTAATGTGACGTATCACTTCCTCCTCCTCCACCTCCGTACCGTTCTCCGAGAGAAGTTTCTAGGAAGTTTCCTCGAAATAGTACGGCATTGAGTCCACGTCCCATCTCATGGCGGTGAGAATAAAATTAGGGAACCTACAGTCGAAAAAAGTCAAAACATTGAAAAAAGTCAAAATAGTGAAAAAAGTCAAAATAGTCAAAATAGGCAAACCATTTGAAAAAATCGGCACGATTAAAAAAAAGGAAGCTATAGTCAAAATAGTCAAAACAATCTATAGTAAAAGTAGCCAATAGTCAAAATAGTCAAATAGAAGTAGTAAAAATAACCAAAGTTTAGAACATATATTTAGCCTCTATTGGGATGGCAAGAAGAGATTGAAAAAGTTATCCCAAAGTCAATTCAAAGTCAACCATCATTCTTCACCACTTTGAAATCAAATTATTGCCCAGAAAAAGACAAAGCATGCCCATCTATTGGAGGGACACAGACCAATTAAGAGATGGCAACATAAAAAAAATTAGCATGACCTTCGTCAGTAATCCCTTTTCTATCAACAAAAGACAAAATTGACAACAAAAGACAAAATTGACTACAAAAGACATAATTCACCACAAAAAACAAAACTGACCACAAAAGACAAACTTGACCACAAAAGCCAAAATTGACCACAAAAGACAAATTCCACCAACGACAGACGAGCTTTCCAGCTTCGAGATGAACAAAAAAAGAATGTGTGGACACACCAACGAACTATAGACACACACAGAGAGGGAGAGAGAGAGAGGGAGAGGGAAAGGAGTGGGAGAGGGAGAGAAGTGGGAGAAAGAACAAATACGAAGATAAAACCAAACGAAAACCCAGAGAAAGAAATCCTCCCTAAAAGAAGGGATAACGTACCATCTGGAAATGATGCAAAGTCTTTGTCGTTTCCCATGACCAGTGCCACGTGGCACGCCAAAATCAGCATCGTCGCCATCACCATGGTGGTCGCCATCGCTGCTTCCTCGCCGCGTCAAACAGATATAAAAGATTTTACGGATAACAATAATATTAAAAATAGTATTACTTTTTTTTTTCCACAAATTCTGCCAAGATTTGTTTTTCTGATCGATGACCTTTTCTACTTTCAATGCCTTCCCTTCTTTTTCTTTTTCTTCTATGGGGCGGAGGAACTCTAAGCGGAGAAATCTATAGAAATCTCGACCACTTTGAAGCTTTATTTATGTTAAATTCGCACTAGATTTGTTGTTCGACTATTTTGTCCGTACGCAGATTTCCAAAGATGCGCGATGGTGTTGCCGTACTGGTCGGTTTTTCTGTACTATACTTTGTCTTTTGAGAAGAGTACTTTACCAACTGGCAGTGCCGGCTAGTCCTTGAGGAAATCGCGGCCTACTGGCAGGCTCCACATGGTGCAGTAATGTTTCAGTTTCGGCACAGTTATTAGTGTGGATTTTCGGTATCCTCTTCACCAGTGTGCACTTTTTTGAATTACCGACGACCGCGACATCGGCTCGATATATATATATATATATATATATATATATACATATATATATATATATATATATATATATATATATATATATATATATATATATATATATATATATATATATATATATATAGGGAATTGATCATGACAGTGACTGTTTTGGTTGCGCACAGTCATTTACGTCACTTTCTCAAAAATTGTACGTTTGAAGTACATAATGGTACAGATAAAGTACCGTTAGTACAAATTTGACGGTCAATCGGTTGGACAACTTTGACTTTCAAAATATTGTTTCAACCGGTTAAAATTTTGCCGCACTTGCGGACGTCGACCGTCATAATATAATTAGCAATTCACACGACCGGCGAACGTTTACGGTAACAAAATTGCGGCAACCACATGTAAATAAAAGTGTTGCAGACAGTCACTTTTTGTCTTTACGTGAGCTCCATGGTGAGAGCACTTACCCGCAAAATTGAAATTGAATCGTGTAAGCGTTACATTGAACTTAGACGCAAATTGAAACGAAACCTCTTTAAACTAAACTGAACTACACCGTCGATCGTATTTAGCGTGTAGAAATTATTAGTGTGTAGAATAATTTAGTGTCATGTACACTAATTTTGACTTAGAAAAATTTTGAAAAAAAAGTTATACACTATTTTTCAACGAGCGCCAATATGGGTACAGCTGATTTGTCGAGAGGATATTCACAGTAATATAGGAAAAAGTACAAATTATGACAATTCGTACACTGTCGCATACTTTCACAGTAATTAATTCCTAACTCTAATTTCGGTTTTTTAGGGGTGTAGGCAATACGCGACAAATAAATGTACACTAAAACAGGTACAGGTACGAAATCTTTTAATTCACAGGGCAGTTTTTCGTGTGATAGAAGATATTTTTAAAAATGTCTGTACTTGTATAATTCAAAAGTACATTTTTATACGAACCGACACGTTCCGTACTCCACACTAATAAAAACATACATAAATTAAAATTGTGTACACTAATTGTTCATCTCGTAATTAGCGTACAGGAAAAATTAGTATCGTTTACCCTATTTTAGGTAAAACCCTCAAAATTTAGCGGCGTCGAATTAGTGTTCAACAGGCTAAATACGATCTACGGTGTACTGCAAGGTTTGTACGGTAATATGAAAACGCACGAAACGAAATTTTGCTGTCAATGTAAGAATGTTGATTCGTAGATAGTGTGGCTCGATTTCATCGCGCGTGACGACGCGCATTTTTTTCATTTAATTTCAATTGATATATTTTACGCCGGTTCGTTTTATTATAATGTACAAAGTTTATTTCGTTTCGTGCTTTTTAATATTTCCGTACAAAGACTTATAGTACAGTACTGTACTTTAGTTTAAAAAGGTTTCGTTTCAATTTGTGTCTAAGTTTAATGTAACGATTACAGGCGGTTAAGTGCTCTCACCGCGGAGCTCACGTAAAGACAAAAAGTGACTAACAGCAACACTTTTATTTAGATATTTACATGTGGTTGCCGCAGTTTTGTTACTGTAAACGTTCGCCGGCCGTGTGAATTGTTAATTTTATTATGACGGTCGACGTCCGCAAGCGCGGCAAAATTTTAAGCGGTTGAAACAATATTTTGAAAGTCAAAGTTGTCCAACTGATTGACCGTCAAATTTGAACTCAACGGTACTTTATTCGTACCAATATGTACTTCAAACGTACATTTATTGACAAAGTGACGTAAGTGACAGTGCACAACCAAAACAGTCACTGTCATGATCAATTCCCTATATATATATATATATATTTAGAAATCTGTATACAAATTATCGACTTTGGTCGCCTGTCGGTTCAGGGTTTAAGTAGGTCAGTCTGTCCGTAACTGTGGTATGTATGGGTGATATCTTTGTAATGCGATACTGCATGCCCTACAATTACTATTGTGGGTATCGGTAAATTATTTCGCGAGATTCGCATTCCAATATCGAATGAAAGTTTCCTCGATATATTCATCGACCAAGAGAAATTGCCGAATATAGGTCTAAAATAAAGTCCTATAGCCATGGTACAAAAAGTATTTCTCTCGCCGCCCACCGAAAGCCGAAAAAAATGGAAATTTGATTTTTTTTATGGCTCGATATATTGGCGATACGATATATTGGCGATATATCGCCAATATATCGCGATAATTTGGTTTTCGATATATTGAAGCGATATATCGATTATCGGTTACCTGAAATTCGATATATGTCGAATATCGGCAAAGGGTCCTCGATACCCAACACTAACAAATACACATAGGAATATATATTGTTGACATTTATGTACGGTAAGCTGTTCAAAGTAAGGAAAGAATCAAATCCATAGATTGAGATGATGCTAACCGTACGATGCAACAGTTTTACTAACAACATTTGTGATGATGAGATGTACGAATGTACAAATTTTCCCGATTGTTAGGGTACTTTTGCATGTGCTAAAGTTACAGTTATTTTTTGTCGTTTTCTTCTATAACTTAGAAAAAAACGAGAAAATCTACAGCCGTACCGAAAAAACGAAATTAACACCGTACAAGTTACGTTTCCTTACAACTTTAAATGTACTACAGTTTGTCCTCTAGCTCATTTCGACCCACTTTTGCGTCCTTCCAGCTCATCTTCAAACTATATTTCATATCACCTCGCGAGGTGATTTTAAATATAGTTCCAGGATGCGAGCGAATAGGCAGACGCTGAAACACGTGCCGGGTGTTTGTGCGCGGAGTACCAAAAAAAAAAACTAACTGCACGTTTACGGCCTGTACGTACCGTATTCCGTGCGCTGTTTTCCGTACAGGGGCCGTGGAGGGGTCTCGACCAACGGACGCCATTTCGCAAAAGCGTGAAGGCGCCTCTTTCCTTCCCCCTCATATCCTTCCTCAACGTTCTCTGTCGTAACACTCCTTTCTCAAACACACGTGCCTTCACATATACGGCGTAGGAAAAACATTGGGCACCTTTCGACAAGCGGGAAGAGAAAAAAAAAACCGCATTTCTGTGCAACAGCGTAAGGTATTTTATAGTTTCTTCATAATGAATAGCAAATTTCATATTCTTCATTGTTGTACCTTCTTTATATGTTTTGTAGGAGCTTTTTGGTGTTTCTGATTTAAAATATTGTTTATATAACATGTGTATTTTTGTATATTAATGTGTGTGTACATGTATTTATATAGAGAGAGATATAATTATACATGTAGAGTTGTATATATACATATACAGATATATATAAATATATATAGTCATGATATACATAAAAGTATGATATATATAATAGTTCTGCCAACCGCCTGTCTGCCTGCCTGCCGGCCTGCCTGCCTGTCTGCATCTGTATATATATAAGTCATACAGATACATATCTATAGGCATATATACAGATGTATATGTATGTACTTGGCTGGCAGGCAGACAGGCAGGCGGTTGGTAGTAATATATATACCTCTATAAATATATTTTTATCTCTATATAAATGCTCATCTCTGTATATATATAGATTTCTCTGTATATATATATATATATATGTTTATATGTGTATATATATGTATATATATGTGTATATATATGTATATATATGCATATATGTGTATATATATGTATATATATGTATATATATATGTATATATATGTCTATATGGATATGTATATGTATATATATAAGGTCATACAGATACATATCAATTGAGAAATATACAGATGTATATGTATGTATTTGGCCGGCAGGCAGACAGGCAGGCGGTTAGGAAACAGGTTGTCAGGCAGTTAACAGGCGGGCAGGCAGTTAGCAGACATATACATATATATACATATATTTTTTTATAATCACACAAATACATATCTATAGATATATATATACATATATTTATTTATAATCATACAGATACATATCTATAAATATATATACAAATGTGTATGTATGTATTTGGCTGGCAGGCAGACTTGCAAGCGATTGGCAGACATATTATATTTATGTAGTTGGCTGGTAGGCAGGCAGGTAGGCGGTTGGCAGGCAATTAGTGAGGCAGTTAACAGGCAAGCTGTTGGCAGACTATATAAATAAAGTCCTACAGATACATATCTATAGATATAAATAAAGATGTATATGTATGTCTTTGGCCGGTAGGCAGACATTATATATATATATATTTATATATATATGTAAACTCTCTTTATCTCTCTCTCACTCTCTCGACTCTCTTTCTCTCCCTCTCTCTTTCTCTCTTAAAAACCCTTAATCTTCACCAATATATCATAATACCCTGAAAATCTGACCCAAACCTTCCCAATCTGTGAAGAATATCTTCAACCTGTCCTAATCTATGCCATTTTTTGTCACTTTTCCATTAATTTGTTGCATGTTTTTTACTCAATTCGTAGATAACATGTTGGAGAACATGACGCTCCATGCGTTCCGAACGCGAACAACATAGAGGAGCTTTTAATCCGTAGTCCACAATGTCTACGCACAATTCCTCCTTCTATGACTTTTGGTCTTGTGGTTGCATCCCAAAGTCCCCCACCAAAAAGCGTAATGAGCCCTACAAGCCTGAGTCGACTATTCACTACACAAACTCCGCCGCTGCATAATGTGACGAGTCCCACAAACTAATTCTTTCCAAACTTTATTCCAAGGAATTTTTTTAGTTAGAAAAGCTAGGTAATAACTTCGAATGCTAAAATCATGAGGTGTTAGATTTTTTATACGGTAACATTAAAACCAATTCCGATGAGATTACGAAGAAAAAGGAAGACATGGCATAATGCTATTGAGGTGTGTTTTTTATCATTTTTTTTTGGTTGGGATAGGGGTAAATTTTTCTGAAAAGATATTTGTGGATGCCTTTATTTTCAATACTTTATATCTTTGGAAAACTAAAAGGGTGAGTCTGAGAATTATGTAATCTTTATAAACATCAAAAAGATATTTAATATATTTTTCCTATTTTCCCCCGTCTCTTGTTAACCTCTATGTCTCTCTATCCTTGTATCTGGCTCCATCTCTCTCTATGTCTCTCCGTGTTTTTCTCTGCAGCAGTCGCTTGTCTAACGTCTCTTTTCTCTGTCTCTTGTCTAACGTCTCTTTTCACTCTCTCTGTCTGTGTTAGTCTTACTCTGTCAAGTCTTACTCCGTCTTTTCTCTGTCTCTGTTTGTGTCAGTCTGGCTTTGTCTCTGTCTCTGTCTTTTCTCTGTCTCTGTCTTTTCTCTGTCTCTATTCTGTCTATTCTGTCTTTGTATCTTTTTTGTCTCTATCCCTGTCTGTGTCTGTTTCTGTCTATGTTTCTGTCTATCTCTGTCTGTGTATCTTGTCTGTCTCTGCTCGTCTTTGTATCTTGTCTCTGTCCATGTCTTTGTATCGTCTCTTGTTTCTTACTTTTTCTCTTGGTCTCTATGTATCCGTCTCTTTGTTTCTGTCTTTTTGTCTTGTATCTCTCTGTCTCTGTCTCTTTTATCTTGTTTGTAATCCAAGTGCATTTTTGGAGTTGTTATAAAGTTTATTTCCGCACTTAAACCATCCGAATTCCGTAGCTGAGCACTATAATTGATTGCTGTAACAAGTGTTTCTATTAACTGTTTATTAATTGTAAGTCAGCAAAATTAATATGGTACTTGAATCCTTAAATCTGAGCATTATTGTTAATGGAACAATACATTTTTGTTTTATACCGAGTATGGTAAGCATGTGATTGATGTTACCAAGAACCGCAATTGCAATTGACAAATTGAAGTCATCAAACATTTCTCAAACATGGAAATTAGTCAATTTCAGGAAGTAAGGTAAACACCTCAACAATTGAAAGATGTAAGTGACAAAGGTAATTGACCACTTACTGAAAACTGTTAACTGGAAATTTTAAATGAGAACATATGCTGCTGAAAGATGTGGCTTAGCAGTAACAGTAATTCCCTTGGAAAGTAATTCCGATGGTAATGTAAATTGACTGTCCAGCAGTAGCAGGGAACAATTGTGAAAACTGAAATTGGGAACAACTGTAGTTGAAATTTATAACTTGTAACACATGGAATCGACAGCAAGACAAAGAAGACACAGAGATAGAGAGACGCATACAGAGATAGAGAGACAAGAGACGAGACATAGATTCCAAAACACAAAGACAGAGCATAATAAAATAGACAAAGATACCGAGGCAGATACCCAGATAGAGACAAAGACACAAGACAGAGAAATACAGTGAGACAGAGACAAAGAGACAAAGAGATAAGACAAAGAGAAACGTGATAGTCAGAAAGACAAGACAAAGAAATACATGATGGAGAGACACAGAAAGGCAAAAGACAAAAAAATGATAAAGAGATAGAGGCAACAACAAAGAGCGATAGAGGAGGATTGTCACAAGAAACAAGAGACAAAGACATGGCCAATATATACAAATTAAAACACAAACACTAGAAATTGTATGCCAAATGTAAGAAAACATAAAACAAAAAGGTTGGCTTTGCTATTCGACAGAAATTTGAATGTTATAGATCACACTAAATGTCTGCACCATAAGTTATTTTGCTAAACCCAAAAAAGATAAAATTGTTCAAAAAAGTATAATCTTGAGAAAAAAGTAGACTAAATGTCGTCCCTGTACATGCAACATATCAAAACCTAGTTGTAATGTCGGCCACCATTTTCGTTATAGCCGTTTGAGTTATCTTTCAAATTTGTCGGTCCTCAAATATGGACGCCAAAAACGTTTTCATGACAATTTGGATGGTCGTTATCAAAACAAGTGACAAATTTTGAATTATCATCACCAAATGTTGCTTCTTCTGTTCTTGATCCACCCTGAAAAATATTGGCAACTTTTAATGTTAAAATCCATACAGTTTCTAATATTGAGTTGGCATATTTCGATGTTATATTCCAATTTCACCTTTTTAATTAATCTATGTTAGTTTCACTTGCGTAAGTGTGGAAGTTGAGATGAATTTCATGTATGAAACATGTCGTTTTCCTAATACCATGAATTCCACTTTCGTCTATAAATGCACCCCAAAATAAAAACAACAACCTGTCGATTTCAATTTAATTTCCTTTTTTAACAATATTTAATGTCAATATATCAAATAAAAGAGTAGAATGTTTAGTTCATGTTTAGAATGTAGTTCAGTTTATAATGAGCCGAAAGCAACCATGATATATTGTGAAAACTGTGTACTAAACTGTAAATAGGAAATTAGTTCACATTGTAAGTTGTTCAAACAGTTACAATGAGCAAAAACAACCTTGAAATAGTGTCAAAACTGCGTATCGAACTGAATGGAGGAATACTGAAAAAGGAAATGCAGTTCAGATTGTAAATTGTTCAAACAATTATAATGAGCCGAAAAAAACCATGAAATAGTGTCAAAGTGTGTACTGAACTGAAAATAAGAAAATAGTTCAGATTGTAACTTCTAGAAAAGTCATAACAAGAGGAAAACTACAGTGCATTAAACTGAAATTAACAAAATATTTCTGATTGTGAACAGTTCTACAGTAAAAACGAGCAGAAAATTACATATGTAAATTGTTTTTCCTCTTTTATTTCACGTTACATCTTTGGCTTTTGAGGCATATAATGTGTTTAAACTCCCTTTGCAATATCCTGTTTTCATTACCCAACAACATTTGCCAATATCACATGCAAGTTTGAACATACATTGATGTATAGAAGACAGTAAACAAATGTTTGTCATCCTTCCCTATTTCATTACACTATGTTGATATGCTTTGAATCCATTTTTGCAAGAATGGTGAAAGTGGATGGTGGAAAGTAAAAAGACACGACATGGTAGAGAAGAGAAGGGCGTTCTGTGGCGTGATCAGCACGGCAATGTGCTGAAAGCCTCCACGTCGACAATGTGGCGTACAAAGAATACAAAATTTGTCAGCGTGTGGAGAGACGCCTCAATTGAAGCCGAGTGGAAGTTTCGCCTCATTTTTTGTACCACTTCATCTGTCACACTTTTTCGTACACGTCTACGTAAGTCACATTTTTAAGTAAAGTTATTTGCGTTTACATCCGAATGCTCTAAAAGTTGTACGGGAAATCTTCGCTAAAAAACAAAGTTACAAGACTAAGTTTCGGTTACATGCGAAAGTACCCTTAATAGTGACACGATGCACAAATTCAAAGTAAGTAAGTAACGTAGATCCACTTTCGAATACGGCAATTTCATAGTTCAACAAATGTCGGCATGACGTACTCTCCGTACCTCCAGGATTCTCATTTAGGAATACGACTGTATGCACCGCTTGGTTCATTTAATCGGAAGTACGGACGCCATGTGCGACAGGAAGCATGTCAAACTTTTCCAAAAAGACAAAAGACAGTACGGCCAGTGGGCGAAGGTTTCTTCTAGAAGAGTAGTGGGCGTACGAACGCAGTGACCAAGTCGGAAACATCGTCGCAAATCTCCGGCAGCCGACAAACGTTGACCATGGAGCAGTCGACTGAAACTCTGTCGCGGATTTGACACAAAGAAGCCGACAAGGAAGAAAAAGAAAGATTTTATTTTGAAAAACGCGATGGTTAAACCATAAACGTACAAAACTTGATTGAAAAGTAAAATTGTTCAATACACCGCGAATCGTAATTAGAGTAATGAAAAAATTAGAGTAAAAAAACAAAAAAAAACAATTAGAGTAATGAACTCTAATTATTGTGATAAAACTTTTTCACAGAGGAAGTTTACTCTAATTTATTTAAGTACTCTATATTTGGTTATGTCGGCTATAATTATCCGCGCTGAAATAATGTACACTAAATTACGTAGACATACAAAATCTGTCGGTCCGTATAGTTTTGACGTCATTATGACGTTAGTACTATTTGTCGCGCTAAATGTCAGTTAATGTTCACGCTAACGCCGATGCAGTCGACGGACGAGAGTTATGGGAACAGTTTTTTTTCGATATGATTGATTTTTTGTTTAGTGCGAATTCACGTGCGAGTGGATTTTATTAAATCATTATTTGTACCTTTTTACTTATAAAAGTACAATTTTGCACGGTCGGGCGTCGTCCGTACTCCACACTATTTAAAACTAACCTATATTATAATTTTTAACGCTTATTAAACCTTACCTAAATTAGAATAATGAAAAAATTAGAATCATTTACTCTATTTGACGTGATAGAGTCGAAATTTCGAGCGACCGAATTAGCGTTATTTACTCTAATTGCGATTCGCGGTGTACCATTAAAGGCTAGAATTGTAAAACCAAAAGTACGTACAAAAATTGTAAAAGCAAACCAACACACAGAGTAAAGGAAAGCAAAGAAAACATAACACAAAAACAAAAACAAACACTAAAACTAAACTATAACAGCCTTAAAATTACACTTTATAGAGGGCCTAGATGACAAAAAAGGGCCGTCGGCCCAAAGCCTAATACAAAACTACACTAAAGGTCTGAGGAACAAATATCATCAATGTGCACCGGGTGGCGGGCAGGTAAATCTCGTAGGCCTTGGCCATCGTTCACCACCCTGCTTTGTCGGATAAGATACGATGCTTGAGATCGTTGAAGGGCAACAAAGTTATGTTGGCTGTAAAAGGTTGACATGAGAGCCAACGGAGGGCTGCCAGGTCCTCGAGCCTCAAATGACCGTCGAGCACAATCACGGATGAAGTTGTTGAACGACAGGTCCAAGGCCCCAAATATCTCCAAAGCAAACGGTATGAAGTTGTCGGCTGGGTCCTGATGAGCGTAATCGCGTTCTTTAGAAGCCGCTGCATCCCGAGCCGCAACACCAATATGTAATGCCGCACGCGTTAAAACATGGGATCTCGTCGGGTCGGTCAAAACTACACCCCCCAATGTTCTCTGTGCGCCTTGCAAAAATACGAGGTCCACACGAGGGTCACGCACTCCCCGAGATTAAGAACTTGGCAAGAGGATATGCGACACCTCATGTTTTACCGTATACCCGGCTTCACTACCAACAAAGGCGACTACATCTCGAACCATGTCATGCGCCACTGTACGTTCTCCACCATGTGAACAACGCAACAAATGGACGCCTTGTTCATCTATAGATTGGCCACAAACGCAACAAGGCTTTCCCAAAAGGGAAGGGTGTGGCAAGCCAAGGCGTAGACGGAGTGCACAAGAAAATTGTTGAGAAGATAAACGAGGTGAGGCAAAAATTGGAGTAGCGACGAGCCAAGCCCCAACACGTGTTCTTGAACAAGAGCGCAGTGGAGCCCGTGCGTTTACTGTAGGTAGCGCCTCAAGTAGGTTCTTAAAATCAGCAGCGACGACCTTATCGGTGATATGTTGTTGCACCCGGGAATGAGTGCTGGTGAGGAGGGTAGAGAATGGAGGAACGACATCTTGGGCATCAGCTGGCAAAAGTAAACGAGTAGACAATAAGGTTTGCTGAAAAAATGAAGATCCTTCTTCAACGGTAAAGATCGCATGGGCCAAGATAGAATTATTATCTACCACAAACCTCGAACTAATGATGGATGCCACTAAAGCCCAACTACCCAAGTAAGCGGCCGATGCTATGGTCGCTGTAGGACACAGACCAAGACCTCGAAAAAGACGTGTAAAGCAGATTGGCGACGAGCGAGAAGCCCTTCCAAGCGATAAAAAATACCATGCCCAAAGAGTTGATGCAAAATCGAAAAGAGAAGATTATCAAAATTCGAAAGTGTGGTAAGGAAAGAAGAACTTGGGGGTACAGTGCGCATTAAGTACAAGGGAAGTTGCAAAAAACCACGAATTAAAATAGTGAAAGCCACTTGGGAATCAGGCATTTTCGAAACGTCCTCAGAGTGAGAAAGGTAGTTTAATAAAGCATCCGTAACAAAATGGTGAACAAATTCATGGGCGCTAATTGGAGAACCTAAAACCCTTAACCCTTCTTGAGGCGTAGAAAAACGAAAGCCTACAAGGAGAGGGAAATTTGGTTGCAGACTAATTGGTGACCACGCAACACATTTAGGGACTTTGACTGACAAGCCTATCTTTGAAAGTTGCTTAGAAAAATAGAAAGTTGCTCAGAAAAATAGTGGAGGGCAAGAACCACCAAGTCTGGTGGACCGATAATATGTGTGTCATCCGCCATCGAAGGGAACAAACAATTAGGGAAAGTCGTAGCGAATGCTCGCAAGGCTTGTAAGTGAGCCAAAGCAAATAAAGGGGCTCCCAAAGGATCGCGTTGACGAATACCGGTAACTGAGTCCAAAGTGGGAAAATCTCCCAAAGGGCCACCAAGGGAGTAAATAAGTGAGCTGGGCGAGGAGTAAAAGGTGCGAACAAAAGGGAAATTTTGGTTGATGGGAGGGGGGGCTTGTCGCAACTCGCGAAAGATGGTGTTGCGATCCACAGTGTTTAAAGCATTAGCGATATCAACTTGGAGAACGACCCAATTTGGGTGCAGGTCTATAGTTGCAGGTAAACCATGGACGACTGCCTCACAACCCCCTCGTGTAGCGACACCAAATTAATGAGGGGAAAAATAATCGTCGAACAACCCTTGAAGTTGTAGACATAATGATAGAGCCACAAGACAGTACAAAACCCCCCCTACAGAAAAAGGTGGAACACCTCCACTAAGGTTTGAAACAATAGCTAGACGTGTTGCTGCCAAAAGGGGTACTATAGTGCATGGCACATTTCCTTGTGAAAATTGGGAAGCCACCTTAAACATTAAATCAAAACCCTAGGATGAATTTTATGAAGGGAAAATATCTCGAAAAGGCTCATATACCATCCCAAAAGGTCTCCCAGCCGAAACATGAGGGGATCGGACAAGATCTTTGGCGAAAGTATCTTGGTCAAGCTTAAAAGAGTCTAGAGGGTCATATGATTTAATAAAAGGCAAAGGTTCATTGGGTGCGGTGGGGTGAAGTGTGGCGAAGGGCCTGAACCGTTGACTTTGAAGCTGGAGATGGTGCGAAAGGCCGAAGAGCGCGAGCTGCTCAAGAAAGTTCACTGCAACGCCGAAGGTGCACAGCGCGACTTATGTGGGCTGTGGAGGTAGGAAGTGGAGCTTGACAGCGAGGAGGAATCACAAAAAGGGAGATAACTCTATCTCTATGTTCTTGTTGAAGAGATTCCCAATCCGCGCCGAAGAATCGTTGACATCTAGAACGTGATTCACGGGATCGAATAGCGCCCCCACAAAAAGGTAAGACTAGAACCCAAGACTGGAACCCAAAGTGGAAACAAAAGGAAAAGGTGCCAGGCCTCTTAATTATTAACATCGTTAGCTAAAATTACGAGTGGGAACTAAAGTGCTGCTTGGACGACCTCTTGAAGATGTGGAGAATTGCGTGAGTAAAGTTGAGGCTGAGGGTAACCGAGATGATAACAACCCAACACATAACAGTTGCGGATAAACTCCCAATCGTTATAAGAGGGGTGTTGTGGATTCAAGGAATTAGTAAGAGAAGGGCTGCTTGGAGAAGGCGACGGAGTCAAAACAACCTTTGGAGACGCTCTCACATGTCTCGCGAAAATAGTGCTGGCAGCCTACTGCAACTCTGAGACTTCCATTGGTACTCAGAGTAGCAGCTTGCTAGAAGCCTATAGGATAACCTCAGTTCTTTAAGCTTTGTCTGAATATTGCTGACATCCTGAAAGAATATAGATTGACCAAACTGCCCCCTCTTGGAAGGGCTGATTCCCCTGAGTCTGCCACAAAAAGAATTCTTGAATTTCCTCCCTTGAGCAGTTAATTATCAATGGTCAAAAATGACCCTTTTATACAAGAGCCCTCTAAGAGAGAGAGGTGGCTACCTCTAATTTTCTAAGTCCTAAACCCCTCTCTAAACTCTCTCCTACTGATGTACGGAACTAATCAATTGAGTGTACAGTACAGAAAGGTACTTGGTCCGAAGTACTTTTTGTACGGCCATTGTAGGACATGGCCAGAAAGACGACGCCTGACATATTCGGGTTTGTCATAGTATGTCCCCAAGATGCCGTCATCCAAAGTCATGTTTCTACGTGTCACCCGTTGTGGTTATAATCAAAAACCGCTAAATCGACCATTCCGCGATGCTGGCTTCTTTCTCTGTCGTTAGATTGATGTCGGCCTTAATTTATAGCCGTTAAAAATACAAGTAGTACATTTCCCGTGTAATTCACTATTAACTGTGTCTGTGTGATTGTGGTCCATTTCTTAGTAAATTGAACTTCCATTTTTCGTCATCTTTAAGTAGCTATCATACCGTATATACTTTAGCACTGGTCTTAGACTAGAGGGTAATACTAACGGCTACTTTGACGGATGGTAGGTACCAGGATCAAATCCTGGGTCCGTCAATCCTTTTGGTAAGTTTACCAAGGATCTGCCTTTTGACTCTAAAAAGAGCATAGGCAGCCGTGGCTCTAGCTTCCTCTCTAGCCTTTAGTGACTACGACAAGTTTGGGGGCTAGAGAGAGAAGTTAGAAGCAGGCTGCCTCTGCTTTTTCTTGCTCTTATTTAAATCATTTAACTAAGCTAGAAAATACCTTTAATTTCAACACTCCCCTTATTCTCTAGTCACTTTTAATTTTAAGTCCACATTTCTCTCTGCAAAAAATTAATTTAGGAGAAGGTATAGGCTTGGTCATCATGTCTGCCACCATCTCAGTGTCTGGTCTGTATTCTAGACTTATTATTTTGTTCTCCACCTTTTCCCTAATAAAGCTAAATCTGATGTCCATGTGTTTTGCATTAAAATGATGTTTGGGATTAGCAGCAATTGCAATTGCTGCTTGATTATCACAAAATATTTTTTTCTGAATTCCACTCTTAAGATGCCCCAATTCACCAAGCAAGGATTTATCCCACATCAATTCCTTCACAGCAGAGCAAGATGCCATATACTCTGCCTCCATGGTAGATTGAGCAATGACCTTTTGCTGCTTATTGCTCCAGCAAAGAGCACCATTCCCCACATACAACACATATCCAGATGTATATATTCTCATCGGAGCATCCCCATAGCTGGCATCACTCCAAGTGGTGATGTCATTGTTTTCCCCACCCAAATGCAGCCATAGATCCCTAGTTTCTATGAGATATATGAGGACCCTTTTTGCTGCTTCCATATCCTTTTTGGTAGGAGCATTCAGACTCCTACTAAGCACTCTTATAGCTGCTGCCAAATCCGGTCTGGTACAATTCATAAAATATATCAGACTGCCCACTACATGTCTGTATAGAATAGTTTGCATAAACTTCTTTTCTTTTGGACTTAGTTCATCATCTAGAATTAGGATGTCTGCTTCCTCACTCCCCTCACTTCCCTTCTTTAGATCCATGGGAGTCGTGCAATTGTTGGCTTTGAAATTTTTCTAGCATGTTTCCAATTGCCTCTTTTTGAGTTAGTCTAATTATCATTTTTTTCCTATCTCTCTCTACTTGTATTCCCAGAATATATCTAGCCTCCCCCTTATCTTTCATTTCGAATCTTCCCTTTAGATATGTTTTTAGTTTGTTAATTTTCTTTAATGACTTACTTAGAACAAAAAGATCATCAATTAAATTGCAATAAGATGACATTTTCCTCATTTTCAAGAACATTAATTGAATGGTCTAAACAGATGCGAAAGTATCCCAGACTGGTAAGGAACTCATCAAGTTTCTTGTTCCACTGTCTGGGCGCCTGTTTCAAACCATAGAGAGATTTGATCAGGCGGCATACCTTACTTTCCTCTCCTTGTTCCACGAAACCTTCTAGCTGGCGCATGAAAATCTCCTCCTCTAGTTCTCCATGTAGGAATGCTGTCTTTATGTCCATCTGGTGTACTTCCATGTCTTCTACAGCTGCTTGACCGAGAAGTATTCGGACCGAGGGAAATCTGACGACCGGAGCAAAGGTTTCTTCGTAGTCTATTCCCTCTTTCTGAGTAAAACCTTTCGCCACTAACCGAGCCTTATACCGCTCAATTGTATTGTCTGGATTCAGTTTTAGTTTGAAAACCCACTTACATCCAATTGGTTTTCTATCGGGTGGACAGTCCACCAGCTCCCATGTATCAGCCGCCATGATTGAAGCCATCTCTTCATTGATGGCCGTCTTCCACCGGTTTCTTTCCGGACAGTTCATTGCCTCTTCATATGTTTGAGGTTCATCCGGGTGAGATAGTTTAGTTACCTTGTTATTAACTTGTTTCTCTTGAAGCCTTTTGCTGCTTCTTCTCCCTCCCTCAAAATCTGCGGCTGGAATAGATGGTTCTCGTGGATTCTTTCGATTCACCACGGCTTCTCCCCTGTCCCTCGGATCCATATCCGTTTCCACCACGTCTTCCGCTTGTGTCATTGGCGTTTCCAAGTTCAAGTCTTTCTCTGTCTGTTTTGCATCTACAAGGATATCATCCGAACTTGGAAGAGTATCCATTTCTTGAAAATCCGGATAGTTAGGGAGATGAAAGTCATCAGAATTGTCTGACTCAACTCTGATTCTGACTGATTTTGAGGATTTAAAGGGATCTACCGACTTCCCTTCATCCATAACTACTAGATGTTTTACTAATATTATATCTTCTCTCTTTAGATCATATACTCTATACCCATTTACATCCTCATCATATCCTAGCAAGTATCCGGGTTTCCCTTTACGATCTAGTTTCCAGTTTGATTTATCTGTATCTAAACTAAAGACTTTACTACCGAAAACCTTTAAATGATATAGATCTGGTTTTTGGCCGGTCCATTTCTCATATGGAGTTAGGCCTTTCACCGCCGAAGTTAGAACTCTGTTTCTAAAAAGATTTGCACAATTCATAGCTTCTGCCCAAAATCTTTTTCTTATCCTTTTATCTGACAACATACTCCGTGCACTATCATTTAGTGTCCTCTTCAATCTCTCGGCAACACCATTCTGTTCCACGTTTTTTGGAACTATCTTTTGATGTTGAACACCATCCTCCCTTAAGAACTCCTCAAACTGATTGGAGGTATATTCTCCTCCATTGTCACTT
This sequence comes from Zygnema cylindricum, assembly GCA_037447655.1. Taxonomy (NCBI): domain Eukaryota; kingdom Viridiplantae; phylum Streptophyta; class Zygnematophyceae; order Zygnematales; family Zygnemataceae; genus Zygnema; species Zygnema cylindricum. The sequence goes on from JBBHKE010003457.1 coordinate 170,215, forward strand.
CTTACTCTCTTTATATGCCTTATATTGTTTGAAATACTCCCAAGTTTCTGATTTATTTTTCAGAAAGTATACTCGGGAGTATCGGGACCAATCATCAGTAATGGTTAGCATAAATCTTTTGCCTCCGGGTGATGACACTCTCGCCGGTCCCCAAATGTCTGTGTGTACCAAATCCAGAACTTTTTCTCCTTTATAAGTTGCTTCCTTTGGGAATGGTTATCTGTGTGCTTTACCTTGAGCACACCCACTACAATCACTCACATTATCATTTTCCCCAAAGCGTATCCCTTCAACTACTCCCAACTTTTTCATTTCTCTTAACTTTTCTAGATTCACATGCCTAAGTCTCTTATGCCACAACATAATATCATTGACACCAGCATAGTAAAGTTTGAGTTTTTCATTACTTAAAGCAAGCCTGCACATTCCTTGGCTACCTTTCTTAGCAGTGAAATACACATCTTCCTCAAAGCTAGCTGTAAAGAATCCTTTTCTGGTGCTAGTTTCAAACCCTTTATCATCTAATACAGACGTAGAGATAAGATTCTTGTTTAACTCCGGAATAAACAATACATCGAAGAACGTAACTATTGAGGTTTTTCCCTCCACTACGAATTTCAGATCTACCAATCCTACATAAGTTTTGGTCACTACCCTCCCATCCCCATATTCAATCTCTACAATTGGAATCTTTCTCAGCTTAGTAAACAGATGCTTATCTTTGCACATGTGCATGGATGCATGTGAATCCACAATCCAGCCTCCTTCACCTTTCAGTCCACCGAGAGCACATTTCTGCTTTGGTGAAATTTCGACTTCAGTTTTTGCCTCCAACTCCTCATCCAAGAGAAGTTCGTCGTCCTCCTCATCGGACTCCTCCTCGAGTACCTGTTTGACCAGTGCCTTTTTCTTCCCTTGTGTTTGACCCTCGGTCTGCCCCTCCTTTATCCGAAGCTCGGTCAGTTTGGTACATTCTGCCATGTAATGCTCAGGTTTCTTACAGAAATGACAAAGCCCTTTTGTTCCCCTTGTTTCGGATTCATCGGATTGATTTTTCAGGTCTCCCCCTCTATGGCTTCCAATGGGTTTCCGTGAATCTTTGTTTCTCCAACTTGCTCCAGCCGCCAAGGCTTGTCCATTCTTAACTACCCTCCGGATTTTGATTGTATTCTCTCAGACGAGAATCATACCAACTACTAAATTCTATATCCACCTGGAGTCCGGTAGATCGTGTACCCGGTTTATAATGTTCTCATACTCATCGGGTAGTTTAATGAGTAAGCAGTGTACCTTTGCCTTCTCGGTTTCTACTTTTCCGGCACACTCTAACTCCATTAAGAGTATAGCAAGCTTATTGCAGAAATCGAGCATCTTCTCTCCTTTTTGAAAGTATCCATTGATCCTTTGGTCGTCTAGCTTCTATTCCTGAATAATACCGCTACGGTACATCTGTATAAGCGCATCCCTCAGATCGGATGCCCTTTCCACCTGCAAATGAGGACCTGCGAGTCGTTGTGTGAGATGACGGAGGACAAAATGCTTGGCTGCCATGTTGTTGTAGTCCCAGGTATCGATATCATTCTCCTCATTCCTTAGAATAGGAGACATGAAAGCAGATCCGGTTGCTATAGGTGTGGATTTCTCTTTTTCTTTCCCTTTTTCCATCATGATGCTTTCTCTATCTTCTAATTCCTCTGATGACGGTGGATGTGGTTTCCTACCAAATCTGCTTCCTCCAAACCCTGGAGGAATAGTAGGACCGGATGGGCGCTTCACTCGCCCACTCACTATTCCCCAAAATCTTTTCTCACATAGGGCTCCCATCATTATACTCTCCCAGTAGATGAACCCAGTCCCATTGAATATGGGCACCCTAGAGGGTGGGCCCATAACCTACAACTCTGAGACCTCTATTGGTACTCAGAGTAGCAGCTTGCTAAAAGCCTCTAGGATAACGTCAGTTCTTTAAGCTTTGTCTAAATATTGCTGACACCTTGACAAAATACAGACTGACCAAACTGCTCCCTTTTGGAAGGGCTGATTCCCTTGAGTATGCCACAAAAAGAATCCTTGAATTTGCTCCTCTAAGCAGTTAATTATTAATGGTCAAAAATGATCGTTTTATACAAGAGCCCTCTAAGAGAGAGAGGCGGCTACCTCTAATTTTCTAAGTCCTAAACCCCTCTCTAAACCCTCTCCTACTGATGTACAGAACCAATCAATTGAGTGTACAGTACAGAAAGGTACTTGGTCCGAAGTACTGTCTTTACTGCCATTGTACGATATGGCCAGAAAGACGACGCCTTCCATATCCGGGTTCGCCATAGTATGTCCGCGAGATGCCGTCATCCAATGTCATGCTGCCACGTGTCACCCGTTGTGGTTATGATCGAAAACCGCCAAATCGACCATTCCGCAATGCCGGCTTCTTTTCCGTCGTTAGATTGATGTCGGCCTTAATTTATAGCCGTTAAAAATACAAGTAGTACATTTCCGGTGTAATTTACTTTTAACTGTGTCTATGTGATTGTGGCTTGTTTGTCAATAAATCGAACTTCTCTACTTCGTCATCTTTAAGTAGCTATCGTACCCTATATACTTTAGCACTAGTCTTAGAATACACGGTAATACTTACGGCTACTTGTAACTCTGAGACCTCCATAGGACCTCAGAGTAGCCAGCTCACACGAAGCCTCTAGGATAACCCTGACCCCTTTGTGTTTCAGCAAGAATAACTGCCACCCTGGCAGACAAAAAGTCTGACCACCTTCACCCTTGTTAAGGCAAGACTCTCTTGAGTCTATAGCAAAAAGAATCTCTGAATTTGCTCCCCTGAGCAGTAAGTTATGAAGGGTCAAAGTTGACCTTTTGTACAGAAGCTCTCTGGGAGAGAGGGTCCAATCTATCAAATTTTTCTATGTCCTATCTCTCTCTAAACTCTATCTACTGAAGTACGGTACCAATCATAATAGTGTATCGTACATAAGGTACAAGTGCCGATGTACTTTATGTACCGATATTGTACGACATGGCCAACAAGTCGACACATGCCATTTTTTGATTTGTTCTTGGAATCCCATGAGATGTCGCAATCCAATGTGATTTTGCCACGTGGCAATTGACGTGAATTCAACCGCAAACCGCCGAAAACCTATTCCACGATCTCGGCATGCTTCGTGGCCGTCCGATTAAGCCGGATTACAATCGTGACTGTCATAAATACTTCCGCAGTATTTATTTCGCTTTCTAAACAAAATGCGCAGTATTCGTTTCGGATGTTTCGTACGCCGTACTTTACAAAATGTGTCTATGTTTAAAGATCCGTTAAATGAAATAGACTACGTGTTAACATTTAAATACCTATCAAACTATATATCTTCAAGCATGATGGCAGACTAAATGGCTAAGGCTACAAGCTAAGTTGACGGGCGGGAGGTACCAGGTTCAAACCCTAGGTCCGTCAATTTACATTTTGGTAAATTTACCAAAATCTTCAACCCGTAACTCTATCTCTAATCAGCATAGGCAGCCATGGCTCTAGCTACCTCTTTAACCTTCAGTGACTACGACAAGTGTGGGAGCTGAAGAGAGAAGTTAGAGGCAGAGTGCCTCGGCTTCTTTTCTGCATTTTGCAAAACCTAGAAAATACTAAAATAACCTTTTATTTCTACACTACTTTGACGGATGGTAGGTACCAGGATCAAATCGTGGGTCCATCAATCCTTTTGGTAAGTTTACCAAGGATCTGCCTTCTGATTCTAGAAGGAGCATAGGCAGCCATGGCTCTAGCTTCCTCTCCAGCCTTCAGTGAATACGACAAGTATGGGGGCTAGAGAGGGAAGCTAGAAGCTGGGTGCCTCTGCTTTTTCCTGCTCTTATTTAAATCATTTAACTAACCTAGAAAATACCTTTAATTTCAACACGTACAACATCCCACACCCTGGGCAAGCAACTCGAGAAGCCGGAGCATTTGAAAAAGGGTTGGCAAGTGGAGGAGAACAAAGAGCTGGGTTACTTGAAGGTTGAGAGGTAGAGAGAGGTGCTAGAGAGAGAGAGATGCAACAAGTGAGGTGGTGGAAGGGTTATTGTGCGCAAGGGTTGGCACGGGTGGGGGAACCAAGGTGGGAGGGGCTAGAGGAGGAGGGGTTGAACTTGTGACCAATTGTGGTTGTGGGAGCTGTGAGTTTGGGATAGGGGCCAAAGATAAAGTGGTGGATGGCTCTCGACAATGAGGGGGACAATAACGTGATGTAGATGTAGAAAGGGGATTGGGCATCACAGGTAGAGGAGAAAAAATGTGGTTGGGGGGAGTATTGGAGTCAAAAGGTTGGGAAGTTTGCGGTGGTGGGGTGGCGGCAGTGGTCAGTTGAGGAACAAAAGGGTGAGACTCCCCAAAGAATTTTTAAGACATTCACCAACGGGTGGGAGATGACGCAGAAGGTGACTGTGATGCCCGCCGTTTTTGAGGATCCATACTGAAAGACGATAAGACCTAGAAACGCCGCAGTAAAAGTGGAAATTCTTAACCCAACACCCGTGTGTGTTTTTGTGGTTGTGGTTGTTTTTTTTTTTTTTCGTCCTTTTGTTTGTTGGTTTGTCTTTGTCCTAAGTTTTTGTATTTGGTTGGTTCTCTTGTTGTGTTCACCATCTGGGTGACCGAAAAGCTACCTTGGTGTGGTACGTGTTGAAAAAGGGTATTTGAATTCTATCTTCTTAGTTACTCTATGGGCATTCTACAGTTCTCATACTTATCGTAGTTAATGAGAATTCACAGGCAGCCATGGCTGCCTGAGACAGATGTGAAGACAAGCAGGAGACAAAGCTTCTGCAAAAGATGGGCAACCTCACAAGATTTGATCCTGTGACCTCTAGATGATAGCCGTATGGATTAGCCGTCCGCCTTATCCGTTAGGTCTTGATGAAACGATACCCGTGATGTATTTGATAAGTACATAACAAATGACGTGGCGACACATTCAGTGGCTCTCAAAGTGAAATGAAACATTGACACATACAGTACCGCACGAAATAGTGTACCACACGAAATGAACGAAACAAAATCAAATGTCGTTTCGCGATCAAAAGTTCCCAATGAATGACGAAATTTCAACGATCAAACGGCATGACGACCATAGAAATTCAACGGTCAACATGGAACGATAAACGTTGAATTTCAACGGTTACATTAGTTGGCGCGCCATAAGATCAAACGACCGACATTGATCGCCGTATTACGAACATACGGCACGGGTAAGTGCCAACATGCCGCAAAGTTTTTTTTTTGGGAGCACTCCGCCAAAGTGGAGGAAAATGACAAGTGGCACCATCGTATAGGATACCAGTGAAGAAAGGGACAGAATTGAGATGACTTATTTTCCAAGTGGCAAACCAAGGGGTGCCGAATATTTTCATACATAAAGTACGGCGAGGACCGTATTTTGTACATACATTATTTAGCGTACGATGTTTTGATTAGTCTAGAGGAGTTATGAATAGGTACTTTTAACTTAAACAATTCTTCGAAAGCTCTCCCTCTTAGAGGCCATCTGTATAAATATGTTGTATTTGAACAGCCATAACTTAATGCTCAGGTGAGCAAATTCAGTGACTTTTTTTGTTGCGGACTTAGCGCAGTCCACGCTACACAAGAATGTAGTCGGTTAGAGTTTTTGAGTGCCAAGGCGGCACTAATTCATTGCCAAAGTCAAAAGTGCAGATATTATCCTAGTGGCTTCATATAAGCTGGACATTCTCAAGACCAATGGAGGTCACACGATTACACGATATGGCCCATCCTTTAGGGTACTCATTTTCAATGGAATAGGGTTTATATAGTGGAAAACCATGATGAGGGGTGCATTTTTTGAAAAACAACTATGGGGCATTGTGAGCGGTCGTGTGCGTCGGCAAGGTGGAAACTTGGGAATTCCACCAGGGTTTGGAGAATATCGATTCACAAGAGGATCTGGAGAGGGAGAGGTGGTAGAGGATGGTTGAGAAAGCATTGTGTCAGACAAAGGGAAAAACAAACTCACAGTGATCGCTACTAAATCAGTTCCGGTAGTAGATGTTCAAAAACTGAGGCAAATGATTCGGAAATTTGGGATTTCAATATCACTGTGGCGACTTATTTTATTCTTGCGCGTCTTACTGAAGCACTAGCTACACCTCATCTTCATGTGGATCGGGCAGACGAGTTGTGGGAGGCCCTTGTCCACATTTACAAGAGTGGTACCATTCAGCGCTAGAACCTGGCTGATCAGAAGGTACATGCATATGGGTACAAAGGGGGAAAGATGAAACTCTAAGACCTCTATAAGTCCTCAGAGTGGACAGCTTCTAAGAAGCCTCTAGGATAAACCTGACCCCTTTGTGTTTTCAGCAAAAACAACTGCCACCGTGGCAGAAAATAATTCTAACAAACTTAACCCCTATGAAGGGAAGAATCCGTTGAGTCGATAGCAAAAAGAATCTCTCAATTTGCTCTCGTGAGCAGTAAGTTATCAAGGGTCAAAGTTGACCTTTTGTATAGAAGCTCTTTCGGAGAGAGGGTCCTATCTTCTAATTTTTCTAAGTCCTAGCTCTCTCACAGACTCTATCTACTGATGTACGGAGCCAATCAGATTTTAGTTATGTACACAAAAGTACAGGTGCCGGTGTACTTTCTATACGGACACTGTACGACATGGCCTTAATGTCGACAAGTGGTATGTCCGGATTTGCTCCCTTAATCTTCAGAGATGCCGCGATCCTATGTCATTCCGCCATGTGTCATCCGATGTGGCGATGACCACAAACCGCCGAACTCCTCTTCCGCGATCTCGGTGTTAATTCCGGCCGTCCGATTAAATTCACATTTAATCGTAGCCGTAATAAATACATGCGCGGTATTCGTTTCACTAAAGCAATAAATGCGCGGTATTGGTTTCGTATCCGTAGCGGAATCCGTACTTTTACATATACTGGATATATGTCTCCCGTAAACAGTTACAATTAAATGAACTATCCTACGTTTAAATGTTTAAATAATTATCAAACCCTATAGTACATAACACTACTTCTAGACTTAACGGCTAAGGCTAACGGCTACCGGCTTTCTACCAGCCGGTAGGTACTAGGATCAAATCTTGTGGCCGGCACATATCTTTTAGTAAATAAAACCACTAACTAAAATATATTTTCCCGTTAACCTCTAGATAGCCTAGGTAGCCATGGCTCTAGCTTCCTCTCCAATTTCTTAGTGACTGCGACAAGTGTGAGAGTTGGAAAAAGAAGTTAGAGGTAGACTGCCTTGGATTCTTTCTTATTTCTATTCAGACCTAGAAAATACTTTAAAACACCATTAATTTCTACACTCCCTTTATTTTCCAGTCAATCTTTATTTTTAGACAACACTTCTCCCTGCATAAAATTAGCTTAGGGGAAGGCACAAGTTTGGTCATCATATCTGCTACCATCTCACTATCTGGTCGGTACTCTAAACTGATTATTTTGTTTTCTACTTTCTCTCTAACAAAGCTGAGTCTAATGTCCATGTGTTTAGCTTTAAAATGATGTTTAGGATTGGCAAAAACAGCGATTGCAACCTGATTATCACAAAAAAAAATTTACACACCACTCTTAAGGTGACCTAGCTCACAAAGCAAAGACTTAACCCACATCAATTCTTTTACAGCAGAGCAAGAGGCCATATACTCAGCCTCCATAGTGGACTGAGCAATAACTTTTTGGTGTTTGCTACTCCAACAGCAAGCCCATCACCCACATATAATACATATCCAGAAGTACATCTCCTCATCGGAGCATCATCATAACTGACATCACTCCAAGTAGTGATGTCAGTATTCTCCCCACCCAAATGCAACCATAAATCCCTAGTTCTTACCAAATATCTAAGGTCTCTCTTAGCTGCCTCCCAATCCCTCTTAGTGGGAGCATTTAGACTTCTACTCAGCACTCCTACAGCTGCAGCTAAATCCGGCCAGGTACAATTCATAAAATAGATTAGATTTCCCACTAGTTGCCTGTAAGGAATAGTCTGCATGAACTTCTGTTCCTCAGGAGATAATTCCTCGTCTAAGACTATGACTCCTTCTTCCTCAATCCCCTCACTTCCCTTCTTCAACTCCATTAGAGTTGTACAACTATTAGCTTTATCCATTTGAAATTTTTCAAGCATGTTCCCTATTGCTTCCTTTTAAGTTAATCTTATAATTTTTCTTTTTCGGTCTCTCTCTACTTGAATTCCCAAAATATATTTCGCTTCCCCCATATCCTTCATTTCAAATCTCCCCTTAAGATCGGTTTTCAGTTTATTAATTTTTTCCATTGATTTACTTAAAACAAGCAAATCATCAACATAAATTGCAATAAATATAAAACCTTCCTCGTCTTCGAAAACATAGATTGAGTGATCTGAGCTGATCCGGATATATCCCAGACTGGTAAGAAACTCATCAAGCTTCTTATTCCATTGTCGAGGCGCATGTTTCAAACCATGAAGAGATTTAACCAGGTGGCAAACCTTACTCTCCTCTCCTTCCTCCACAAACCCTTCGGGTTGTCGCATGAAGATCTCCTCTTCCAATTCTCTATGGAAAAAGGCTGTCTTGATGTCCATTTGGTGCACTTCCATGTCTTCCGCTGCTGCTAAGCTGAGAAGTATGCGGACGGAGGGAAATCTGACCACTGGGGGAAAGGTTTCCTCGTAGTCAATTCCCTCCTTTTGTGTAAATCCCTTTGCCACTAGTCGGGCCTTGTAGCGCTCGATTGTGTTATCTCCGTTTAGTTTTAATTTGAAAACCCACTTACAACCGATTGGTTTTTGGTTAGGTGGACAATCCACCAGCTCCCAAGTATCGGCTGCCATAATTGAGGCCATCTCCTCATTGATGGATGTCTTCCACCGATTTCTTTCTAGACAAGTCATCGCCTCTCCCTAAGTTTGAGGTTCATCTTGATGTGATAGTTTAGTTACCTTGTTATTAACTTTTTTTCTTGCTGTATTTTGCTACTTCTCCTTCCTCCTTCAAAATTTGAGGCCGGAATAGATGGTTCTCGTGGATTCTTTCAAACAAACTCGGCTTATCCCCTATCCCTTGATTCCGAATTAATTTCCACCACGTCTTCCGCTTCGGGTAGAGTTGTCACTGGAGTTTCCACAGCCGACTCCTTTTTGGTCTGATTTGTACCTGCAAGAATGTCATCTTTTGTAAAACGTGGATAGTTAGGAAGCTCAAAGTCATCGGAATTTTCTGACTCAAATCTGATTTTTACCGACTTTGTATATTTCAATGGATCCACAAACTTTTCTTCATCCATAACTACTAGATGCTTTACTAAGATTATATCTTCCCTTTTTAGATCATAAACTCTATATCCTTTAACATTCTCATCATATCCTAATAAGTATCCCGGTTTTCCTTTAGGATCTACCTTCCAATTGGACCGATCTGTATCTAGACTAAATACTTGACTGCCGAAATCCTTTAAGTGAGATATGTCTGGTTTCCGGCCTATCCATCTCTCATAAGGTGTTTGATCTTTTATAGCTGAAGTAAGAACACTATTTTTGAGTTAATTAGCACAGTTCATTGCTTCTGCCCAAAACCTTTTTCCTATCTTCTTATTTGACAACATACATCTAGCACTATCACTTAGTGTTCTATTTAACCTTTCAGCTACCCCATTCTGTTCCGAGTTTTTTGGAATTGTCTTTTGGTGTTGGACCCCATCTTCCCTCAAAAAATCCTCAAACTAGTTAGAAGTACACTCTCCACCATTGTCACTCTTTATTCTCTTGATTGGAGTTTCATGGAGTTTTTCGCTCCATGCTTTATATTGTCTAAAACAATCCTGAGCTTCTGACTTGTTTTTCAAAAAATACAATCGGGAATACCGAGACTAATCATCAGTGATAGTCATCATAAATCTCTTCCCCCCCGGTGAGGGCAGTTTAGCTGCTCCCCAAATATCTGTGTGTACTACATCTAATTTTTTTTCTCCCTTATAGGTGGCTCTTTTAGGAAAGGGTAATCATGTATGTTTTTCCTTGAGCACATCCACTACAATCACTTATATTATCATTCTCACTGAACTTAATCCTTTCCACCACTCCCATCTTTTTCATTTCTCTTAACTTGTCTAGATTCACATGCCCAAGCCTCTTATGCCACATCATAATATCATGAACACCAGCATAATAAAGTTTCTTCTTTTCTTTTCTTAAAACCAGCCTAAACATCCCATGGCTACGTTTCTCAGCAATGAAATAGACATCCTCCTCAAAACTAGCAGTAAAGACTCCTTCCCTAGTGCTAGTGAAAAAACCCTTATCATCTAATACGGATGTAGAGATGAGGTTTTTGTTCAGCTCCGGAATAAACAATACATCGGAGAATGTTACTATGGATGTCTTTCCTTCTTCTAACACTTTCAAATCTACCGATCCTACAAGAGTAGTGGTGACTATCCTCCCATCCCCGTACTCTATCTCTACGGTGGGAATATTTTTTATCTTAATGAACAGGTGCCTATCCTTACACATGTGCATAGAGGCACATGAATCTACAATCCAGCCTGCTTCACCTTTGAATCTACCGTAAGCACATTTGTGCCTTCGTGGTATTTCAATCTCGTTTTTCGCCTCCAACTCCTCATCTAAAAGGAGCTCATCGTCCTCGTCTTCGGATTCCGCCTCATGTACATGTGTCACAAGGGCCTTTTTCTTTCCTCTCGGGGTACCACCGGTCTGCCCCTCCTTTAACTGAAGCTCGGTTAGCTTAGTGCACTCTGCCATATAGTGCCCAGGTTTCTTACAAAAATGACATAAACCTTTGGGAGCCCTAGGTCCGAACTCGTCGGCCTGATTTTTCTGCTCCCTCCCCCCATAGTTTCCGATCGGTTCCGGGAATCCTTGTTCCTCCAATCGGTCGCAGTTGCTAAGGCTTGGCCAATCTTTCCTCCCCTTCGGATCTCAATCGTATTCTCCCGAACGAGAATCATCCCTACCATTGAGTTCCATATCCACCTTGAGTCCGCCAAGTCTTGCACACGGTTGACTATGTTCTCAAACTTATCGGGTAACTTCATCAGTAAACAGTTAACCTTTTCTTTTTCACTAAAATCTTTTCCCGCACCCTCTAGCTCGATGAAGAGTGTAGCAAGCTCATTGCAAAAATCCAAAATCTTCCCCCTTTTGTATACATACTCCTTAACTTTCTGATCAGCCAAATGTTGTTGCTGAATCGTACCACTTCGGTACATCTCTATGAGAGCCATCCAAAGATCGGATACCCTTTCTACCTGCAAATGAGGACATGCAAGTCCTTGAGTGAGATGGCCTAGGATGAAGTGCTCTGCCGCCATATTGTTGAATGCTAAAATATATTTTGCCGCCATATTGCAAAATCAAATCCTGTAGCTGGCACATATGTTTTAGTAAATTAAACCCCTAACTAAAATATATTTTCCCGTAAACCTCTGGATAGCCTAGGTAGCCATGGCTCTAGCTCCCTCTCCAATTTCTCAATGACTGCGACAAGTTTGAGAGTTGGAGAGAGAAGTTAGAGGTAGACTGCCTCGGCTTCTTTCTTATTTCTATTCTGACCTAGAAAATACTTTAAAAGACCATTAATTTCTACAAAAGATGTTACTATTGTAGATGACTTGACTGGGTTATTTATAGAGTTTGAGAGTGCACGCAAAAGGGAGACCAAGAAAAAAAAGGTGAATACATTTTTGATGAAACTCCCACATGACTATGAAAACATTTTTAATTAGGTTCATGATTTGCCAGATCATTGATGGATCTGAAACTCTATTGTGGGGCTGATCTTGGTTTGGGAAAGCACAATTGAGATTCAAAGAGGAGGAAAGAGTGTTCAAGCATTGGCTGGGAAACTAACTAGGGGGATAAGGATTACTAAAAACCTTACGGAAACTTTGGTGAATGAGCAAGAGGAAACCAATCGGACGGATCTGGATCTAGGACCGCGAAGAGGTCCTGTCACTTTTGTAAGAAGCCGGGACATTACATGGCGGAGAGTACTAAATTAACAGAGTTGAGATTCAAGGAGGAGCGAATCGAAAAACTAGCCGCAGGAAAGAAGAAGGTATTTGTGGCTACACAAGTCATAGGAGAGGATTCTGATGAGGATGATGGAGAACTCCTCAAAGAGGAGCTGGAGGTAAAAGGTGAAGAGGATTCCAAAGAGGCAAAAGTGTGCTTTTGGAGGAGTAAGACAAGCTCTAAAAGAAAGATGGATTATTGATTTAGGAGCCTCTATGCATATGTGTAGAGAAAAACCATTGTTTACCAAAATGAGAAAAATCCCTACTGTAGAGATAGAGTATGGGGATGGGAGAATTGTAACCTTTAACTCAGTGCGATCTGTGGATCTGAGAGTCTTAGTTGATGGAAAGACATCTATAGTAACTTTCCTTGGTGTTCCTTTTATTCTAGAGTTGAACAAGAATCTTTTCTCTACGTCAGTCTTAGATGATAAAGGTTTTGAGACTAGTACTAAGAAAAGAGTCTTTGTTGCTAGCTATAAGAATGAGTGTACTTTATAGCTGAAAAGGTTAACGAAAGAATGTTTTGGCTGAATTTGAGTAATAGAAAGACGAGAATTTACTATGCTGGTATAAGTGATTTGATGATGTGGCATAAAAGTTTGGGACATGTGCATCTAGATAGATTGAAAGAAATGAAGAAAATCGGTGTAGTTGAAAGAATACATTTGGAGATAATGAAACTTTGGATGATTATAGTGGATGTGCTCAAGGTTAAGCAAACAGATTACCTTTTCCAAAAACCGCAACATATAAGGGTGAAAAGTTCTTAGATTTCGTTCATACCGATATATGGGGACGGGCTAAAGTGCCATCAGTTGGAGGAAAAAGATTTATGCTTACTATAACTTATGACAGGTCTAGATACTCTAAAGTATATTTCTTGAAAAAAAAATCTGAGGCTTCGGCTTATTTTAAAGAGTAGAAAGCATGGAGTGAAAAGCTTCATGAGACACCTATGAAGAGAGTGAGGAGTGATAATGGAGAGGAATACAATTCTAATGAGTTTGAGGATTTCTTGAAAGAGGAAGGGGTTCAACACCAAAAGATTGTTCCAAAGAATCCATAATAAAATAGTGTAGCCAAGAGACTAAATCGGACATTAAGTGATAGTGCCCGTGGTAAGTTGTTGGATAATAAGATAAGAAAAAGTTTTTGGGCAAAAGCTATGAATTGTGCTAATTATCTCAAAAATAGAGTCCTTCCCTCTGCCGGAAAAGGTCAAACACCTTATGAAAGATGAATTGGGAGAAAACCTAATATTTCACATTTAAAGGTGTTCGGATGTCAAGTGTTTAGTCTAAACACATAAAAATCTGATTGGAAGTTAGATGCAAGGGGAAATCCGGGATACCTACTTAGATAGGATGAAAATGTAAAGGGATATAGAAATTTTGATCTCGGAAGAGAAGACATAATCGTATTAAAACACTTGGTAGTCATGGATGAAAGAAAGTCGATAGATCCATTTGAATACACTAAACCAGTTAGAATTAGAATTGAATCCGAAAATGAGTTAGATTCAGATTCTTTTAACCAAACTCTAGTTCAGCCTGACCTTGCAAAGGAAGAGAAAAATCTGACTGATAGCGACCCTCTCTAGGAGTCACAACTTCCGGGCCAAACCGAGGAAAATAACGAGGAAAGATCAGAAATGGACGATGAACGTCCGAAGATGGACTCCTCGGATAGGGGAGAAGATGAAGTTGTTCGCTGAAATCCGAGATTACCCTCTATCGAAGCATCGGAGTTTGAAGGAGGAAGGAGAAGCAGTAAGAGACTTCAAGAGAGATAAGTAAACAACAAGGTAACTAAGCTGTCACATTGAGCGAACCCCAGACTAACTCGGAGGCAATTAATAGTCCGGAAAGTAGTAGATGGGTGACAGCCATTAACGATGAGATGGCTTCCATTATGGAAGCAAACACATGGGAGTTGGTGGATTGTCCTATGGACAGAAAGGCGATAGGATGCAAGTAGGTATTTAAGTTGAAACTCAATCCGGATAACACTATCGAGCAATACAAGGCTAAATTAGTGGCAAAAGGGTTCACATAGAAGGAGGGAATCGATTATAAGGAGACCTTCGCTCTCGTTGTTAGATTTCTCTCCGTCCGGATTCTACTTAGTCTAACGGCAGCGGAAGACATAGAAGTGCACCAGATGGACATAAAAACAACTTTTTTACATAAAGAATTAGAAGAAAAGATCTTCATACGACAACCAAAAGGATTTGCGGAGATGGAAAAGAAAAGAAGGTATGCCGATTGATAAAATCCCTTTACGGACTAAAGCAAGCACCACGCCAATGGAACAAGAAGCTGGACAAGTATTTGACGGGTTTCCATCTATATATTTGATGATGATTAAGGTATAATTTTTATTGCTATCTATGTGGATGATTTGCTTGTTTTTAGTAAATCAATGAAGAAAATTAATGGATTGAAAAAGGATCTAAAGAGTAGGTTTGAAATGAAAGACTTGGGAGAGGCAAAGTACACTTTGGGAATTCAAATGGAAAGGGATAGAGAGAAGAAAACAATTAGACTAACTCAAAAAGAAGGAATAGGGAATATGCTTGAAAAATTTCAAATGGATAAAGCAAATAGTTGTACGACTCCAATAGAATTAAAAAAGGGAAATGGAGGAGCTCAGAAGAAAGAGTCTTGATCTTGGATAATGAGTTAGGACCCGAGGAAAGCAAGTTCATGCAAACTATTGCGTACAGAGAAGTTGTCGGTAGTTTTATCTATTTTATAAATTGCACTCGTCCTGATATAGCATCAGCTGTAAGGGTACTAAGTAGGAGTCTGAATGATCCTAGGAAGAAAGATTGGGAAGCGGCCAAAAAGGTCATGCGATACTTGATAGGAAAAAAATATATGTGGTTCTATTTCGGAGGGGATAATATTGACATCACCACTTGGAGTGATGCCAGTTATGGGGATGTTCTGATGAGGAGGTGTACTTCTGGGTATATGTTGTATGTTCGGAATCGGGCTTGTTGTTAGAGCAGCAACCAACATAAGGTGATTGCTCACTCCACCATGGTGGCTGAGTATATGGCTTCTTGTTTGGCTGTGAAAGAATTAATGTTGGTGAAATCTTTGCTTCAACAAGTGGGATATATGAAGAATGGAGCGCAGAAGATATTTTGTGACAATCAAGCTGCGATTGCACTGGCGGCAAACCCTAATCATCACTTTAAAGCAAAGCATATGGATATTCGTTTGAGCTTTGTTAGAGAAAAGGTTGAGAATAAAATAATTAGTTTGGAATATAGACCAGATAGAGAGATGGTAGCAAATATGATGATTAAGCCGGTTCCCTCTCCCGAATTGATATTTTGTAGGGAGAATTGTGGACTAAAAGAAAAGATAGACTAGAAAATAAAAGGAGTGTTGAAAAAGGGTATTTTATAATCTATCTTCTAAGTCAACATATGGGCATTCTACAGTTCTCACACTAATCGTAGTCATTAAGAACCAGCAGCCAAGGCAGATGTGAAGACAGGCAAAAGACAGAGGTCCTGCAAAATATGGGCTTCCAGAAACAAGATTTGATCTTGTGGCCTCCATATGATACGTACGGAATAGCCGTCTGCCTTATCCGTTAGGTCTTGATGAAACAATTTTCGAAATGTATTTGATAAGTACGTAACTAGTGACGCAGTGACCCTTTCAGCGTCTTACGAAACGAAATGAAACAATGAAAGGTACAATACCGCACGAAATATTGTCCGCACGAAATGAACAAAACAAAATAAAATGTCGTTTTGCGATCAACGATTTGCAAAAAAAACGGAATTTCAACGGTCAACGGGATGACGACAATAGAAATTCAACGATCAACACAGAACGATGACCGTTGAATTTCAACGTTCAACATTATTCGGTGAGCCATCAGATCAAACGATCCACATTGATCGCTGAATTACGAACGTACGGCACGGATGAGAGTAAACATGCTGAAAAGGTTTTTTCTGGGAGCACTCTGCCAAACTGGAGGAAAATAACACGTGGCGCATCTGTTGAAATTGAATGTATTTTCTAGATTACTTAATTAATTTAAGTAGGAGCAGGAAAAAGCGGAGGCAGCCTGCTTCTAGCTTCTCTCGTTAGCCTCCATACTTGTCGTAGTCATTGAAGGTTGAAGAGGAAGCTAGAGCCATGGCTGCCTATGCTTCTTCTAGAGTTAGAAGGTTGACCCTTGGTAAACTTACCAAAAGGATTGACCGACCCAGGATTTGATCGTGGTACTTACCGCCCGTCAAAGTAGTTGTTAGTCTTATCCTGTAGTCTAAGACCAATGTTGAAGTATATAGGGTACGATAGCTATTTAAATATGACGAAATATATAAGTGCAGTTTATTGACAAACGGACCGGAATCACACACACATAGTTAAATAGAATTACACCGAAAAGTACTGCTTGTATTTTAACGGCTAAAAATTATGGCCGACATCAATCTAACGGCGGAAAAAAAAGCCGGTATCGCGGAACGGTCGATTTGGCGGTTTGCGGTCATAGCCACACCGGGTGACACGTGGCAACATGACATTGGATGACGGCATCTCTGAGACATACTATGGCGTACCCCGATATGGTAGGCGTCGTTTTTCTGGCCATGTTGTACAATGGCCGTACAGAAAGTCCTCCGGGCCAAGTACCTTTCTGTACTGTACACTGAATTAATTGGCTCCGTACATCAGAAGTAAAGGGTTTAGAGAGGGTTTTATAACTTAGAAAATTAGAGGTAGCCGCCTCTCTCCTAAAGAGATCTTGTATATAAAAAAGTCATCTTTGACCATTGATAATTTACTGCTCAAGGGAGCAAATTCAATGATTCTTTTAGTAGTAGACTCACGAGAGTCTACCCTTCTAAGGGGTGCAATTTGATCAATCTGTATTGTATGAAGGTGTCAGCAATACTCAACTAAAGACCTCTTAATTGAGGCTATCCTCGAGACATCTACTGAGCTGCCTACTCTGAGTACCAATGGAGGTCTCAGAGTTGCAAGTTATAGGCCCACCCTCTAGGGTGCCTATATTCAATGGGACTGGGTTCATCTATTGGGAGAGAATGATGACAGGAGCCCTATGAGAGAAAAGATTTTAGGGAATAGGGAGTGGGCGAGTAAAGCGTCCATCCGGTTCGACTATTCCTCCAAGGTTTGGAGGAAACAAATTTGGTAGGAAACCAGATCCACCAAAATCTGAGGACTCAGAAGACGGAGAAAGCATCGTGGTGGGAAAAGGGGAAAAAAAGGAGAAAACCACACCTATAGCAACCGGTTTTGTTTTCATGTCTCGATTCTAAGAAATGAGGAGAATGACATCGATACTAACGAATACTATAACATGGCGGCCAAGCATTTTATCCTTTGTCATCTCGCACAAAGACTCGGAGGTCCTCATTAAGAAGTGGAAAGGGCGTCTGATATGTGGGATGCTCTTATAGATATATATACCGGAGCATACGATTCAAGAATAGAAGCTGGCAGAACAAAAGATCAATGGATACTTTCACAAAGGAGAGAAGATGCTTGATTTTTGGAATGAGCTGGCCATACTCTTCATGGAGTTAGAATGTGCCGGAAAGTAGAAACCTAGAAGGCAAAGGTTCACTGCTTACTTATGAAACTAACCGATGAGTATGAGAACATTGTGAACCGGGTGCAAGCGCTGCCGGACTCTAATGGATATAGAACTCGGTAGTTGGTATGATACTCGTTTGAAAGAAACAATCGAAATCAGGCGGGGAGTTAATAGTGGACAAGCCTTGGTGGCAGGAGCAAGTTGGAGAAACACAGATTCACGAAAACCCCTTGGAAGTCATGGAGGGGAAGACCAGAACAATCAATCAGATGAGTTCAGAAAAATAAGACCTAAAGGGCTTTGTCATTTTTGGAAGAAACCCGACATTACATGGCGGAATGTACCAAACTGACTGATCTTCGAATAAAGGAGGGCAGACCGGGGGTTAGCCACGAGGAAAG
Source organism: Zygnema cylindricum (assembly GCA_037447655.1). NCBI lineage: Eukaryota > Viridiplantae > Streptophyta > Zygnematophyceae > Zygnematales > Zygnemataceae > Zygnema > Zygnema cylindricum. Next base: position 188,286 of record JBBHKE010003457.1, read on the forward strand.
GAAAAAGCACTTGTCACAAAGGTACTTGAGGAAGAATCCGATGAGGAGGACGACAAACTTCTTTTGGATGAGGAGTTGGAGGCAAAGAATGAAGTCAAAATTCCACGGAAGCAGAAATGTGCTTTCGTTGGATTGAATGGTGAAGGGGGTTGGATTGTGGACTCAGGTTCCTCCATGCACATATGTAAGGATAAGCATGTGTTCACTAAGCTGAGAAAGATTCCTAGAGTAGAGATTGAATATGGAGATAGGAGGGTAGTTACCACTACGTAAGTAGGATCAGTAGATCTGAAAGTCATAGTGGAAGGGAAAACCTCAATAGTTCCATTCTCCGATCTATTTTTTATTCCGGAGTTAAACAAAAACCTTATATCTACATCTGTATTAGATGATAAAGGTTTTGAAACTAGCACTAGTAAAATAGTTTTTACAACTAGCTTTGAGGAAGATGTGCATTTCACTTCTGGGAAAGGTAGCTAAGGAATGTTGAGGCTTGCTTTAAGTAATTGAAAACTCAAACTTTAATATGCTGGTGTTAATGATATTATGTTGTGGCATAAGAGACTTGGGCATGTGAATCTATAAAAGTTAAAAGATATGAAAAAGTTGGGAGTAGTTGAAGGGATCGCTTTAGGGAAAATAAGAATGTGAGTGATTGTAGTGGGTGTGCTCAAGGTAAAGCACACAGATTACAAATTTCAAATGAAGCAACTTATAAAGGAGAAAAAGTTATGAATTTGGTACACACGGACATATGGGGAACAGCGAGAGTGCCATCACCCGGAGGCAAAAGATTTATGTTTACCATTATTGATGATTGGTCCAGGTACTCCTAGGTATACTTTCTGAAAAACAAATCAGAAACTCCAGAGTATTTCAAACAATATAAGGCATGGGCCGAGAAACTTCACAAGATTCTAATAAAGAGAGTAAGAAGTGACAATGGAGGGGAATATACCTCGAATCAGTTTGAGGAGTTCTTAAGGGAGGATGGTGTTCAACATCAAAAGACAGTTCCGGAAAACCCGAAACAGAATGGTGTTGATGAGAGATTAAATAGGACACTAAATGATAGTGCCCGGAGTATGTTGTTAGATAAAAGGATAGGAAAAAGATTTTGGGCCGAAGCTAGGAATTGTGCTAATTATTTGAGAAACATAATACAAACTTCGACGATGAAAAGCCAAACTCCATATGAGAAATGGACGGGCCAAAAACCAGATCTATCTTACTTAAAGGTTTTCGGTAGTAAAGTCTATAGTTTAAATACAGATAAATCAAACAAGAAACTAGATCCTAAAGGGAAACCCGGATACTTGCTAGGATATGATGAGGATGTAAAAAGTTATTGAGTGTACAATCTAAAGAGAGAAGATATAATTTTAGTAAAGCATCTGGTAGCTATGGATGAAGGGAAGTCGGTAGATTCCTTAAAATCCTCAAAGTCAGTCAGAATCTGATTTGAGTAAGACAATTCTGATGACTTTCATCTTCCTAACTATGTGGGTCTTGAAGAAGATGATATTCTTGAAGATTCAAAACAAACAGAGAAAGACTTGAACTTGGAAAAACCAATGACACAAGCGAAAGACGTGGCGGAAACGAATATGGATACGAGGGACAGGGAAGAAGCCGTGGTGATTCCAAAGAATCCACGAGAACTATCTATTCCGGCTGCAGACTTTGAGGGAGGGAGAAGAAGCAGCAAAAGAATTCAAAAGAAACAAGTAAACAACAAGGTAACTAATTTGTCTCACCCGGACAAACCTCAAACATATGAAGAGGCAATGAACAGTACGGAAAGAAACCGGTGGAAGATGGCCATCTATGAAGAGATGGCTTCAATCATGGCGGCTGATACATGGGAGTTGGTGGACTGCCCACGCGATAGAAAACTAATTGGATGAACATGGGTTTTCAAACTAAAACTCAATCTAGAGAATACTATTGAGTGGTATAAGGCCCGGTTAGTGGCGAAAGGTTTTAATCAAGAAGAGGGAATAGACTACAAAGAAACCATTGCTTTGGTCGTCAAATTTCCCTCGGTCTAGATACTTGTTAGTCTGGCAACTGTAGAAGACATGGGAGATAACCAGATGGACATAAAGACAACTTTTCTAAATGGAGAACTAGAGGAGGAGATCTTCATGGGACAACCGAAAGGATTCGTGGAACAAGGAGAGGAAAGTAAGGTATGACGACTAATCAAATCTATCTATGGTTTGAAACAGGCGCCCAAACAATGGAACAAGAAACTTGATGAGTTCTTTACCAGTTTGGGATACATCTGTATCAGTTTTGATCATTCAATTTATGTTTTTGATGATGAGGAAGGTGTTATCTTTATTGCAATTTACGTTGATGATCTTCTTGTTCTAAGTAAGTCATTAAAAAAAATTAACAAACTAAAAACAGATATAAAGGGAAAATTCGAAATGAAGGATATGGGGGAGGCTAAATGTATTCTCGGAATACAAGTAGAGAGAGATAGGAAAAAGAGAATAATTAGACTAACTCCAAAAAAGGCAATTGGAAACATGGTTGAAAAATTTCATATGAACAAAGCCAATAGTTGAAAGACTCCCATGGATCTAAAGAAGGGAATTGAGGGGAGTGAGGAAGGAGACATCCTAATTCTAGATGATGAACTAGGTCTAGAAGAAAAGAAGTTTATGTATACTATTCCATAGAAACAGGTAGTGGGCAGTCTCATTTATTTTATGAATTGTACCAAACCGGATTTGGCAGCAGCTGTAGGATTGCTAAGTACGAGTGTGAATGCTCCTACCAAAAGGGATTGGGAAGCAGCTAAAAGGGTCCTCTGATATCTCATAGGAACTAGGTGTCTATGGCTGCATCTGGGTGGGGAAAACACTGACATCACCACTTCGAGTGATGCCAGCTAGGGGATGCTCCGATGCGAAGATGTACATCTGGATATGTGTTGTATGTGGGGAATGGTGCTTGTTGTTGAAGCAGTAAGCAGCAAAAGGTCATTGCTCAGTCTACCATGGAGGCAGAGTATATGTTGGTTTGAAGCAATTCTAGCCATGGATTTTCCCTCGGAAGCACCTTAGACTACCCCAAAACAGACTACTTTGATTCCACTCAGAATTCTTCAAAATAACCAAACCAAGATGAAACTACTCAAACAGATAGTTCCTAGGCCACTTAATATTCCCACCAAATTTTATATAACAATACCAAACCGAATAATCAAAACACTCACTCAAAGGTTCAGAAAAACAGCCTGCCAAAACTTTGATTAATTTGACCAACTTCACAATGAAGCCCCAAGCAAATCAGACACACAATAGGTATGAAATATTTCCGTAATATTTCCAATTTAAATTGGAACACACATGCAAAATTTCAGATAATTGTGCTTATAGAACTAAGAGCAATTCTCAGATGAAATTCCTAAAGAATAGTAGAAACAGTTTCAGTCCAAAAGGTTTCTTAGTCCAAAATGACTAAGTCCTACACTTATACACTAGAGCTCACTACTGAATGTACGGAGGCATACCAGCCGTACGTAATCTACCATCTACCTCTATTAGTGTTAGTATACCCGAATACTTTGAGGTATGTCAGAATGATTATATCGACACTAATAACTATCACACAAAAGACAAACCAATGTTGCAAATATTTACACAGAATCTTATAGAATCGTATGGTGAGTCATCGTGAGTAAGTCAACAAGATTCCGCAAATCTCGTCAAAGAATCTGGTTCGTCCAAAATTAAATATCGTGTGGTTGACGCATTTTCGTGTCCCCTCTACTTAGGAAAAATTACTGCGGCCTATTTCGGCGGCCGCCGTTCGTCACGAAAAATATCTTATCTTCTTGCAAAAGTAACATCGTACAACCACAATAAATTTGTACGTGCGATGTACACTTAGAGGTAATCCGAATAGAATATAACAAATCGCAAAGCGGTCCGCCCTCCATTCCTCACTGCTTATTCGCGCCACTCAATTAGTCACTTTAGTTTTATTCATACGTTTGCTCCCCCAATCCGTGAATCCATTTGAACCTCCACATTAATTCCAATTAATACGTTATATACGAAATGTTGCGTACACACAAAATGTCACGTATTGCACGAATCTAACTTTTCAAACCAACAGTATATGGCATCCTGCTCTACTATGAAGGAATTGATGTGGGTCAAATCCTTGTTTCGTGAATTGAGGCATCTTAAGAGTGGAATTTAGAAAATATTGTGTGATAATCAAGCAGCAATTGCTGCTAATCCCAAACATCATTTTAAAGCAAAACACATGGACATCAGACTTAGCTTTGTTAAGGAGAAGGTGGAGAACAAAATCATAAGTCTAGAATATAGACCAGACGGTGAGATGGTGGCACACATGATGACTAAGCCTATACCTTCTCCTAAATAATTTTTTTGCAGTAAGAGATGTGGACTTAAAATTAAAAGTGACTAGAAAATAAAGGGAGTGTTGAAATTAAAGGTATTTCCTAGATTACTTAATTAATTTAAGTAGGAGCAACAAAAAGCACAGGCAGCCTGCTTCTAACTTCTCTCTCTAGCCTCCGTACTTGTTCTAGTCACTGAAGGTTGGAGAGGAAGCTAGAGCCATGGCTGCCTATGCTTCTTCTAGGGTCTGAAGTCCGACCCTTGGTAAACTTACCAAAAGGATTGACGCATCAGGATTTGATCTTGGTACCTATCATCCGGCAAAGTAGCTGTTACTCTTATCCTGTAGTCTTAGACCAGTGTTTAAGTATATAGGGTACGATAGCAATTTAACGATGACGAAATAGAGGAGTTCAGTTTATTGACAAATGGACCACAAGCACATAGACACAGTTAAATAGAAATACACCAAAAAGTTCTGCTTGTATTTTAACGGCTATAAATGAAGGCCGACATCAATCTAACGGCAGAGAAAGAAGCCGGCATCACAGAATGGTCAATTTGGCGGTTTGTGGTCATAGCCACATTGCGTGACACATGGCAACATGACTGCAATTCTGTGGTCTCCATTCACCCAGAGAATGAGCAGCCTATGTAAAGCCTCTAGCATATTATTGCCCCTTCTACTTTCTCGCTGAATAAGTGCCACCCAGGCACACAAATATTTTGACCACTCTCACCCCTGCGAGGATAAGACTCCCCTGAGTCAAACGCAAAAAGAATCACTGAATTTGCTCCCTGAGAAGTAAGTTATGGCTGGTCAAAGATGACCTATATAGTTACAAGCTCTCTTAGAGAGAGGTACCTAAATTTCACTAAGTCCTGGTCAGCCTACTTATGACTACCTTCTACTAAACCCTAGTCCAATAGAAACACTATATAGTACAAGAAGGTACACTAGGCAATGTAGTTATTGTACGGCCATTGTATAACATGGATTTCAAAGTGACGCCAGTCAAATTGGGAGCCATGGTTCCTCCCATCTTCTGCGGTATCCAATAGTATGGTGCCACGTGGCGTCGCGTGACGCTATCCCCAAAGGCCGCCGAAAGTTTATTGCGGATGGCGGCTGCAATTGTGGCCGTCCGATCATTTGTATTTATGCGGCTTCTATTCGCTTCCATGCATGAATTGATTAATGCGTGTTTTCGTTAGTCTGCTGCAAATTAGTCTGTTTAATAAATAAATCAATATGCGTGAAACGTATCACGTATATCCTTTCGCTAGTGCCTCAATGGATAAGGCCTAGGTCTACATAGTAGTCCGTAGACCCCAGTTCAAATCCGGCCAGAGGCAGTATTTTGCTACAAATAGTAAAATACCTTCTATTTCATTCTGCCTCCTTCTAAATGACGCGGCACCCATGGCGTGCCTTTCATTCTCTCTTTATCTCTCTTTACATTCTAACTAAAATTTAGAAGTGAAATATTAATTACCTGTTTTCAACACTCCTCTTAATTTTTAGTCACTTTTCAATTTTAATCCACAGTTTTTTTTGCAATAAATCAACTAAGGGGAAGGTACTGGTTTTGTCAACATGTTTGCAATCATTTTTTTATCAGTTTTATGAACCACTTTAATGATTTCATTTTCAACCTTCTTTGTGACAAAGCTTAGTCTAACATCCATATGCTTAGCTTTGAAGTGATGTTTCAAATTAGTTACAATAGAGATAGCAGCTTGATTATCACAAAAATCATTTTAAGTTATTGTCTTCGTGAACCCAAGTTCTTCTAGAAGAGATTTCACCCACATTAATTCTTTGGTGGCAGCACAGGAAGCCATGTATTCAGCCTCCATAGTGGACTGAGCAACTACTTTCTGTTGCGTGCTACTCGAACAGCATGCACCAGATGTAATTTGCAACACATATCCAGTTGTACACCGCCTTAAAGGCACATCTCCATAACTAGCATCACTCCAGGTTGTGATGTCAGTGTGCTCCCCTCCCAAATGCAACCACAATTCCCTTGTCCCCATCTTATACCTCATCACCTTTTTGCCAACCTCTTAGTCTCTCTTTCTTGGTTCATCTAGACTTTTGCTGAGGACTCCTACAGCAGCGGCTATATCCGGCCGGGTACAATTCATAAAAAATATTATACTGCCTACAATTTGATGATAAGGGATATTTTCCATAAATCTTCTTTCTATCCCATCTATCTCATCATTAATGATCAATATTCCTCCCTTTTCACTCCCCTCACACACTGTCTTCAAATCCATGGGAGTAGTAGATCCGTTTGCTTTCTCCATTTGAAAGGTTTCTAGCATATTACCAATTGTTTCTTTCTGAGTGAGTCTTGTAATCCTATTCCCTCTATCTCTCTCCATTTCAATTCCCAAAATGTACTTTGCTTTGTCGAGATCTTTCATGTCAAAGCGACTTCTAAGATCCCGTTGTAGTTTGTTAATTTTATCTAAAGACTTACTTAAGACCAACAAATCATTCACATAAATAGCAATAAATATCACTCCATCCCCATCCTCAAATAAATATATGGAGTGATCTGAACTAATTCTGATATACCCCAAACAGGTAAAAAAATTGTCGAGCTTTATATTACACTATCGCTGGGCTTGCTTAAGCCCATAAATGATTTTATCAATTTGCAAACTTTGTTTTCTTCCCCACTTTCCACGAATCCTTCCGATTGCCTTATGTAAATTTCTTCTTCCAACTCTCCGTATAAAAAGGCCGTTTTAATATCCATCTAGTGTATTTCTATATCCTACGCTGCGGCTATACTTAAAGATTGTAAGAGAAGGAAATCTAACTATAGGTGCAAAGGTTTCTTCGTAGTCTATCCCCTCTTTTTGAGTATATCCTTTTGCAACTAACCTAGCTTTGTGCCTCTCAATGGTATTATCCGGGTTTAATTTAAGTTTAAAAACCCATTTACATCCGATCGGTTTTCGGTTCGGTGGACAATCTACGAACTCCCATGTATTGGCTTCCATGATAGAGGCCATTTTTTCATTTATAGATGTGATCCACCGGCTACTTTCTGGAGTGTTTATGGCCTCTAAGTATGTCTGAGGTTTATCTAGGTGAGACATATTTGTGAGTTGGTTATTTACTTGTCTTTCTTGAAGTCTTTTACTACTTCTTCCCCCATCAAAATCGGACGTCGGTATAGAAGGCATCCTTGGGTTTGGTTTAGAGAGATTTTCAGCTCCCCTATCTTCCAATTCCGGTGTCTCGTCAAGTTCCTCATCGGTTTCCACTTTGTATTGTGGGGTTGCCTCATATGTTGTCCTTTCCTCCTTCTCCTTTGGTAGATTTACAGATTTTTCTTTTTCTCCCTCTTCCTTCTCTTCATTTTCAAAGTGAAAGTCAGAAAACTGATCCGTTTCAAATCTGATTTTGTCTTCTTTATTATATTTGAATGGATCAATGGACTTCTCTTCATTCATCACCACTATGTGTTTTACCAAAATTATATCTCTCTTTTTCAAGTCATACACTCGGTATCCTTTTGTACTCTCATCGTATCCTACAAGATATCCTGGCTTCCCTCTCCCCTCTAACTTCCATTTAGTCTTATCGGAATCTAAACTGTAGACTTGACTTCCGAACACTCTCAAACTAGACAAATCAGGCTTTCTTCCTGTCCACCTCTCATACAGAGTTTCCTCCTTATTTGTTGAAGTTAGGACTCTATTTTTGATGAAATTAGCATAGTTTATAGACTCTGCCCAAAACTGCAACCTTATCCTCTTATCAGTTAACATACTTCTGGACATATCTCCTAAGATTTTATTCACTCTTTCTGCTACTCCATTTTGTTCTGGATTATAGGGAACAATTTTCTCATGATGAATTTCTTCTTTTTTATGATATTCTTCAAATTCCCTTGAGGTGTGTATTCTTTCCCATTATCATTTGTTATCTTTTTTATTGAGGTTTCGTGTAGTTTTTCACTCCATACTTTATACTTTTTGAAACATCTCAATACCTCTGACTTATGTTTGAGAAAGTATACCTTCGTGTATCTAGACCAATTATCTGTGATAGTTAACATCCACCTCTTCCCCCATTGTGAAGCATATCTAGCAGGTCCCGAAACATCGGTGTGAATTAGATCCAATACTTTCTCTCTACTAAATGTGGTTGCCTTTGGAAATGGAATTCTATCAATCTTCCTTTGGGCACAACCACTGCAATCATCAAAGGTCTCATCATCCTCAAAAGTAATACCCTCCACTATTCCCTTTTTCTTCATTTTCTTTAATCTATCTAGATGCACATGCCCCAACCTTTTGTGCCAAAGCATCATCTCACTTGCACACGAGTAGAGAACACTCTTTTTATTGCAAATGACAAATCTGAACATTCCCTGACTACCCTTCTCAGCTAGGAAATAAACCTCATTATCAAAGCTTCCTGAGAAGATTCCTATCATAGTTCCTGTTTTAAACTCCATTTCATCTAGGACAGCTGTTGAGACCAAGTTCTTACTTAGTTGTGGAATGTAAAGAACGCTTGAGAGTGTTACAATTGAGGCCTTTCCATCAACTAGAACCTTCAAGTCAACAATTCCAACAAAACTTGTGGTTTCTACTCTACCATCTGTACTCTATCTCAACTGTTGGGATCTTTCTCAGTTTAGTGAACCACCTTTTATCTTTGCACATATGCATTGAGGCCCTTGAGTTTATGATCCAACCATCTTCTGGTGGATCCCTCTTATCTTTGAAAGCACACTTTTGTCTCCGTGGAATGTCAACATGTTTTTCAGTGTTTTTCGGATTAAGAAAAACTCCTCAAGCTCCTCAAGCTCCTCTTCCTGTTCGGTTTCTTCGTTCTCTTGCTCATCATGAACTTGAGTTAGGAAAGCCTTTTTCTTTCATCCATTTCTTGAGGTACCTTGCCCATCTTTTAGTGGAAGATCTGCAAGTTTGCCACAATCTACCATATACTGTCCTGGTTTCTTGCAGAAGTGATATAATCCTCCTCGAGAAGTTCCTCTCCCTTGTCTATCAAATCTGCCACCTCATTGTCCTCTTCCTCCAAAGTTTCGATAAGGATCTTTCTTTCCCTCCTCATCACGCTTCCGCCAATGAGCTCTTGCAGACAATGCTTGAACACTTCGACTCCCTCTCCTAAGCTCTATGGTGTTTTCTTTCACTAAAATCATTCCCACTGTGTCATCCCAATTCCAATCGCTATCTTTTATGTCTTGTTATCGATTAATGATATTCTCATAATCTTGAGGTAGTTTTATCATTAATGTGTTCACTCTTTATCCCTCAGACCATGAGTTACCTGCACTCGCTAGCTCTCCAAATAATGCTCGTAAATCATTGCAATAATAATTCATGCTTCCTTCATTATAAGTATAAGCTCTGATCTTGTTTTTTGCCAACTGTTGCTGCTGCAATGATCCACTCTTATATTTGTTAACTAGTGATATCCAAATCTGAGATGAATATTTGACATGCATAAGGGAAATGGCAATGCCCTTTGCTACACTTTTAAGAATTAAGAGCTCAGCAACCTTGTCTTTGTAGTTCCACTTTTCATACTTTGATCTTTCGATCTGACCCTTTGTCACCGTTGGTGGTGGTGCTGGTGCCAGTATCGCCTTCGGCAATGGTATCACTTGAGTTGCAACTCCTCCGATTTCTCCTTCCACGACAATCTCCTCTCCTTCCTGGTCTACATCCTCAGTGATGGTGGCAGCTGTTCTACCTACTTTAGAGGCGGAGGTGCCAAAAAAACGCGTTTCTCCAAACCCTGGTGGAGGTGGGCATCGAACTTGTTCGGACACTATGCCCCATAGGTGTTTCTCAAATCGTTATCCCTCCATGATCATTTCCCAATAAAGAAAGTCTGATCCATCAAATATGGGAACCCTAGAGGGTGGGCCCATAACTTGGAATTTTGTGGTCTCCATCGACTTAGAGAATGAGCAGCCTATGTAAGGCCTCTTGGATAATATTTGCCCCTTCTACTTTCCCGCTGGATAAGCACCGCCCAGGCAAAAAAATATTCTGACCACTCTCACCAATGTGAGGACAAGACTCCCCTAAGTGAAATGCAAAAAGAATCACTCAATTTGCTCCCCTGAGCAGTAAGTTATGGCTGGTCAAAGATGACCTTTATAGTTACAAGCTCTCTTAGGGACAGGTACCTAAATTTCATTTAGTCCTGGTCTGCCTACTTACGACAACCTAGTACTAAACCCTAGTCCAATAGAAACACTATATAGTACAAGAAGATACACTAGGCGATGTGTCGAAGTTAATGCTCCATTTTAAGTATTTTCTAGGTCTAAATAGAAGTATAGAAAGAAGCCGAGGCAATCTACCTTTAACTTCTTTCTCCAACTCTCAAACTTGTCGCAGTCACTGAGAAATTGGAGAGGGAGCTAGAGCCATGGCTACCTAGGCTATCCAGAGGTTTACGGGGAATATACATTAGTTAGGGGTTTTATTTACAAAAGGTATGTGCCGGCCATATGATTTGATCCTGGTACCTGCCGACCGGCAGACAGCTGGTAGCCGGTAGCCTTAGCCATTAAGCCTAGACCTAGTGTTACATACTATATGGTTTGATATTTAATTAAACATTTCCACGTAGGATAATTCATTTAACTATAATTTTTTACGGGATACATAGATCCGGTAATATAAAAGTACGGATTACGGTACGGATAAAAAATCAATACCGCGAATTAATTTCTTTAGCAAAACGAATACCGCGCATGTATTTATTACGACTACGATTAAATGTGAATTTAATCGGACGGCCAGAATTAGCGCCGAGATCGTGGAAGAAGATTTCGGCGGTTTGTGGTCATCGCCACGTCGGATGTCACGTGGCGAAATTACATTGGATCGTGGTATCTTTGAAGATTACGGCACCAAATCCAAATATGACATGTGTCGACATTTAGGCCATGTTGTACAATGTCAATACATAAAGTACACCGGTAGTTGTACTTTTGTGTACGGAAATATGCTCTGATTGGCCTTGTACATTAGTAGATAGAGTCTGTGAGAGAGATAGGACTTAGAAAAACTAGAAGATAGGACCCTCTCTCCCACAGAGCTTCAGTACAAAAGGTCAATTTTGACCCTCCATAACTTACTGCTCAGGGGAGCAAATTTAGAGATTCTTTTTGCTATCGACCCAGGTGAGTATTATCTTCACACGGGTGAAGTTGGTCAGATTTTTTGTCTGCCAGGGTGGCAGTTTTTTTTGCTGAAACACAAAGGGGTTAAGGTTATCCTAGAGGCTTCTTAGAAGCTTTCCACTCTGAAGACTTATGGAGGTCTCTGAGTTTCAGGTCATGGGCCCATCCTTTAGGGTACCAATCTTTAATGGAACTGGCTTCATGTACTGGGAAAGTATGATGATAGGAGCTCTATGCGAAAAAAGGTTTTGGGGGATAGTGAGTGGACGATTGGGGCGTCCATCAAGTCTCGGCATTCCTCCAGGGTTTGGAGGAAGCAGATTCACCAGGAAAGAGGATCCACCTTCAACGGAGGAAACAAAAGAAGGAGAGGTGGTGGACAAAAGAAAGGAGAAAGAGGCGACCACACTAATAGCAACTGGTTCAAGATTCATATCACCTATTCCGAGGAACGAGGAGAATGATACTGAAACCTGGGACATCAACAATATGGCGGCAAAGCACTTCATCCTACGCAATCTCACTCAAGGACTTGCATGTCCTCATTTGCAGGTAAAAAGGGCATCCGATCTTTGGATGGCTCTCATAGAGATGTACCGAAGTGGTACCATTCAGCAACAACAATTGGCTGATCAGAAAGTTAAAGAATATGTATACAAAGGGGGGGAAATGTTGGATTTTGCAATGAGCTTGCTACACTGTTGATGGAGCTAGAGAGTGCGGGAAACGTTTTTAGTGAAAAAGAAAAGGTTAGCTGTTTACTGATGAAGTTACCCGATGAGTTCGAAAACATAGTCAACCGTGTGCAGGACTTGCCGAACTCAAGGTGGATATGGAACTCAGTGGTAGGGATGATTCTCGTTCGGGAGAATACGATTGAGATCCGAAGGGGAGGAAAGAGTGGCCAAGCCTTGGCAACTCCGACCAATTGGAGGAACAAGGATTCCCGGAAACCGGTCAGAAACTATGGGGGGAGGGAGCAGAAATATGAGAGCGACGAGTTCGGACCAAGGGCTCCCAAAGGTTTATGTCATTTTTGTAAGAAACATGGGCACTATATGGCAGAGTGCACTAAGCTAACCGAGCTTTGGTTAAAGGAGGGGCAGACCGGTGGTACCTCAAGAGGAAAGAAAAAGGCCTTTCTGACATAGGTACATGAGGCGGAATCCGAGGACGAGGACGATGAGCTCCTTTTAGATGAGGAGTTGGAGGCCTAAAACGAGGTCGAAATTCCACGAAGGCAGAAATGTGCTTACGTTGGATTGAAAGGTGAAGCAGGCTAGATTGTAAATTCAGGTGCCTCGATGCACATGTGTAAGGATAGGCACCTATTCACCAAGATAAGAAATATTCCCATTGTAGAGATAAAGTATGGGGATGGGAGGATAGACACCTCTACTCTTGTAGGATCGGGAGATTTGAAAGTGTTAGTAGAAAGAAATACATCCATAGTAACATTCTTTGCTGTATTGTTTATTCCAGAGCTGAACAAAAACCTCATCTCTACATCCGTATTAGATGATAAGGGTTTTTTTACTAGCACTAGGGAAGGAGTCTTTACTGCTAGTTTTGAGGAGGATGTCTATTTCATTGCTGAGAAAGGTAGCCAAGGGATGTTTAGGCTGGTTTTAAGTAATGAAAAGAAGAAACTTTATTATGCTGGTGTTCATGATATTATGATGTGGCATAAGAGGCTTGGGCATGTGAATCTAGACAAGTTAAGAGAGATGAAAAAGATGGGAGTGGTGGAAGGGATTAAGTTTAGTGAGAAGGATAATATAAGTGATTGTAGTGGATGTGCTCAAGGTAAAACACACAGATTACCCTTTCCTAAAAGAGCCACCTATAAGGGAGAAAAAAATTTAGATATAGTACACACAGATATTTGGGGAGCGGCTAAAGTGCCCTCACCGGGGGGGTAAGAGATTTATGATAAATATCACTGATGATTGGTCTCGGTATTCCCGAGTGTATTTTTTGAAAAACAAGTCCGAAGCTCAGGATTGTTATAGACAATATAAAGCATGGAGCGAAAAACTCCATGAAACTCCAATCAAGAGAGTAAGAGTGACAATGGTGGAGATTATACTTCTAACCAGTTTGAGATTTTCTGAGGGAAGATGGGGTCCAACACCAAAAGATAGTTCCAGAAAACCCGGAACAAAATGGGGTAGCTGAAAAGTTAAATAGAACACTAAGTGATAGTGCTAGAAGTATGTTGTCAGATAAGAAGATAGGTAAAAGGTTTTGGGCAGAAGCAATGAACTGTGCTAATTACCTCAAAAATAGAGTTCTTACTTCAGCTATTAAAGATCAAACACCTTATGAGAGATGGACAGGCCGGAAACCAGACATATCTCACTTAAAGGATTTCGGCAGTCAAGTATTCAGTCTAGATACAGATCGGTCTAATAAGAAGCTAGATCCTAAAGGAAAACCGGGATACTTATTAGGAATATGATGAGGATGTTAAAGGATATAAATTTTATAATCTAAAAAAGGAAGATATAATCTTAGTAAAGCATCTAGTAGTAATGGATGAAGGAAAGTCTGTGGATCCCTTCAAATATACAAAGTCAGTAAAAATCAGATTTGTGTCAGAAAATTTTGATGACTTTGAGCTTCCTAACTATCCAGGTTTTATAGAAGATGACATTCTTGCAGGTACAAATCAGACCGAAAAGGACTCGGCTGTGGAAACTCCAATGACAACTCTAATGGAAGTGGAAGACGTAGTGGAAATTGATTCGGAATCAAGGGATAGGGGAGAAGCCGAGTTTGTTCGAAAGAATCCACGAGAACCATCTATTCCGGCCTTAGATTTTGAGGGGGGAAGGAGAAGTAGCAAAAGACTGCAAGAAAAAAAGTTAATAACAAGGTAACTAAACTTTCTCATCAAGATGAACCTCAAACTTATGGAGAGGTGATGACTTGTCCAGAAAAAAATTGGTGGAAGACAGCCATCAATGAGGAGATGGCCTCAATTATGGCAGGCGATACTTGGGAGCTGGTGGATTGTCCACCTAACCGAAAACCAATCGGTTGTAAGTGGGTTTTAAAATTAAAACTGAACCCAGATAACACAATCGAGCGCTACAAGGCCCGACTAGTGGCAAAGGGATTTACACAAAAGGAGGGAATTGACTACGAGGAAACCTTTTCCCCAGTGGTCAGATTTCCCTCCGTCCGCATACTTCTCACCCTGGCAGCTGCGGAAGACATGGAAGTGCACCAGATTGACATCAAGACAATCTTTTTTGCATGGAGAATGGGAAGAGGAGATCTTCATGTAACAACCCGAAGGGTTTGTGGAGGAAGGAGAGGAGAGTAAGGTATGCTGGCTGATTAAATCTCTTTATGGTTTGAAACATGCGCATCGACAATGGAATAAGAAGTTTGATGATTTTCTTACTGGTCTGGAATATATCCGGATCAGCTCAGGTCACTGAATCTATGTTTTCGAAGATGAGGAAGGTTTTATATTTATTGCAATTTATGTTGATGATTTGCTTGTTTTAAGTAAATCAATGGAAAAAATTAATAAACTGAAAACCGATCTTAAGGGGAGATTTGAAATGAAGGATATGGGGGAAGCAAAATATATTTTGGGAATTCAAGTAGAGAGAGACCGAAAAATAAAAAATATATGATTGACTCAAAAGGAAGCAATAGGGAACATGCTTGAAAAATTTCAAATGGATAAAGCTAATAGTTGTACAACTCCAATGGAGTTGAAGAAGGGAAGTGAGGGGAGTGAGGAAGAAGGAGTCATAGTCTTAGACGAGGAATTATCTCCTGATGAACAGAAGTTCATGCAGACTATTCCTTACAGGCAAGTAGTGGGAAGTCTAATCTATTTTATGAATTTTACCTTGCCGGATTTAGCTGAAGCTGTAGGAGTGCTGAGTAGAAGTCTAAATGCTCCCACTAAGAGGGATTAGGAGGCAGCTAAGAGAGTCCTTAGATATTTGATAGGAACTAGGGATCTATGGTTGCATTTGGGTGGGGAGAATATTGACATCACTACTTGGAGTGATGCCATTTATGGTGATGCTCCCATGAGGAGATGTACTTCTGGATATGTATTATATGTGGGTGATGGGGCTTGCTGTTGGAGTAGCAAACAACAAAAAGTTATTGCTCAGTCCACCATGGAGGCTGAGTATATGGCCTCTTGCTCTGCTGTAAAAGAATTGATGTGGGTCAAGTCTTTGCTTGGTGAGCTTGGTCACCTTAAAAGTGGTGTGCAGAATTTGTTATGTGATAATCAGGCAGCAATCGCTATTTCTGCCAATCCTAAACATCATTTTAAAGCCAGACACATGGACACCAGACTCAGCTTTGTTAGAGAGAAAGTAGAAAACAAAATAATCAGTTTAGAGTACTAACCAGATAGTGAGATAGTAGTAGATATGATGACCAAACGTGTGCCTTCCCCTAAGCTAATTTTCTGCAAGGAGAAGTGTGGTCTGAAATTAAAGATTAACTACAAAATAAGGGGAGTGTAGAAATTAATGCTCCATTTTAAGTATTTTCTAGGTCTTAATAGAAGTATAGAAAGAAGCCGAGGCAGTCTACCTCTAACTTCTTTTTCCAACTTTGAAACTTGTCGCAGTCACTGAGAAATTGGAGAGGGAGCTAGAGCCATGGCTACCTAGGCTATCTAGAGGTTTATGGGAAATATACATTAGTTAGGGGTTTTATTTACAAAAAGGTATATGCTGGCCATAGGATTTGATCCTGGTACCTGCCGGTCGGCAGACAACTGGTAGCTGGTAGCCTTAGCCATTAAGCCTAGACCTAGTGTTACGTACTATATGGTTTGATATTTAATTAAACATTTCCACATAGGATAATTCATTTAACTGTAAATGTTTACGCGATACATAGATCCGGTAATGTAAAAGTATGGATTACGGGATGAATAAGAAATCAATACCGCGAATTTATTCTTTAGGGAAACGTATACCGCGCATGTATTGATTACGGCTACGATTAAATGTGAATTTAATCGGACGGCCGGAATTAGCGCCGAGATCGCGGAAGAAGATTTCAGCGGTTTGTGGTCATTGCCACGTCGGATGTCACGTGGCGAAATTACATTCGATCGTGGTATCTCTGGAGATTACGACACCGAATCCGGATATGACATGTGTCGACAGTTAGGCCATGTCGTACAATGTCCGTACATAAAGTACACCGGCAGCTGTACTTTTGTGTACGGAACTATAATCTGATGGCTCTGTACATCAGTAGATAGAGTATGTGAGAGAGATAGGACTTAGAAAAATTAGAAGATAGGACCCTCTCTCTCACAGAGCTTCTGTACAAAAGGTCAACTTTGACCCTCCATAACTTACTGGTCAAGGGAGCAAATTCAAAGATTCTTTTTCCTATCGACTCAGGGGAGTCTTACCTTCCCAGGGTTAAAGTTTGTAAGAGTTATTTTCTGCTAGGGTGGCAGTTATTTTTGCTGAAACACAAAGGGGTCACGGTTATCCTAGAGGCTTCTAGGAATCTGTCCACTCTGAGGACTTATGGAGGTCTCAGAGTTTCACGATGTTCTTATTGTACAGCCATTGTACGACATGGCTTTCAACGTGACGCCTGTCAAAACGGGAGCCATGGTTCCTCCTCCCATCTTCTCCGGTATCCAATATTAGAGTGCCACGTGGCATCGCGTAACCCTACCCCCAAAGGCCGCCGAAAGTTATTTTGCGGATGGCGTCTGCAATTGTGGCCATCTGATCATTTGTATTTATGCGGCTTCGATTCGCTTCCATGGATGAATTGATTAATGCGTGTTTTCGTTAGTCTACTGCAAATTAGTTTGTTTAATAAATAGATCAATATGCGTGAAACGTAATACATATATCGTTTCGCTAGTGCCTTAATGGATAAGGCCTAGGTCTAGATAGTAGTCTGTAGACCGCAATTCAAAATCCAGCCAGAGGCAGTTTTTTGCTACAAATAGTAAAATACCTTTTTTTTCAATCTGCCTCCTTCTAAATGATGCGGCAGCCATGGCGTGCCTTTGGTTCTCTCTTTCTCTCTCTTTACATTCTAACTAGAATTTAGAAGTGAACTATTTAATACATCTTTGACACTGGATGACGGCATCTCCGGGACCTACTATGGCGAACCTGGATATGGCAGGCGTCGTCTTTCTGGCCATGTCGTACAATGGCCGAACAGAAAGTACTCCGGGCCAAGTACCTTTCTGTATTGTACACTCAATTGATTGGCTCTGTACATGAGTAGTAGACGGTTTAGAGAGGGGTTTTTGAATTAGAAAATTAGAGGTAACCGCCTCTCTCCCAAAGAGCTTTTATTTAAAAAGGTCATCTTTGACCATTGATAATTTACTGCTCAGGGGAGGAAATTCAAGGATTTTTTTTGTAGTAGACTCAAGGGAGTCTACCCTTCTAAGAGGTGCAGTTTGGTCAGTCTGTATTCTGTCACGGTGTCAGCAATACTCAACCAAATACCTCTTAATTGAGGCTATCCTAGAGGCTTCTAGTAAGCTACATACTCTGAGTACCAAGAGAGGTCTCAGAGTTGCACCATCCTATAAGATGCTAGAGAAGAAACGAAATGAATGGAGATGACTTATTTCCCACATGGGAGACCGAGGATGGTGCCGAATATTTTTGTACATTATTTACAACAGCGACAGTACTTTATATGTTTATTATTTAGTGTATGATGTTTTGATTGGTCTAGAGGAGTTATGAGTAAGCTCTTTAGACTTAAACGATTTTTTGAAAGCCCTCTCTCCCACCGGCCACATGTATGAATATGTTGTCTTTGAACAACCACAACTTAATGCTTAGATGAGCAAATTTAGTGATTCTTTTTGTTGCAGTCCAAAGGAGTACAAGCTACACATGGTTGTAGTTGGTTAAAGTTTTTTCATGCCACGGTGGCATTATTCATTTCCAAAGTCAAAAGTGAAAATATTTTCCTAGAGGCTTTTGCATTCCTTTGTCCTCCATTGGACTTCTACCACATTTTTCTAAGTCCTAGCTCCTTCTCACAACCTCTATCTACTACTTATATGAACAAAGCAGAACACTGTACAGTATAAGAAATTACTCCGGACGATGTGCTTTTTGTACTGCCTTTGTACGACAAGGCCATCAAGCAAATGCGTGTCCACTTTTCACTCGTCCGTTGGTTCCTTGGAATTCCCGCGACTGAATGTTATCTCTCCACGTGGCGCCAAGTCATGCCACGTCACAATATGCCAAAGTGACCATTTTGGGATCTCGGCGATGATGTGCGCCGTTGGATAGAATTAAGTAATTGATCTCAACCGTCAAAACAAATGTTTGATTCATTTGTTTTGTGCAGAATCATATCTGTTCTGTAATTAACTTGTTCTATGTATCTATGTTTGTATTTCCGTTAATCGGAAGAGCTACCCTATCACTGTTTAAATATTTATCAAACCCTATATACTCTAGCGAACTTCTACGACAGACTGTTTAGAGCAAACAGCTACGCCATGCTTTACCAGTCGGAGGTTCGAGTCCTGCCAGACTTAACCTTTTGGTGAGAGTGACTTAGGTCACTCTTCTACTGCACACGTGGAGCTGAGGCAGCCATGGCTCCACTACTCTCTCTCTCTACTTCACTGAGTGCAACAAGTATTGGGGATGGAGAGAGAGAGGTTGAGGTTGACTACTTTCGCTCTCTTTTCTATTCATCTATTTAGACCTAGAAAATTCTTATATTGAATCATTTTTAGTTATTTTCAACACTCCCGTTATTTTCTAGTCTAGTTTTAATTTTTCTTTCAACCCGCATTATTCTCCACAATATTTTAATTTGGGAGAGGGCACATGTTTAATCATCATGTCAGCCACTGTTTCTTCATCAGGTCTATCCAGAAGATTCAAAATTTGATTTTCAACTTTTTCTCTTACAAAGCTCAATCTTATGTCCATAAATTTAGCTTTGAAATGATGTTTTAGATTGGTTGCAATTGTAATTGGAGCTTGATTATCACAAAAGACTTCATGCACTCCCTCCTGTATATAGCCTAGTTTTTCGATCAATGACTTGACCCACATGAATTCTTTCACAATAGAACAAGATGACATATACTAAGCCTCCATAGTAGACTAAGCAACCACCTTTTGTTGCTTCCTGCTCCAACAACAAACACCTCCCCCCACATAAAACACATACCCAAAAATGCATCTTCTCATAGGTACATCGTGATAACTGGCATCACTCCAAGTAGTGATATCAGTGTGCTCCCCTCCCAAATGCAACCATAACTCTCTAGTTCCGACCAGATATCTCATGACTCTCTTGGCTGCATCCCAATCTCTCTTCCTACGATCGTTAAGAATCTTATTAAGGACTCCTACTGTTGCCGGTGCAACTTGATACCTAGATTGGTACTCAAAGTAGGCAGCTTACTAGAAGCCTATAGGATAGCCTCAATTAAGAGGTCTTTGGTTGAGTATTGTTGACACCCTGACAGAATACATATTGACCAAATTGCATTCATTGGAAGGGTAGACTCCTCAGAGTCTACTATAAAAAGAATCCTTGAATTTTTCCCCTGAGCAGTAAATTATCAATGGTCAAAGATGACTTTTTTATATACAACATCTCTTTGGGAGACAGGCGGCTACCTCTAATTTTCTAAGTCTTAAACCCCTCTCTAAACCCTCTACTTCCGATGTACGGAGCTAATCAATTCAGTGTACCGTACAAAAAGGTACTCGGTCCGGAGTACTTTCTGTACGGCCATTGTACGTCATGGTCAAAAAGACGACGCGTGCCATATCCCGGTTTCCCATAGTATGTCCCAGAGATGCCGTCATCCAATGACATGTTGCCACGTGTCACTCGGTGTGTCTATGACCGCAAGCGGCCAAATCGACCATTCAGCGATGTCGACTTCTTTCTCCGCCGTTAGATTGATGTCGACCTTAATTTATAGCCGTTAAAATAGAAGCAGTACTTTTCCGTGTATTTCTATTTAACTTTGCCTATGTGATTGTGGTTTGTTTGTTAGTAAACCAAACTTCTCTATTTCGTCATCTTTAAATAGCTATCATACCCTATATACTTCAGCAGTGGTCTTAGACTACAAGATTAGACTAACAACTACTTTGACAGACGGTAAGTACCACGATCTAATCCAAGGTCCGTCAATCGTTTTGGTAAGTTTACCAAGGGTCGGCCTTCTGACTCTAGAAGAAGCATAGGCTGCCATGGCTCTAGCTTCCTCTTAAGCCTTTAGTGACTACGAGAAGTATGGAGGCTAGAGAGAGAAGCTAGAAGCAGGCTGCCTCTGCTCTTTCCTGCTCCTACTTAAATTAATTAAGTAATCTAGAAAATACCTTTAATTTCAACACTCCCCTAATTTTCTAGTCACTTTTAATTTTAAGTCCACATCTCTTCCTGCAAAAAAAAAAATTAGGAGAAGGTACAGGCTTGGTCATCATGCCTGCCACAATCTCACTGTCTGGTCTATATTCTAGACTTATTATTTTGTTCTCCACCTTCTCCTTATAAAGCTTTGTCTGATGTCTATGTGTTTTGTTTTAAAATGATGTTTGGGATTAGCAGCAATTGTTATTACTACTTAATCATCACATAATATTTTCTAAATTCCACTTTTAAGATGCCCTAATTCACCAAGCAAGGATTTGACCCACATTAATTCCTCCATAGCAGAGCAAGATGCCATATACTCTACTTCAATGGTAGTCTGAGCAATGACCTCTTGCTGTTTAGTGCTCTAGCAATAAGCACCATTCCCTACATACAACACATATTCAGATGTACATCTTCGCATCGGAGCATCCCCATAGCTGGTATCATTCTAAGTGGTGATGTCAGTGTTTTCCCGACCCAGATGTAGCCATAGATCCCTAGTTCCTATGAGATATTTGAGGACCCTTTTAGATGCTTCCTAATCCCTTTTGGTAGGAGCATTCAGACTCCTACGTAGCACTCGAAGAGCTGCTGCCAAATATGGTCTGGTACAATTCATATAATAAATCAGACTACCCATTACCTGTCTGTATGTAATAGTTTGCATAAACTTCTTTTCTTCTAGACCTAGTTCATCATCTAGAATAAGGATGTCTCCTTCCTCACTTCCTTTACTTCCTTTCTTTTGATCCATGGGAGTTGTGTAACTGTTGGCTTTGTTCATCTGAAATTTTTTCAGTATGTTTCAAATTGCCTCTTTCTGATTTAGTCTAATTATTATCTTTTTCCTATCTCTCTCTACTTTTATTCATAGAATACATCTAGTCTCCCCCATATCCTTCATTTTGAATCTTCCCTTTAGATCTGTTTTTAGTTTGTTAATTTTTTTTAATGACTTACCTAGAACAATAAGATCTTCAACATAAATTGCAATAAAGATGATACCTTCTTCATCTTCAAAAACATAAATTGAATGATCTGAAATGATGCGGATGTATCCCAGACCGGTAAGGAACTCATCAAGTTTTTTGTTCAATTGTTTGGGCGCCTGTTGCAAACCATAGAGAGATTTGATCAATCGGCATACCTTACTTTTTTTCTCCTTGTTCCACGAATCCTTCTTGCTGTCGCATTAAGATCTCCTCCTCTAGTTCTCCATGTAGGAAAGTTGTCTTTATGTCTATCTGGTGTATTCCATGTCTTCTAAAGTTGCCAAACTGTGAAGTATCCGGACCGAGGGAAATTTGACCATCGGAGCAAAGGTTTCTTTGTAGTCTATTCCCTCTTTCTGAGTAAAACCTTTCGCCACTAACCGGGCCTTATACCGCTCAATAGTATTCTCTGGATTCAGTTTTAGTTGGAAAACTCACTTACATTCAATTAGTTTTCTATCAGGTGGGCAGTCCACCAACTCCCAAGTATCAGCCACCATGATTAAAGACATCTCTTCATTGATGGCCGTCTCCCACCAGTTTTTTTATGGACAGTTCATTGCCTCTTCATATATTTGAGGTTCTTTCGGGTGAGATAGTTTAGTTACCTTGTTGTTTACTTGTTTCTCTTGAAGTCTTTTGCTGCTTCTTCTCCCTCTCTCAAAGTCTGCAGCCGGAATAGATATTTCTCGTGGATTCTTTCGAATCACCACGGCTTCTACCCTATCCCTCGCATCTATATTCGTTTCCGCCACGTCTTTCGCTTGTGTCATTATTGTTTCCAAGTTCAAGTCTTTCTCTGTATGTTTTGAATCTGCAAGAATATCATCTTCTTAAATACCTGGATAGTTAGGAAGATGAAAGTCATCAGAATTGTCTTACTCAAATCTGATTCTGACTGACTTTGAGGATTTTAAGGAATCTACCGACTTCCCTTCATCCATAGCTACTAGATGCTTTACTAAAATTATATCTTCTCTCTTTAGATCGTACACTCTTTTACCCTTTTACATCCTCAACATATCCTAGCAAGTATCCGAGTTTCCCTTTAGGATCTAATTTCCTGTTTGATTTATCTGTTTCTAAACTAAAGACTTTACTACCGAAAACCTTTAAGTGAGATAGATCTGGTTTTTGGCCCGTCCATTTCTCATATGGAGTTTGGCCTTTCACCGCTCAAGGTAGTACTCTATTTCTTAAATAATTAGCACAATTCATAGCTTCGGCCCAAAACCTTTTTCCTATCCTTTTATTTGACAACATACTCCGGGCATATCATTTAGTGTCCTATTTAATCTCACGGCAACACCATTCTCTTCCGGGTTTTCCGGAACAGTCTTTTGATGTTGAACACCATCCTCCCTTAAGAACTCCTCAAACTGATTGGAGGTATATTCCCCTCCATTGTCACTTTTTACTCTTTTTATTGGGGTTTCGTGAAGTTTCTCCGCCCATGCTTTATATTGTTTCAAATACTCTTGAGTTTCTTATTTGTTTTTTAGAAAGAATACGCTGGAGTATCGGGACCAATCATCAGTAATGGTTAACATAAATCTTTTGCCTCCGGGTGATGGCACTCTCGCCGGTCCCCAAATGTCCGTGTGTACCAAATCCATAACTTTTTCTCCTTTATAAGTTGCTTCTTTTGGAAATGGTAATCTGTGTACTTTACCTTGAGCACACCCACTACAATCACTCACATTCTCATTTTCCCCAAAGCATATCCCTTCAACTACTCCCAACTTTTTCATTTCTTTTAACTTTTCTAGATTCATATGCCCAAGTCTTTTATGCCACAACATAATATCATTGACACGAGTAAAGTAAAGTTTGAGTTTTCATTATTTTAAGCAAGCCTGAACATTCCTTGGCTTCCTTTCTGAGCAGTGAAATACACATCTTCCTCAAAGCTAGCTGTAAAAACTCTTTTTCAGGTGCTAGTTTCAAAACCTTTATCATCTAATACAGATGTAGGGAAAAGGTTTTTGTTTAACTCTAGAACAAACAATATATCAGAGAATGTAACTATTGAGGTTTTCCCTTCCACTATGACTTTCAGATCTACCGATCCTACATACGTAGTGGTAACTACCCTCCCATCCCTATATTTAATCTCTAATGTAGGAATCTTTCTTAGTTTAGTGAACAAATGCTTTTCCTTGCACATGTGCATGATGCACTTGAGTCCAAAATCCAACCCCCTTCACCTTTTAATCCACGGAAAGCACATTTATGCTTCCGTGGAATTTCGACTTTAGTCTTTGCCTCCAACTCCTCATCCAAAATAAGTTCATCGTCCTCCTCATCGAATTCTTCCTTAAGAACCAGTTTGACAAGTGTTTTTTACTCTCCTCGTGGCTAACCCCCGGTGTGCCCCTCCTTTATCAAAGCTCGGTCAATTTTGTACATTCCGCCATGTAATACCTAGGTTTCTTGTAAAAATGACAAAGCCCCTTCGGTCCCCCTTTTTTCGGACTCATCGGATTGATTGTTCTAGTCTTCCCCTCTATGACTTCTAAGGAGTTTTCGTTAATCTTTGTTTCTCCAACTTGCTTCGGCTGCCAAGGCTTGCCCACTCTTAACTCCCTTCCTGTTTTTGATTGTATTTTCTCGGATGAGGATCAAATCAACTACCGAGTTTCATATCTATCTAGGGTTCGACAGATCTTGCACCCGGTTGATAATGTTCTTATATTCATTCTGTAGTTTCATGAGTAAGCAGTGAACCTTTGCCTTCTCGGTTTCTTCTTTCTCGGCACATTCTAACTCCATGAAAAGTATTGCCAGCTCATTGCTAAAATCGAGCATCTTCTCTCCTTTGTGAAAGTATCCATTGATCTTTTGTTCTGCTAACTTTTGTTCTTCAATCGTACCGCTCTCGTACATATCTATAAGAGCATCCCACAGATCAGAGGCCCTTTCCACTTGTAAATGAGGACCTACGAGTCCTTATGTGAGATGACAGAGGATAAAATGCTTGGCCGCCATATTGTTGTAGTCCTTAGTATCGATGTCATTCTCCTCATTTCTTAGAATCGGAGACATGAAAACAAAATTGTTTGCTATAGGTGTGGTTTTCTCCTTTTCTTTCCCTTTTTCCACCATGATGCTTTCTCTGTCCTGTGAGTCCTTTGATGGTGGTGGATTTGGTTTCCTCCAAACCCTAGAGGAATAGTTAAACCAGATGGACGCTTTACTCGCCCACTCACTATTCCCCAAAATCTTTTCTCACATAGGGCTCCTGTCATCATACTCTCCCAGTAGATGATCCTAGTCCCATTGAATATGGGCACCCTAGAGGGTGGGCCCATAACATGTTACTCTGAGACCTCCATTGGCACTTAGAGTAGGCAGCTTACTAGAAGACTCTAGGATAGCCTCAATTAAGAGTTCTTTGGTTGAGTATTGTTAACACCCTAATAGAATACTGATTGACCAAACTAAACCCATTAGAAGGGTAGACTCCCCTAAGTCTACTACAAAAAGAATCCTTGAATTGCTCCTCTGAGCAGTAAATTATCAATGGTCAAAGATGACCTTTATGTACATGATCTCTCTAGGAGAGAGGCGGCTACCTTTAATTTTCTAAGTCCTAAAACCCTCTCTAAACCCTTTACTTCTGATGTACGGAGCTAATCAATTCAATGTACAGTACAAAAAGGTACTTGGCCTGGAGTACTTTCTGTACAGCCATTGTACGACATGGCCAGAAAGACGACGCCTACCATATCCGGGTTCGCCATAGTATGTCCTGGAGATGCCGTCATCCAATGTCATATTGCCACGTGTCACCTGGTGTGGCTATGATTGCAAACCGCCAAATTGACCATTCCGCGATGCCGCCTTCTTTTTCTGTCAATAGATTGATGTTAGCCTTCATTTATAGCCGTTAAAATACAAGCAAAACTTTGCAGTGTATTTCTATTTAAATGTGTTTGTATGATTTTGGTCCATTTGTCAGTAAACTAAACTTCTCTATTTCGTCATCTTTAAATAGCTATCGTACCCTATAAACTTCAGCATTGGTCTTAGACTACAGGATAAGATTAACAGCTACTTTGACAGACGATAGGTTCTTGGATCAAATCTTAATCTATCAATCCTTTTGGTAAGTTTACCAAGGGTTAGCCTTTTGACTCTAGATGATAACATAACAACCATGGCTGTAGCTTTGTCTGTAGCTTTCAATGACTACGACAAGTATGAAGGCTCGAGAGAGAAGCTAGAAGCAAGCTGCCTCTGCTCTTTCATTCGCGTACTTAAATTAATTAAGCAATCTAGAAAATACCTTCAATTTAAACAACCGCTATGTCGGTCCTTCTATTGTTCATAAAGTAGATCAAACTTCGTACGACGTGTCTATAAAGAATAAACTTTATACGTTCTCTCTCATCTAGACTCATCATATCATTAAAGATTATCACTCCTCTTTCTACACTCCCATCACTTACTTTCTTCAATTCCATGAGAGTGGTACAACTGTTTGCTTTCTCCATCTTGAATTTCTCAAGCATATTACATATTGTTTCTTTTTGAGTGAGTGTAATGATCATTTTCTCCGTATCTCTTTCCATTTGAATTCCCAAAAATATATCTTGCCTCTCATAAATCTTTCATGTGAAATGTGCTTCTAAGATCTTTCTTTAACCTATTGATATTTTCCAAAGACTTACTTAACGCCAGCAAATCATCCACATAAATTGCAATAAAGATCAGCCTATCCTCATCTTCAAATATATAGATAGAATGGTCTAAGGTGATCTGGATATATCCCTGACCAGTGAGAAACTCATCTAGTTTCTTATTCCATTGTCGCGGAGCCTGTTTATGTCCTTATAAGGACTATATGATTCTGCAGACTTTGCTCTCTTCCCCAGCCTCCAAAAACCCCTTTGGTTGCCGCAAGAAGAATTCTTCCTTTAACTCACCATTGAGAAAGGCGGTCTTAATATCGATTAGATGGATTTCCATGTCTTCGCTGCTGCTAGAATGAGGATAATCCTTACTGATGGGAAACAAACAACTGGAGCAAATGTCTCCTCATAGTCAATCCCCTCCTATTGGGTGAACCCCTTTGCCACCAACCGAGCCTTATATCTTTTAATGGTATTATCTAGGTTTAGTTTTAGCTTAAATACCCATTTAAAACCAATAGATTTTCTGTCTAAAGGACAATCTGTTAGCTCCCAAGTATTTGCTTCCATGATCGAAGCCATCTCATCAATTATGGCTCTAATCCATCTGTTCTTTTTTGGGCTATTTATTGCCTCCAATTTTGACTGAGGCTCATCAGGATGAGATATTTTAGTTACCTTGTGGGCAGCCCGTTTCTCTTGTATCCTTTTCCTGCTCCTTCTCCCCCTTTCAAACTCTATTGCAGGAATAGAGGGAAGTCTTGGGTTTGTCCTTACTGTCTCATTCCCTCCTTTATCGATGGAAGATGATTCCGGTTCCTATTTTTTGTCTCCTCGAAGTCTATAGGAACATGTGAGGTATCTGTTAAATCTCTTATATCTTGGATCTCCCCTGAATCCTCAATCGCGGTCTCACTCATGTCTTTTTCGGGAAAATCAGAGTTCTCCTCACTTTCGGACTTAAACATGATTCTTACCTTCTAGGTATATTTGAAGGGGTCAATTGACTTTCTTTCATCCATGACAACTAGATGTTTGATCAGAATGATATCTTGCTTTCCTAAGTCATAGACTCAATATCCCTTGACATCCTCATCATATCCCACAAAATATCCAAGTTTTCCCTTAGCATCAAGTTTCCAGTTTTTCTTATCCGTATCTAGATTGTTAACTTGGCTACCGAATACTTTAAGGTGAAAGATATCCAGTTTCCTTCCAACCCATCTCTCATAAGGCGTCATACCTTTGAGAGCTAAGGTAAGGACATTATTATTAATGTAGTAGGCACAGTTCATGGCTTCTTCCCAAAATCTCTTTGCTATTCTCTTGTCAGCCAACATACTTCATACACTATCTCCTAGATTTCTGTTTAACCTCTCACCTACCCCATTTTGTTTTGGATTATGTGGTACAGTTTTGTGGTGTTGAACTCCCTCATCTCTCAAGTATTCCTCAAACCGGTTAGAGGTATATTCTTCCCCATTATCACTCATTAGTCCCTTAATGGGGGTTACATGCAGCTTCTCAATCCAGGCTATATATTCTTTGAAGTAAGTTGGTGTTTCAAACTTTGTTTTTAGAAAGTAAAATCTAGAGTACCTAAACCAGTCATTAGTTATTGTCAAGATATACCTTTTTCCTCCAACTAAGGGTACCCTTGCTGGTCCCCAAATATCTTTGTAGATTAAATCTAGAACCTTTTCCCCTCTATATGTGGGAGCTTTAGGGAAAGGAAGTTTGTGAGCCTTACCTTGGGAAAAGCCACTACAATCATTCACCATTACATTATCACTAAACTGAATGCGTTTTACTTCTATAAACATCTTCATTTCCCTCAACCTATCAAAGTGCACATGCCCCAACCGCTTATGCCAAATCATCAACTTTGGGACACCAACATAATAAGCATTCTTGTTTTCAGTACTCTGGGTAAGCCTAAACATTCCTTGGCTACCGTTATCTGCAGTGAAGTAAACTTCATCCCTATACTTAGCTGTGAAGACTCCCTTTCTAGTGAACGTATTAAATTCTTTGTCATCTAACACCGATGTAGAGACAAGATTTTTACTTAGCTAAGGAATATAGAGCACATCTGAGAAAGTGAGTATAGAAGTCTTACCCTCCACTAAGACTTTCAAATCTACTTATCCCAATAGATCTCTAGTAACCACTCTACCATCCCTATACTCTATTTCTACAGGAGGGACTTGTCACAACACATGCATGGATGCACCTGAGTTGATGATCGATCCTTCTTGTGGAGCTTCCCGAATTGCTCGAAGGGAAAAATTGAGTCTCCGAGGGATCTCCTTCTCCTCCAAACTCTCGTCAAGAAGAAGCTCCCTATCCTCCTCAGTGGACTCGTCCTTGGTTTCTCCTGTCACTTTTGTGACCACAAGTGCCTTTTTTTTCCCTCTAAAAGAACCCCCTCCATGGTTCTCTTGGATTCTCAGCTCTGACAACTTGACACAATTTGCGATAAAGTGTCTCGGCTTTTTGCAAAAACGACAAAGGCCCTTTGGGGGCCTCTATCCTCCAACCTGAACTCTTTCTCCTTTGTATGCCTTTTCGCGTCCTGTCTCCACCTATCCCCTCCAATAGCTAGAGCTTGAACGTTCTTTCCTCCACTTCTGATCTTAATCGTTTTCTCCTGCACAAGTATCATGCGGACCACTGTATTCCACTTCCATGAACTATCAGTCATTTCATGTACTCGGTACACTATGTTCCCATACTCGTCGGGTAACTTCATGATGGGAGTGTTAACTTTTATTTTCATTGTACTTATCCATCCGGCACTCTCCATCTCCATATACAAACAAGAAAGATCATTATAGTAGTCTAACATCTTTCCCCTTTTGTAAGTATAATTTCCCAACTTTTGCTCTGCCTATTGGAGCTCCTGAATCGTACCTGCTCAATAGATCTCTATAAAACTCACCCACAAATCCTCGGCCTTGTAAACGTGAAGATAGAGAGTTGCCAAAGCTTGAGTGAGGTGTCTTAAAATGAAATGTTTGGCAACCATGTTGGTGTCTTCCCACATTTGAGTATCGGTCTCCACGGTCTTCACGATCGCCGCTCCAGGTGTCGTGGGAATAGAGGCAATAGGAGTAAGAGGTGTCTCCTTCTCTTTCCCCTTGTCGGACACACTCCTGTCCCTATCATCAACATCCTCTGGTGTAGCAGATGTTGCTTCTACAGAAAACCTTATTCCACCAAACCCTGGTGGGGTTCCTTCAGGTGGACATTTCAATTGTCCACAAACAATACCCCATTATCGTTTTTCACACAAAGCCCTTGTCATCATGGCTTCCTAATAGATAAACTGTGATCCATTGAAGATGGGCACCCTAGAGGGTGGGCCCATAACCTGCAATCCTGTGTCTTGAATTAGACTACACAATTCAAGAAGCCTCTAGATAGTTTTTAACAAACCCAATTTCAATGGCAACCACTGCTGCCCAAGCAAACAAGTTGACAATATGACTGCACCCTTGTGTAGCTTAGACTCTTTTAAGTCTGTAGGAAAAAGAATCTTTGAAAACGCCCAACCAAGCAATTAGTTATATGGTGGCAAAGATGACAATATATACAAACTCTCAAAGAGAGAGAAGACCATCTACCACATTTTTCTAAGTCCTAGCTCCCTCTCACAACCCTTATCTCCTGACTATACGAACCAATCAGAACACAACCAATCATAACACTGTACAGTACAAGAAAGTACTACTGCCGATGTACTTTTTGTACGGCCTTTGTATGACAAGGCCATTAAGCGGACACGTGTCCACTTTTCACTCATCTGTACATTCCTCCAAATTCCCGCGGCCGAATGTTATCTCTCCACATGGCCCAAGGTCATGCCAAGTCACAAAATGCCAAAGTGACCTTTCCCCGATCTCGGCCATGATGTGAGCTGTTGGATAGAATTTAGTATTTGATCTCAACTGTCGAAACAAATGTTTGATTCATTTGTTTCGTGCAGAATCATATCTATGTTGTATTTAACTTGTTCTATGTATCTCTATTTGTATTTCCGTTAATTGGAATAGCTACCTTAACACTGTTTAAATATTTATCAAACCCTATATACTTTAGCAAACTTCTACGATAGATTGGTTAGAGCAAACGGCTACGCCATGCTTTACCGGACGGAGGTTCGAGTCTTGCCGTACTCAACCTTTTGGTGCGAGTGACTTAGGTCACTCTTGTACTGCACAGGTGGAGCTGAGGCACCCATGGCTCCACTACTCTCTCTCTCTCCTTTTGTGACTACAACAAGTATGGGGGATGGAGAGAGAGAGGTGGAGGCTGACTACTTTCGCTCTTTTTTCTTTTCATCTATTTAGACCTAGAAAATACTTATAATAAATCCTCTTTAGTTATTTTCAACAACTTCATATATGCTAGACATTCTGTGGACCAATGGAGGTCATAGAATTACAGTACGCTCACCTGATGTGCTGGTAGGGTGGAAAATTCGAAACTTCCACCAAGGAGTCCTCCACCAAGTTGCGGGTGGCACTTATTCATTGCCAAAGTCAAAAGTGCAAATATTTTCCTAGAGGCTTCATATATGCTGAACATTCTGTGGACCAATGGAGGTCACAGAATTACAGTACGCTCACCTGATGTTAGGCAACAGTACGCTCACCTGATGTTAGGCGCACCAGTAGGGTGGAAGATTCGAAACTGCCACAGGGAGTCCTCCACCAAGTTGTCCACACTCCACGAATAGGGGCCGAAAGGCAAATGAGACACGAGACAGATGGTAGGAAGAAGGGATTTGAAGGAAAAGGGAAGTTGCTGCACCGGGAAATAGAAAATGATGTCGGTGGAGTGGTCAGATGGGAAGGCCAGTGGCAAATCGAAAGGGAAAAGTGACAATTCAAAAGGGAAAAGGACGCAAAAAGGAAAAGGAGAAAGAACGCCAAATCTGACGGGAGCGATTAAAAAAGAAACGAGGAATACGGGATTGGCTCTTTTATCTTTTGCGGTTGTACTATACCTACGGTATTCTTTTGTCTTTTAGGGTTGTACTACACGTATGGTATTCTTTTATCGTTTGCAGCTGTACTACACCTACGGTTTTTCCGATCATAGAAGAAAGAGGGAAGCTGAGAAAGTACAAAAGCGCATCGAGTAGAAGAAAGGCGCGTGGCGATCGAAAGCTGCCGCAGGAATTTGTGAAAAACCCAATTTCTTTTCGTAAGATCTATTGTATGAGTAAAATATTTTGTAAGTAAAATCTTTCAGAAGTAAATTCCTTAATAACTGAAATCTTTTTATATCCGCGCGACGCGGCGAGGAAGCAGCGATGGCGATCACCATGGTTATGGCGACGATGCTGATTTTGGCGTGCCACGTGGCACTGGTCATGGGAAACGACAAAGATTTCGCATCAATTCCAGATGGTACGTTTCTGGGTTCCTTGGAGGGCGGAGTTGCAATACTAATATGCGTTGGTATCGGTTTTGATTTGGGGGTCGAAAGGTTAAGAGGGTTTTTTTAATGCATCAGAGTTTGCTTGTTTTGGTTTTACTTTTATTTTTCCTGTTTTTGTTTGTTTATTGTTGGTTCTTGTTTGTGTTGTTTTTTTAGATTTCGTTTGGTTTTAGTTTTGCTTTAGTTTTTTTTTTTTGTTTCGGTTTACTTTTTTCCTGCTCTTGCTTTTAGTAAATTGCTCTATTTTGGTTTTTTTCTCGGTTTTTAACTAATTTTCCATTTTAGTTAATTTCTCCTTTCTTACGGTTTTACTCTTATTTTTTCTTTCTTTGTTTTTGTCAAGTTCACATTTTCTTTCACATTTTTGCAATCGCACAGTTTTGCATTTTTTTCCACTTTCCTCGTTTTACCGTTTTCGCATTCGCCCATTTTTCACAAATTCACAATTCCCTTCTCCGTTGTTATTATCCACGTTAATGATGTGGAGTTTTTATTTTATTTTTAAGGCGATTTTTATCACAAGACTTAAACAATTTGTGAAACACATATAAATCATATACTCGGTATTCCACTTTTTATGGTGATGCACAATTTTGACATGATTTTCTGTTCTGACTAAAAAATGGGTGATAAAACCGGACAACACTTTGTTTTTTCATGCCCACCATTATTTCACTTTCACTTAATTTTTTTCCTCTTGATTCAATTTTAATGCAGCTACTTTGGGGAGAAAGATGAATGTTGGTGTGAACCCCGCGGTCATCGTCACACCTTGCAAGGGAAAACTGGTCATACTTGTTAATGTTGATACCTGCAGTTCTTTGCTGTCAAAATACTTCAAGAAAACACCTCCAACCTTTAAAGATTTGAATGGTGTCCCATGTACCACGAATTCACTACAAAGTATCCGTGCTAAGGACAAACAAGCTGGAAAACCTCCCCAAATTTGTGCTCCAAAGTGAGATGAAATCAACGTGTTTCGCACGTTAATTTTCAAAAGTTTGTACTTAATAGGTTCTTCGAAGGTACCAAAGCACTTACGATTTTATGAAAGTTGGTATTTTATCTACTTCAAGTACAAAAAAAAGGTGTAGAACAATTCTAAGGACTTCACGATTGTTTTTAGTGCTTTCAGTACTTTTCCACAAGATGCTATATGTTCTAATGCTTGATTCCAAATATTTTCTTTGCACTCGTCAATAGTTTCAAAAGTCTGTTGAGGTTATACCATTTTATGAGGCCAATACCATGATAGTATGCCATTACATGGGATGATGTATTTCTTTTGAGGCTGTGTAATTGCGTCCTTCCCAATAAGAAAGGAAATCACAATTTGTTAACTATTTTTTTGTTTATGGAAACTCTTGCAAAATGCTGACGAGATGTAAACAAGATGGCAAAGGTATAGCTGTATATGCACAAGCAAGTTTTGACTTTCTAAAAATGTTATACCTGATTTTTTGTACAACAATAATGGGAGCTTTTCTCTTATGTATTGACCCTTGGTGATGTTTCAAAGAACAAAATTGCATTTGAGAACTCCCTTAGCGGTTATCCCTCCATAAATATATATATATATATATATATATATATATATATATATATATATATATATATATATATATATATATATATATATATATATATATATTTATATATATATATATATATTTATATAAAAAAAATAAAAAAAATAAATTATAAAAGAAAATGACAAAAATGTGATTTCTACTTGTAATCATTTTAACTCAGCGAGGAATTCACGATCTGAGTGTTGCACTAAGGAAGCAAAATCCGTTGTTCATGTGTCATATGTTTTTAACTTTATGCTACAGCGTGAATTGCTATTAGCGTTCATAACGCTATTTCGGCACCCCCAAATTTTGACCAAAATTCTCAAATAGAATTATTAATTCTATTTCGGAAAACCCGAAATTTTTAATTAGAGTCAATGATTTCCTTGAAAATCCCCAAATTCCCAATTAGCGTTTAAAACGCTAATTGTTTTTACCCTAATTATTTCATAACGCATGTAGCGATTCACGGTGTAGTCTCCTTTGAATTGCATAATCATTCAACTCAATAAAACAATAGACAGGACGTCACAACGGATTGTATTATTTATTGCAACACGTGTAAATATTGCTGAAGTGAATCGCATAGATATGTATGTATACAAGATTTAATTTCTTAACATCATGAATTTATATTATATATTTCTATGTAGTTTTTTTTTTAAACAATTTCCTCAAAGCAAACCACAGAACAATCCATTGTAACGGCGTCTGGATACCCATAAAACATACCTACCTCCAAGCCCCCCGAATCTGAATTTTATTCTAGAAAATTTAAAATGTAAAAGTGTTTTCAATTCCCAATAGATGAAACTTATAACGCCCCGCCCCCTTTTTTTCTGAAACAAACTATTCCAAGCCCTTTACTCCATATAGAAAAAATTCCTCCACCAAGCAAGATCTTGGAATGTCCACTTCTCGACCACTTTCCCCTTTTCCCTTTTCCTCCTCCCTTCCTCTCTCTCCTTCTCTTTTGGAGGATCCACCCCCTCACCACCCATTCCCTCCCCTCCCCTCCCCTCCCTCTACTCAAACATCTTCCAAATCTTCTCTCGAACCCATGGCGTTAACAATCAAACGCCTTTAAATCTGAAAGGAAAAGACTTAACGGCCCGTAAAGTTATAAACACTTGTAAACCAAAAAAAAAAAAATGATTTGTTTTGTAACCACAAAAATAACCAAAAAACTACGAAAAAAAAAAAAAAAACAGCTTCGACTGATATCCAAAGTCTGGTAGGAAAACAATCAGATAGAGAGGACAAAAGAATAAATACAAAAGAGAGAGAGAGGAAGTGAGAGAGAGAGAGGAAAGGTGACAAGAGGAGAAGAGAGGACAGTGAGGGCAACTATCTTCCCAAATTTAATGGACAAGAGAGAGCTTTTCGGCTGGTGTCGATAGATATACACGTAAACTAGTATAGATCACATGTGTAGGGTCCTCTTCCTACAAACATGGTGGTGTAAACGATACTAATTGTCCGTGCAGTCTAATCACAGTTAACTTTTTTTGGAAAAGCAGACATCTCTTGGGTTGCACTCCAGTCTTTATTAGATTTTCAAGAGGCAAGTCTAAATCCTTTCTACGAACAATAAATCAGCGATCACCACTACTGGACCAACCATCAAACCAACATCTCCCCACAGGGCATTCACAAACCGAATTTTACAAGACAATATTTGATACAGGTCCGGATTCTTTGTACACCCCTCGATGCACGATAAATTACCTGTTTTTAGAAATAAAATGCAATAGTTGATACACCTCCAAACAAAAACTTGAAACTGTGAAGGGAAACCCAACAAGAAAGCTCCGCTATTCAGTCTGGATGAGCAGTTCAGATATCATCCTTGACGTTGTCTAAATAGCCTGTACTATCCAATTGTGGATGAACAATTTACTTAAGACAGACCATTTGTATGTCATCTTTAAGCTCATGGACTACTCAATACTCACCACTAGCAGTGTAAACGCCATAGGAGTTCAGGAAAAGTACTTACTGTGCCATGTATTTACCGTACCCTGTACTTCTATCGCACTACCGTGTACTATTTTGACATTTCTGCATCGCATATTACTATATCACATTTATAGAGCGTATGATAGTGTTTTGCGGTACAATATCTGGCTAAGACCGATACGCATGACGTATTGTATCGAGGTTTTCTCTTCAACTTGATAAGGCTGTACAATGGAGAAATTAAGCATGCCATGTCCAAACACTCACAACGAAAAAAAAAAACACATCTACAGAATCCTAACAAAGACCGTCGAGCAATAAATCGAAGATAACCCTCACCGAGACTAGTTGTTGGGCGGTGGAGGCGAGATCAGTGGCCAGTGCTTCCATGGCGGCCGCTTTGCTGTGCACCTGACCAGCCACATGGGCTAGCTCCTCCTGCAACCTGAGAAAACAAGATCCCCCTTCTCATATTTCAGTCAACATTCTTACGCTGAGCCATATTTCTGTATCCGAGAGCAAAATTCACCACGCATCCTCATCCTCAATCCCAAACTAAAAATCTTTCCCCACACTCCTATCGCTACCTTCAATGCAAAGACCGTTTGTGGATACGGTGACACGGAGATGGAGGCGGGAATAAAAAGGAAACCAACGCACCGAATGAACATGATGCGTATGTGGGGATGAAGAGCTGTGGCAGCTCCAGAACCTCCCGCTGCCCCGGCTCCCACTAAGGCCATAGCTCCCAGCATTCCCACAGGGCCTATGGCTGGACCAACCAGACGCCCGATTAAGTCTATGTGAGTCCGATGCTTACTTTGAATGTAGTTCTTCTAAAGAATGTACAACTCATGCCTAACTGCTCAATTATTCAGCTTTTTATGTGTGCTGCCAGGATTTTAAGTTCAAAAGAAAGTTCCGCTTAACGTCTTTCAACCATACAACAACAACAACCAATCGAATGATATCGATTAAAGAATCAAACAATAGACAGTAAAGGTTATCGCACTAATTGGTGAGGTCAAAGCTAAGCTGATGTCTGTCTTATCTAAGAACTAAGTTACAAAGGTGATCTGAAAAAGCGGATGAAAGACCCAACAAAAAAACACTGGCAAAACAATTCAGCCATACCTCGGAGGCAAAGAATAAGAGCTGAGCCTGCCACACCCCCCAAGATGGGTGCCGCTTTCATTCCCAAATCTGCCTTAGAAGGTGTGACTGCTATTTCCTGTGCTCGAACCTGCACCAAATGAGTGCAGTCTAGCAAGTTACCAACCATGAAAGCTGCCAATAATTTTGTCAAAAACATTTCTTGTCATTTCAGGGTCTTATAAATTGAACAACCAATGAAACAGGCGGAAGAATCTCGAGCACCCCAACATTTGATGATGCAAGCATTTGGTCAAAATAACTTCCTACAAAAAGTGCAGGCAGAGACAAACTTCCAAAAGAACCCAAAAGCGCAGATGGCAGGTTTGATAAATGTATGAATTCATAAGGCTTGCAAGGTAAACCCGCAAAACTCTCTGCAGGCGGCCAATCACAGGCTCCGCAAAGAAGTTCCAGAGGCAATTAAAGATAGGACCTACCACAGCCCCATCGAGGTCACGTCCCACGGCCCGATGAACCGCTGCTGCCGCCTGTAGCATCACACTGAGAGACGCCAGGTGGCGCACTGCCTCCTGCACGGCCACTCTGGTCCATGGAGGCAGAGGGAGGCAGTATTTGCAGAGATCAGCCTAGTGAGAAAGACTATTTGCAGAAACAAGGTTCCGAAAGAAAGAGCATTATGAGCTTCATGCTGAAATACCTCGATGCACTTAGAATGAAGAAACTGGTTACACCTTGAACCATTCGCAAGATTGATTCCCAGGTAAAGAAACAATTGTATATTATGCATTTCGCATTTAAAAAAAACTGCGGCTTCTTGTCAACAAGAGAATTCACAGTAAAGTCGGGCTACACTGCAATTGTTGAATCTATAAGACTAAACCAGAGATTTGACCATACTCCTTTACTTTTTGGCTTTTGAGGCAATTCATAAAAACTGCAGTGCATTGTTGGTCGCTGCTAAAGTGTTGATCCAAAATTTTGACTGGATATTATAATCGAAACACATGAAGCAAAGAGTTCTAAATGTTCAGCACATATGTTGATACAGGTTGCAAACGGGCTGTAGCAATCACGCACGGAGACTATCTGCCTGAAAAATGTAAACGCTTAGCTCTTTTAACAAAATTGTTTTCACATGAAGGAGTTACCAAATATGATCCCTTAACCGAACAAAAAAAACGTGTCAGCAAAGTGAAGTTAAGCCAAAAACCGACCTAACCCCCTGAGCGTTGACTTCCAAAGCTTCCTGCAGGTGAGGGATCGATGTCAACAATTGCTCTGCAAGTTCCACAGTCCCATACAGCAGTGATATACTGTTGGCTTCCACATCCTGAGTCACAAAATAATGAATCTCCCCAAACAACAAGGTCCACAATAAGTGACAGATGATGCATCCAATGAGAAGGATTGTTTAAGAAAATGGCAGTGCAGCAACTAAAATACTCCGGGGCTGCCTGCTCACATCAAGTGATTGACCTAGGCCTTGGATTTAGGACAGTCGCAACTAGTACGATGTGTTATGACTACAGCAACCAGGTGTCTGTTTTTTGCATTAACCACTCAGGTCAGCCGGTGACTTGTTCTTAAAAGCATTTGCCTCGTACCTTGTAACGACTTGCCAGCTTGCGCAAATGAGCTGTCATCTCCACGTGTGCTGCACATTTGTCCACCAGCCGTTTGCCATGCTGCAAAAATTTATCCAATCAAATTCAGCAATAAAAGACAACAACAAGAGATCCGATCCTGAAACCGTGTCAAACCGTACAGCTTTAATAAGCACTCTTCGGTCTATCAACCAAATGTCAACCTCATCCAAAGAGGTTGTTAAATCTAACATAATGTGCTCTGTTATTTCCCACACAAGAAGCTGCTAGAGCAATAATTATAAGCATTCAAATGTATAAAACTGCCAATTCCTGGCGGTATTGATTGCCTTTAATCACCTAAAGTGGAGTATTTAGGGGAAGGAACATTTAGTATATAGGGGAAGGAACATTTATATACTATGTCATAGGCACAGACATATGCGGCCAATCGACATAGAGCTACTTTCGGAGTTATGCTTCGCAGTATTGCAAGAAACCAACAAAGAGATGTACGAGTGTGACAAAAATAGCGTCAATAACAGAGTGTGTATGCAACAACATATCATGTCAATTGAAAACGGATCTAAGTGGACGTTGGTTTAGGTAAGTTTTAGTTTGAAGTCATTATGGACCATCAGAGTCACAGGTCCCAAAGCCGACAAATATTAAAGGAGTTGTGGAACTTGGAAGTTAACAGTCAGCATACCTCAAAAAAGTACAGCTCAAAAACAGCAGAGAAGGTACGACAAAATTTCAAGAGGTGTTTTGCAGACTCAAACTCACCTGCTGATGACTCAAAATCTCATCGACTTTGCGATAGTCTTCCTCCAGCTTCTCACAGTCAGCTTCTGTTAGGGAATTTACCAAGACAAACAAAAACTGTCAAGAGAAAGCAAGCCAGCAGCATAATAGCTCAAACTTTCCAGCAGAACCTCATTCATTTGGTGGCTAAGATCTTCGGAAAGATCAGGTTAATGAAATCCCTTTCATCTCTCATACGTGCCTGGAAGAGAGAGGCAGGCATTTCGGCAAGCACGAGTGATGTTTGACACAAGGGCCTCGTGCTCTCCCGATGTGCCATGTGGCACCCAACTGCCACCACCCATGGCTGCCCGTGAACGTCCACACTGCGAGAGCCGAGACTTTGTATGTCGTTGCAGGTCCTGTACACCGTTCTCCTTCCGTCGTTTGGCCACGTGGCAAACCACAATTTCAGATATACCGCGTTGGTACGTGGCGAGGTGTGTGTCAAAACAAATGTGGACGCCACGACAGCAAAAAGTCGGTATCTTTTAGTTTTCCCTCAAGATTTTATGCTGCAGGGGACACGAATGTCGCACACAATGACTTACTGTACGGCTAAACATACGGATATACCTGTCCTGTACTGTACTTTTGAACACCTCAGGTGGACCCCTTGAAAAACCGTGCGAAAATGTACACTTCCAGGACACCTACTGCGTCTTTCAGGGGGGCCCACCCTATCCCGTCAAAAAAACTGCGTCCGTATTGACGGCCGCTAACACCCTCTGTCGCAACGCGGCGTGGAGATGCCGCCAATGAGTGAAATGCAAAAATAGTTAAAATACTTTCGATACCGGGGGCTGGCTGCATGACATTCTCTTT
The DNA here is from genome assembly GCA_037447655.1 of Zygnema cylindricum. NCBI lineage: Eukaryota > Viridiplantae > Streptophyta > Zygnematophyceae > Zygnematales > Zygnemataceae > Zygnema > Zygnema cylindricum. Next base: position 228,210 of record JBBHKE010003457.1, read on the forward strand.
TATTTTTTTATGATACAACCGTACTATACTTGAGCGTGTATTTTTCATTTGTTTATTTATTTCTGAACTTTACCGCCTGCTGTCGTCCGTGACCTTGCTTTGGTCGCCGCATTGCCGTACAGAACACGCCATTCTCACAAATCAGAATGACGCCTTAGCAACCAATAGGCGGTTTGGATCATCCACGCTGTCACAATCCAAGAATGCCACGTCACCAACCCCATTAAAAGAATCCGTACAGTACAGTACAGTGCTGTCCTAGTTTTTCGGGATCTGATACCATCGTGTCGTGATGCCCAGTGATACACAGTGATACCACTATAGCAGATATTCAATGATCGATTAGCGTGTATCGCACTTCTCTGGTGTGCACACAGCGGGTTGCAGTACACAATCCACGGTAACAATGTACATCGCCAGTGTGCGATTGTCCTGTACGACACAAGTTGTAGGGGAAGAAGTGCCAAGCTTGTTTGGTGCTACAGTACAGTACAGTACCTTGCAAAGCTTCGGCCCCCGTAGGCTTCGCGCACCTTAACTTTGGCGCTTCTGCTTTGTTTGGGCCCAAGGGCGCCGAGAGGGGGGGAATACGACGCGTCAAGTTACGCCGTACGGCGGCAACCACTGCGCATGCCGCCTGCGTGGCATGGCCATGCCACGTGCGCAAGCCACCTGTGGGAAACGGCAGCGAGGGACCTGGGGGGAAGAATGAAGGACGAGGGGCGATCACTTGCAGCAGCGACTAGATCCGTTGCAACGATACGATGTCGAGCACTCTCCACTGGGAAGGAGAAGGAACAGCAGAAGCCGAAGGGCCAGCGACGGCCGAGTCGTCCATAAAGGGAAAACTGACGAAGCCTTTTGCGCACAAACCTGAGCAAGAGCAGCCAGAGGTTCTCCCGCCCGGAGGGTCTCCTTCATGGCCGCCGACCTAGCTCCACGGTTTGGATGTACGGCTGGGAAGCCATGTGACGTCACAGACGCCTCGCGGACCGTTGGCAGCGGCACACGTGGCGCCAAAAAGAAGGTGGGCGAGCTTGGCTCGAGGCGCAGAGCGTGCGCGCGAGAGAGCACAGACGACGTCGAGCATCTCTGCAGCGATGCGCAAGATGACCCAAACGGAACACAACCTTCCAATCGTACTTTTATTTAGTAAACCGATAAGGGGTGTTACCAAAAGAGCGGGTTTCTGAGTTAGGGTGCGTCTCCATGTGCCTAAGTAAGGGTTCTTTTTTGTCGTTTTCCTGTAAAACTTAGAGCCGTACCGCGTAAGTTTCAACCGTACAAAAAAATAGAGAAAAAGAAAAGTACATTTTGCGTCATCATCGAATTTAAGATGTACTACATGTTGTCGTTTTGTGTTCTTCGACCCACGGCTACGCCAATAAACTTCATCTTCAAGCTTTTCTTTAAAACACAGGGAAGATGTGATTTAAAACAAAGAATTTTCGAAAAACAAATAGAAACACGTAGTCGCACGCATAAAATCTTTTCAATAAATTTCAAAAGGATTCAAGCGACGACGAAAAGTGCATGATACGCTATGTTTTGTCCTGTTGCGTTCAGGTACGACAAAGCAAAGTACACAATTTCTTTGGCTTTGTCCGTTTGCGCCTGGTAGATTTTATTTCGCCAGGGATCTCAAGATCCAATGCCATTTCACGTCAAGCGGACAAAGAGACGCAAAGGCAAAGTGCATCTTCTTCAACCGTGAAAAGGTACAGGCTGGATGGCGGTACGTCTACAATGTCACGAAAAGTCATGAGACGTCACAAGCAGTTACAAAAAATAACGTGCGTCATCAGAGATTATACACTGTCGACAGCCGTCACGGGCATTGTCGACGTATACAATCGTCACGCCCTTAAGTGACAACTTCGTTTGGTACACATAGGGACACCCGAAATCCGGGTCCGCCGGATCTACTCTAAAAAACAACTAAGTTTCAAGTACATGGGGACATACCCTAAGTAAGGGTTCTTTTCTGTCGTTTTCCTGTAAAACTTAGAGCCGTACCGCGTAAGTTTCAACCGTACGAAAAAATAGAGAAAATGAAAAGTACATTTTGCGTCATCATCGAATTTAAGATGTACTAAATGTTGTCGTTTTGTGTTCTTCGACCCACGGCCACGCCAAAAAAACGTCATCTTCAAACTTTTCTTTAAAACACAGGGAAGATGTGATTTAAAACAAAGAATTTTTGAAAAACAAATAGAAACACGTAGTCGCACGTAGTCGCACGTGTAAAATCTTTTCAATAAATTTCAAAAGGATTCAAGCGACGACGAAAAGTGCACAATCCGCATGTTTTGTCCTGTTGCGTTTAGGTACGACAAAGCAAAGTACACAATTTCTTTGGTTTTGTCCGTTTGCGCCTGGTACGGATTTTATTTCGCCAGAGATCTCAAGATCCGATGCCATTTCACGTCGAGCGGACAAGAGAGGCAAAGGTAAAGTGCATCTTCTTCAACCGTGAAAAGGTACAGGCTGGATGGCGGTACGTCGACAATGTCACAAAAAGTCATGCGACGTCACAAGCAGTTACAAAAAATAACGTGCGTCATCAGAGATTGTACACTGTCGACAGCCATCACGGGCATTGTCGACGTATACAATTGTCACGCCCTTAAGTGACAACTTCGTTTGGTACACATAAGGACACCCGAAATCCGGGTCCGCCGGATCTGCGCTAAAAAACAAAGTAAATTCTCTAAGTTTCAATTACATGGAGACGCACCCTTAGAAGATCGAAAAATTGAATTGAATTGAATTGAATTGAATTGATTGCATCTAATGAATCCAGGTGGAGAAACCCAATTAAAACGCATTGACACAACGGATAGCGTTCACACCATTGACATCAACAGTTTTGACTGTTTGTCGTTTTACCATCAGCCTCTGAAAAGCGTGGAAAACCATGATGCCGTTGAATCTGACCAATATTTAAGGCCAATAATGGCTTCATGGCTTTAATTATTATTCATGGCTTTAATGACACTACCACACTATACATGAACAACACATGTCCATTACAAATAATAAGATTATATTAAGAAAGCACAACGGTGGAGCATCTGAGTACATGGGATCCACATGAACAACACGGGCTTTTCTTGTCGTGCAACATTTTCTCAAATATAATAAGAGCGACACTTATGAACTTCGATGACCCTCAGTGAAAGTATCGTGAAATGTATGACAACAACAATTCTACTTGTTTAAAAAGCGGTATCGAAATTGGAAGAGACCTTCGAGGCACAAAAAAAATTACCTAGTTAAATAGCATCCACTTTGGCGTTTTTTGATAAAGAGATTGAGTTGGTGCTTTTGGGAGTCAGACGGCTATTAATTATAATCATTAATATATTATTTTGGTCATTTTCAAATGGATGAGACAATTCCAGCAATACACTCAGGCCAACTATTCGAGTTAAACTTCATAGCTAAACAAAAAATTCAATAAGAAAAAGAAAAAACCGGAGAAAAATTATCTCTTCATGGAAATGTTACGTTTCCTGGCATAATGGTTTTAAAGACCACAAAAGAAAAAGAACAATAATCTCACTAGCTCTAACAATGCATTGCCTCCACAAAATCACAAATAAAAACTGAAATACTCGAGTTACTAAGTCAACCAATTATACACGTGGCACCCAAATACACATAGAATGCAGTAAACCACACTATTTAGAGAAAAGAGAGTCACCTGAGGCTACAACGATGAACAAATCAACAAAAGAAAGCATAGTAGTTTACCAGGATTGCTTCATTGAAAGCACTCCAGAAATCCTTTTCCATTTTCTTTTTTCTTTTTTAGTACATTACACCTCCCAACTGCATATTGCATTGTCCCGCGTTCTACTAAAATCCACAAATAACAACATGGGTACTTTCATGCAATATATATCTCCCACGCTGTTGGTCGGATTATCATAAAATTGGTTGAATTATCTTGCAACATTATGTTCTCAAGCCACATTTTGTTCATTCGTTTGCACACATCTCTAGTGGAGAGTGCGATGACTAACACAAAAATTAACGTGTACTTTGACTTCTCCACTCACTATAACAATAATCTCCTGAGCACCTCAAGCAACCTAACAAGTGTGTAGACAAATGGGAAAACACTAGTAGCACCCTTACACTCGAACTCATTGGTTTTTAACATCTTTCTCCTACATACAAAGTACTATTTTGCACCGGAGTGATCCTATCAGGAAAAGGACATAAAATTGTTGTTTTTGTTAGAGAGAAAGAGGTTGTTTTTTGCCGTATGCATGTCAGATCAGAAACAATGTCACACCCTGCTTTCACTGTAAGCATTTGTTTGGCCGCCTGCATACATACTCGTCTCTGCCTATCTTGCATTCACGCACCAGAGATCTATCTCTATGTTCAAACAGGTGTAGTCATTTTTTTTTTTTTTTGGTTTTTCACGAAAATACAGATAGCTAGGTCTGAAAACAGTGAGCACTAGTGCTGTGGACCTCGGCCGATAAGCGACATGTAGGTCTTTGGGGCCTCCCAATAATTGATATATCGGGCCACATATCGGTTATTGGACAAATCAGCGAGACCTACTTCATCAGCTTCCTGATATATAATATCTAGAAAACAAGCATAAGGGGATTATCAAAGTGCGGCCTTTTGTATGGTTGTCCCCAGGAATGGTCCACATCGCTTCCGTTTCTGCATTGTTGCAGGTTGCTGTACTTCACATATTTTCCTAGCGGTTGTATTTAATGAATGTGCTGTACTGCTGTCACATGGCGAGGTGTGACATATTAGGGTGTCCATACTCCACGATGATGAAGGACGGTCACATCTTTAGAATCCCGTAAAAACAATCTTGTAGTACATTTTGTCGTACATTTTAGTACGCTATACACATGTACTAAATCGTACATAACTACATTTTATAGCACAACCGATATGTTATATCGCGATAAATATCGTTTGGTGGCAAATTCTTGCCAATACCAATTTAGGAGTCAAAGCCAATAATATCAGTAAATTGACTGACCGATTTTACATATCATTTATCTGACATATTGGTTTTGTCCGACCACCAATGCACAACACTAATTAACACTCATGCATCTACAATGAGCCGAGTGAAAACATTTTTTTAACAGACAAACCCCAAACCTTCAAACCTTCTCCAATCTATCGAGAATATTCAAATTTCTTACCACAAAACCGAGCCCCAATCTGCTTTCTGGCACATACCTGGACCGATTGCCATCACCGTTTTGGATCCCGCTGCCACCTGCGCCCCATCCACACTATTTTTGGTTCTGATGATAGGCCATCCTCGGGATTCGGGATACTTCTCAGTTTATTACTAGGACCAGGTGATTATTCTGCCGCTTGGACAATGTTAAAACTAACTGAAAATATCCATAAGAACCTCAACTATTTGAAACATCCAATTCCTCTCCCACTCGTTTGATCCATCCTGTCTTTCCCTCCTCTTTAAGTTACTTTAGGATCACTTTGGATAGTGTGGATCTTGAGGGTCAGGATTTCACCTGCGTCCTTCCAGCGTCAGTCACCACACAAGTGGGCAAATTGAGCTGCTCAGCTCTCCCTTTCAACTCGTTCCTGAAAACCCAACATTTTGCAAGAAACAAGTTGAGAAAAAGACAATGAATTAAACATAGAAGATAGATAACATAGCAAACAGCATATGCCATAGGCTCGTAACGGTGAGTGCAAATATTTAGTATGCAAGTTAGCTTATTTGATATGGCACTTGAACATTGCATATTCAAGCTGAAAGCCAGTTTCCTGCCTTTGATGGTACAAAATGATTCCTAAGTAATGAATCACAAACTACATAGACCCACATTAAAAAGTATGTTTTCATTAGTCCACATATAGCTCATCATTTCTCCTGATAAACTTTGTGTGTACATGGCAGTGTGCTCACACATAGTTGAAAACAAAAGACAGCGGGCATCACCGAGTTCAAAGAATAGAGATGGTGCTCCATTGCCGGTCAACTCGCTAACCCTACATTAACAGTTCAGTTCAACTAAGTGGAGCTCCCGGCATGAAGAGAAGGAAAGGGACTATGATGATAGACAAAGAGTAAAATAAGTTCACATAAAGAACACTAAGCTGCAGGTATAACTTAAGTCCTCTCATCACAAAACAATAAAAAAAATATTGGAAGAAAAAAAATCAATGGAAGAAAAAAGGTGTGGGAAGAGACAAATTGTAGAATGAATGCACTCTAATTATTGTGTTCCGAAAAAGGTATAGTGAAAATCATGCATCCCCACGCCCCTCAACGGCCAGAGGGTAAAACATTTTTCCTCTCACATCTCCTGTTGGTTTTTGCAGGACACAACAATTTTTGGCTGCCCGCAGTTCTCGTAATGCTGAAGCAAAGTGCGATTCCTGTCGATTCCCACCAATTCACGAGACGCTCTTTCATTAAAAAGTAATATAAGAAAAAAGAGGGAGAAAGAGGAGGGGAGGGGGGGGGAGACATAAACGGAATGAAAATTGATGCACCAGTCACACTGACTTATTGGGTCTTGAAGAATCATTGCGTATATATGTATGAATCACACTGATGTACACCAAAGGGACGTTTACATAGATAATAGAATAGTGTGGAATCACATTTTTAATGTCCATACCACATGCCGACAAAACTCACACTAATGCTGTAGAAACATATACTTGTGTTCAGAACCTTTCGTATTCTTCAAAAATATATATCTCAAAAATAAGCACAGGTTCACTACAAATAGGGAGACAACTAGAAAAAAATGTCCGTGTGTGAATTGTTGTTTCACATGCAGTCAACGTGAGTGACGTGGCAAGTCGTGTCTATTTTCGGGCACTCAAACATATTTAGTGTATTTTCAGCAATTTATTTTTTCTTGACAAGGAGCAATGTATGACGATTGAGATTGATTTTTTTTTTTTTTGATGAGAATAAGTACTCTGCGCCCCCATGTTGGTTGCCTCCATGTTGGCTATGTTCATGTTATCCATGTTGGCTGCATCCATAGTAGCAATGTCGCTGGGTCGTGCACATTCGGAACATAAAAATCCACTTTCACTGTCAGGTTAGTGCAAGGTGCTCTTGTGCTGGAAATTTCTACTTTATGAAATAGTTTTACTTGTAACTAACAGGCCACGAGTGGATTCCTACTGTGGACTGTTTCGTTTCTATGCGGCAATTAGCCTATTAGTAGCAGGCTAAGGCTTTCATTCTTATAAGGCGGTTACGCTCGCATCCACGCGTTAGAATCTCGCATGCGACAAACTCCTGGCCCCATGTGCCAGTGGTGCAGTTTGATTTGTAAGGTTTCGTTTGTATGCATGTGGCCTAGCGACAGCTGGCGCCAACACTTTCATTCATTAAGATCTGAAAAGCACCCTGTTATGTAGTCAATAGTAAGAGAATGGCTGTTTTATATTATATTTTCGATAACACATTCTTGCAAGAAAAGTGTGCGTGATTCAGCACATAATTCCGCAGAAAGATGCTCAGAATGCCCACCTTGTTCAGATCGTTGTTTTTCTTTTTTAAAAAAAAAAGGAACTTTTTTTTGTTCATTTTAAGAAGAAGGTGTGAGGGAGAGGGAGGGGAAGGAGAGGGAGGGAGGGAGAGGGAAGAGGGGGGAGGAGAGAGAAGTGGGAGGGGGAGAGTGGAGGGGGAGAGGGAGAGGGAGAGGGAGTGGACGTTCTAAGACCACAATTGACTGGGTCTATGCACATGACGCTCTCGTCAACGCAACATAAGTGGCCATAAATGGGTGTATTTTAGAGATTCACATGAGGATTTAATGAGGTCAAAGAGAGACATCAAGGTTTTCATCCCCAATTTCGGGTGCATTTCGACTTCCAAAATTTTCATCTATCTCGGTATCTACTGAGGGTCACCGAGGGGTTCATCCCAACTTTTGCGAGGTTGTACACAATTCTTTCTAATTCCTTTCCCTTTCTTAGGGCTTTCCAGAATCTAACAGGTCATCACCTTGGGAAAAAGCACAGCTTCCGGGTTTTGGGTTGGAAGGAGAGAGAGCTCACGAGCACACTGGGCAGCCACCTTTCCGCTTCCCATTTTCAGGTCCAACCGAACCACCAGCACCTATGGAGCCCCGTGACATCCGTCACATGGGCAAAAGAACGTGACAGACATGTCCATCAATACCAATTTACGACACACTAATTTTGAACAAACTTCTGAGGAAACAAAGGGGATCTATTAGTACAGAACATGGCTTGCAACTCGTTTTCCTCCTTTCCCGCTTTCCCACTTTCCCCTTTCCCACTTCGCCTCCCTCTCTTCTGTTCCTCCCTCCCTCTCTCCCCATCTTGAGATCTCCTCCGGGGATCTGGAAGACAACATAAACCACTATCCTTTCCCCCTCTCCCTTCCCCTTCCCATTCCCCCTCTCCATCTCCCTCCCTCACCATTTTGAGCTCTTCTCCATCAGATACTCCTCCGTTCCCTCCCCCACCACTCCCACTGCTAGACGCTTTCATCTGCCCTGCTGCCCCTCTACTCAGTGGCCGCCTTTTGGCCCCCTTATTGCCCTCCGATTTGGAGCTGCCCTCTGTCTGAGTTCCATCCACACTATTTCTGGTGCCCACCACACGATCCAGCCAAAATCCAACCGCTATTCCAGCCAATGCACTAGGTACAATGTAAATCGCTTTTCCAATCACATTCTGCCACCTGTCCCGCCCAGTTTGTTTGGTTTCCTGCAGGAGTTATGAGCGAACAAGTAAACAAAAAACCAATGTAGTAAACATCAGTATGAATGAACGAGTGAGTAACTAAATGAGAAGTCAAAAGTAAGGAAAGAGATGAATAAACGAACAAAAGATTTTTTTTTAAAGAAAAAACGGGGAAGGTTTCAGAGATGTCAATGCATGAAATGCAGGTTAGTAATGAAAAGAATCAAAGTCAATGCAGCCAACAAGAGATGCAACTAAAGACAATAAGCTCGAGACCTGAAAAGTATAAAAGTTTAAGAAGACATACTATACTTATTTTTTTGAAGGCATAATTGTAAAAGAGCACACATGGCAAGTAAGCATTACGAACAACAACTGCCGATTGGTACCACATTGGCACCATAACCTAGAATAAATACACCGACAAATGTCCAAAACAGTATACTCTTACTTTGACGAATCAAAATGGAAAGACTATGTTAAATCATATGCTCAACAAACTTTACCCTCCGGTGTTTACTGCACTTTGTCTATAATATCACTCAGTGAAGGTCCCTAGAGAAACAAGTGTCAACCAGTTAAAGAGGTCGTGATAGGTGTTCTCTACCTATAATCCATTGGTTCAATTCGCCGCTTCACTGGTTGCGGTAACCTTCTTGTCAACACAAGTTCGTTCAAAAAAAGGAATAGTGCATGGAAAATTTGATACTATTTTTTCAGAAATCCAAGAGTTAAAACATTTTTCTGCCCCAAGCTGCACACTTTCACTGAATCTTCTAGTGAGTTTTCACCTGAAATACGAACTGCCATTCGGCTTTTCAAAAACATGGTTCTCCGTACAATTACATTCAATATACCGCCAGAGGTTCGGTTCGGAGAGCTCGCCTTCTCTCGCCAAAATAGCCCCGTGCCGCGAGTTGTCTGCATTCTTTCGCCGCCACACCCGCACCCGCACCTGAGCCAAAGGCAGCTCAAGGTGAGCTCCTCCACAAGTGCACTAAATGCTGCAAACTGCCAAGTTTCAAAATGTTACATCGTAGTTTAAAGTGCTAAAAGGTATGGACTATGGAGACACTACACCGCGCATCGTTATTAGTGTCAACGACACTAATTTGGGTTCTTAAAATTTTGTTTTTTTTCCAAAAATAGTATACGTGATTTTAATTTTCCCTTGACTTTAATTGAGGCTCCGTACAAAATAGCGCCAAGACCGAAAGTACAGCGATATATATTTAGTGTGGTGTACGGATGATGTCAAACCGTACAAATTTGTACCTTTTTACTTGAAAATATTCAAAATTAATTATAAATTATGCGCGCATGCATATGAACATGCGCTAAAAAAATGGGTTCACTCTCGTCGCCAAAAACCTCGTTCGCACACGATCTCCTATAATCGCCTATTCTGCAGTGTGAACATAAAATATGTTCGCATGTGCAAAGTCACGATCTTATAGTTAAAGAAGTGAACTGTTTTTATTTTACAAGTCCACATAAACCGTCTTAAAACTGCGTACTCTTGCTTCATGTGATTATTTCCTGTTCAGTTTATATAAACACTATAACACGTATTTTGTCCAATTAGCGTCAATATGTACTCTATTTCGGTGCAACGAACGAATATAGCGTAAATGTTTATTCTAATATCGTGTCTATATGTGATTTCACTCCCAATTAGAATTAATGTATACGTTAATAAGGGGTCGAAGTGACAATGGACCACAAATTACAATTAATGAATTAAAATAAATAGAATAAAAATACAACATTCGGCGTTGATGATATTTGGGACAGCTTAACGCCAAATGCGGACAATCCACAGAAAAATGGATCCCTTATTGAACAAATCTCATCCATCCATTTTTTTTTGTTTTTTTAGGGATCTGACGCTGCGCCGTCCTTTTGGCAAACAAACAGATCTCATTCGTTTCATGAAGAACAGGCAAAAATACTGCCGCCACCTTCATTTCGTTTCCATGGATTCGAGGTCGCATGTGGCGGCTCCTTCACCCTCTGCATATGGCGTGTCACTCCATTTACCTCTTCATTGCCTCCGCCCCTCTTTCACGCTCCCTTTTCATCCAAATCTACCTATGCTGATCTCCCTCTTTTCTTTTTCAAAGTTTTTTAAAATATGCTCCCTCTCGTTTATGCCCTCTCCCTCTACCTCTCTCTCTCTCTCCCTCTCAATCTATCTCCATTCCCTCTCCCTTTCCCTCTCCTTCCCCCCTCCCTCTCCCTCTCTCTTTCCCTCTCCCTTCCCTACTCTCTCACATTCCATCTCCCTTTCCTTCTCCTTCACACCCTCTCGATATGCCGCACTATCTCTCTTCCCCTATTCCTCTCCCTCTCCCCACTCCCTCGATCTGTCGCTATCTCTCCCTCCCCCTTTTCCTCTCCCTTCCACACTCTCTCTTCCTCTCCCTCTCCCTTTCCCTCTCCCTCTCCTTCTCGCCCTCTTCATCTGCCGTATTATCTCCCTCCCTCGATCTCCCTCTATCTCTCCCTCTCCCTGTTCCTCTCCCATTTCCGTTTCCCTACACTCAAAATCATGTGGTTTCTCCTTCCCTTTCTCCCTCTTTCATTTACTCCCCTTTTTCCCTCTCCCATTTCCTCCCCCATTAAAATTACACATTAATGTCACTAATATTTTTAACTAACTCCATTGTTGCATTTTTTTCTTTGTTGTAGGCACGGGATTTCATTCAGAGAGTTGATTGTGAGGGAGGAACAAATGCACGGATTGTGGGAATGTGATGTTATTTACTCCATTTATTATTAGTACTTCCAAACACATTTTTACATGAGTTAGAGAAGGTTATTAGAATATCATTTGTTACAAAGGGTAATTTTTATGGGCGATGTACATTTCGTTTATGTAGACTAATATTTTATTTAAGTTTGAAAAATAGGTTGGTTGTACATATTGTAGTTTTTTTATGGTGAACCTCTTTGTCATTCTTAGGCGAAAAGGATTGAATTTATTTCCAAGTGTATTATTGTAATTTGTAATATATATATAATTGTAATTTATTTTGATGTTGTTGCATAAGACGGGTGCTGTGATTTTAATTCTCCATGTTTTGTAAATGTTAAGCGATACACTTGATGAAGTGCGTGGGCATTGCTAACTATTTTGGTTGTCACACATGTGATTGTTCTTTCTCAATCTCTTTTTTTTTTGTTGTCACATTTTTCATTTTATTATTTATTTTATCTCATTCAATCTCCCTTTTTTTGTCTCTCTCTCTCTCCCTTATGGTACTCAGCGACGAGACTGTCTCGTTGCTGAATGGTATCTTTTTCTATCCTGCAAGTCAACGACGAGAATTTCTCGGTGTTGAATGGCATGTTTCATTTTTCACCATTCAGCACCTACACTGTGTCAAAACAAGGTCTTATGGTTCTCAGCGACGAGACTGTCGCGTCGCTGAATGTTATATTTTACTATCTTGCCAGTCAACGATAAGAATTTCTCGGTGCTGAATGGCATGTTTCATTTTTCACCATTCAGCACAAAAAATGTGTCAAAACAAGGTCTTATGGTACTCTACGACGAAACTGTCTCGTCGCTGAATGGTATTTTTTTCTATCCTGCCAGTCAACGACGAGAATTTCTCGGTGCTGAATGGCATGTTTCATTTTTCACCATTCAGCACCGACACTATGTCAACACAACACTATCCGTCCCTCTAGTCTTCATATTCTCCGACTTGTGTTTTTATGTTTCACATTTTTTTTTAACATCTTTAAAATCCAGCTTCATGGTTCTCTCTTTTCCTATCTGTCTCTATCCCATTCTTTCTTTATTTTTCTGTCCCTTTCTCTCACATGGTCTCTCTACTTCATATCACTGTTTGTCTTATCCTTGTTTTCTTTATGTCATACTATAATTTTTGCCATTCAGCGACGATGCTGTGAAGTCGCTGAATGGTATATTTCACATTCGGCAAATGGGCGACCACAATGTTTCGTTGCTGAATGGGAGCATGATACTCCAAACATAGATATGAATTTACAACGTCACTAAAAAAACATTTCATCCAAATTTTTGGCCATTCAGGTATCATAAACAATATGAAAACAAAAAAATGAAAGAGGGATATATAATATTCAAAGTCAAAGAAAGAAATACAATGTATACTGCATACTGCAGTAAAAGATAAGTAAATGTATTAACCTATAAAAAAAAACTAATCAAAAAATAAAAAAAATCCACACTATGAGTAAAAAGTTATGCAAACGGCCCGTTATCCAATATACAACGACTCCTAATTAAACCACCTCTCTAAAAAGTGCCTCATAATCATTGTATTCCTCTAAGTCTTCGTCATGACTGGATTCATCATCTTGAATGTCGGCCTCTCGAAGGAGTTGGAGTAAATCGGGTGCAGGAACCGAAGGAGGGGGCACCTCGTCGCCAACGAAATGATTTCGCCATTTCATTATTATGACTAGCAACTCTTGAGTAAGCATGCTCTCCTCCCATTTGCCATCATTTAATGACAATCCACATTGGATCATCGCCTTTCGTGCATATCCCATGCCATTTTTGTCCTTCATTTCGTTCACCTCTCGTATCGAATCGCGCGCCAATGTTAAGAAAAAGGATTTACCTGGTCCAACTAACTTACCAGACCATTTCTAGCCCCTAGGTAAGGACCACTTGTGGCTCTCTACCTCCTTCATCTTCGAATCTTCTCATTTTCTTGACCACACCTCTTTGATTTTAGAAAATACAAATGAATCGACAAGTTGCACTAAATGCGTTGCACAGGGAGAAAAAAATTGGAGTGTTGTTCTCTTTGCGCGTAAAGCGGTGTTTAATTCCTCGGACATATTGTGACCGCCACAATTGTCCACTCACGTCTATCACGATCTCCTTGGTATGACCTCGGTTCGGCAATCCATTGCGGGAAGAGCGTCTTGTCGTTCCAACCTTTCAGGCCAGTACGGTAACAAACTCCTATAGAAGAGAGTAGGAAAATATATTTACTGAGGGAGGGAGAGAGAGGGCGACAAGTGTATAGGGAGGAATCAATATAAAAAACATATAACTCCATATATAATATTTTGGGTGTGGAGTACAAGGGAGAATAAGCGAGACAATAGAGTCAATATTTATAAGGAAAAAGAGTCATAAGGAAAGAAAAACACCTGGTATGTTATCGTGGATGCCCTTCATCAGGTAATTACAGAGCTTGTTGGCGAAGATTAACATAGGAGATTTAATTCGAGGGTTCACTCCGCCCGTGAGTCGAACCATCATTTTCTTCAGTTTTACTTATAACTCCTCTAAGTGGAGCTATTGCACAGAGCTTAGCTCCCCTCACCATAAGTATCCCTTTATCCTTCTCCCTTTTTTTCCCTTCCATGGCAATGATTTTCCCTTCACCTTCCGTTACATCTGAACTCGAGTTCGTTTTCTGGGAAGCCCAAGAGGATTCTCCATAATGAGTTCCACCAAAGCCGGGTGGCGGACACCTCACTTGCCCCGAAACAATTCCCCACAAATGCTTTTCGAAAAGCAATCCCTCCATCGTAAACTCCCAATAAGTGAAGTCTGTTCCATCAAACATAGGCACCCTAGATGGTGGGCCCATAACCTGAAATTCTATGGGCTCCATTGCCCACAGAATTCGCAGATCCAAAAGAAGCTAATCTAGATAGTGCCGACTCCAAGTTGATGTAAACCCAAATGAATGATCCTTTGACAATCAGAACCCCAATTCACCTACACCCCTGTGAAGAGAAGACCTTGTGTGTGCTCAGTTCCACCACAGAATGCAAAGCTTGAATATGTGTTTTGGACAATATTCCCCACTTTGACTTACCACTGAATAAGTGCCACCCTGGCACGCAAAGAATCTTACGGACTACACCCCTGTGTAGCTTGGACTCCCTTGAGTCCGCAGCAAAAAGAATCACTGAATTTGCTCACCCGAGCATTAAGTTATGGCTGGTCAAAGATGACCTTTATAGTTACAAGCTCTCTTAGAGAGAGGTACCTAAATATCACTAAGTCTTGATCTGCCCACTCACGACTACCTACTACTAAACCCTAGTCCAATAAGAACACTATATAATACAAAAAGGTACAATGGGAGATGTACTTATAGTATGGACGTTGTACGACATGGTCTACAAGGTGACACCTGTGAAATCGGGAGCCATGGTTTCTCTTCCCATCTTCTCCGGTATCAAACCTCAGGATAGCCAAGGTAGCCATGGCTCTAGCTTCCTCTCCAATTTCTCAGTGACTGCGACAAGTTTGAGAGTTGGAGAGAGAAGTTAGAGATAGACTGCCTCGACTTCTATATTTCTTTTCATACCTAGAAAATACTAATAAAACCATTAGTTTCTACATAGATGCATGAATTGTTCCTCTTCGTTAGTCTGGTGTTAATTAGCCGTCACGTTAATGTTTATTAATCTTTGAAACCCGTTACGTGTATCGTTTCGTTAATGCTTTATTGGATAAGGCATACCACTACAAATATTTCCATAGACTTTGGTTCAAATGTGGTCTAGAGCAGCTTTTGGTTATTTGTTAGTTGTTTAGAATTCTCTACTTGTACATTTATAAATACCTATTGTACCCTACGCATTTCATCGTTGACTCTAAGCCATACGCTAAGCTAACGGCTATTAAAGATGGTATGTACCAGGATCACATCCTGGTTTTGGCAGTCCTCTTTTGGTACAAACTACGAATTAGCCTATCCTCTTTAGACAGCCATGGCTCTAGCTCTCTCTTTGGTCTTCAGTGACTGCAACAAGTATGGGGACCGGAGAGAGTTGAGCGAGAAGCAGGCTGCCTTTGCTGACTTACTCTATTTATTTTTCTAGTACAGACCTAGAAAATACATAAATTTCAACACTCCCCTTATTTTCTAGTCTACTTTCTTTTCAATTCCCACTACTAGTATATATATATATATATATATATGTATATATATATATATTTTTTTTTCTTCTTTTCTATTTTTTCTTTCTTTTCTCCTCATAAAACTTTAAGTGAATACTCTCGTATTTTAAAAGGTTCATTAGATGAGCTGAAATAAACATTCCATCTTGCTGATCACACATTTTATTAAGCATACCATTTTCCATAAATTCAAGCAAAGATTTTATCCCCCTTATCTCTTTTCCATCCATATGAATCCGATTTCCCTCTTGCAATTCAAAAAACCAGCCCCATCTCCAATCTTCAACACACACCCAGATGCTAACCCTTAAGGGAAGGAGAGAGGGAGGGAGAGAGGGAGAGGAAGAGAAAGGGAGAGGGACCATGATTTTTCGCTGTCTTTTTCTTTGGAACTGGGGACGAAGAAGAGAGAGAGAAAGCGAGAGAGGAGCAGGTAGAGCAAGAGAGAGGGAGAGAGAGAGGAGTTCCTGGTGTTTTTCTTGGTGCTGAGGATCTTGGAGAGAGAGGGAGGGTGAGCAAGCAGGGCGTGGAGATAAGGAGGGACGGGAGAGTGGAGGCGAGGCGGCCATGGATGTCGTCCAGCTGTCCATCTTCTCCAACCGCTTCATGGGCATTGCCGAGCAGATGGGACGAACTCTCCAACGAACCGCCATTTCCACCAACATCAAGGTCAGAAATTTGAACCTAAACTCACCACAATTAGTGTGGATGGAGA
This sequence comes from Zygnema cylindricum, assembly GCA_037447655.1. Lineage (NCBI taxonomy): Eukaryota > Viridiplantae > Streptophyta > Zygnematophyceae > Zygnematales > Zygnemataceae > Zygnema > Zygnema cylindricum. The sequence goes on from JBBHKE010003457.1 coordinate 244,559, forward strand.
AATTGCAAAATCGTACCGATGGGAAGTTGTACGGATGGGAAAGCTGTACAGATGGGAAAGTTGTAGCGATGGGAAAGTTGTACGAGGGGAAAATAGTAGTATGGAAAAATGCCAGTGGAATAATAGTCGCGGAAAGTGAACTTGTTGTCCACTTTCCTCTTTTTTTCTTTTGCTTTTTTTTGTTTTGAAACAGTTACTGCGTTTCAAATTTGTTCTTAATTCAGTTTTACTATCTAGAATATCAGTTAATAATATTAGCTAAAATGGTAGAACTACACTGTGAGTCACTATTAGCTTTAAGGATTAATTAGTATGGGGACTATTTTAGTGTCAATATTTCTATTTCCTGTTCAAATGACGTGGCCGATTGTGGACTGCAAAATGTAATTGGTGTTAAGAAAAAAGCAATTAGTATAAGTATCGCTATTTTGTGTTCAGAAGGCAAGAAAAATCCAAGACCAAATTTAGTGTTAGCGACGCTAATAGTGATTCATGGTGTTCTTTTAGTTTCAAATATTAAACGCCTAATGTGGCCAGAATATTCTCCACTTAATAAATATCGACTAATCCACACTAATTACAGTGGACGGTGTTGCCCGATTCTGCGACTTGGACGATTCTGAGGGCGATTCTGAGAGTGACACGTGGACAATTTTGCGTCAGAGAATCCAGCGGCTGACACGTGTCAAATCCTTTAGTTACGGAATATTTCTGACTTTGCCAAGTTGACAGTTTTGCGGGAGAGGATCTCTCACTGAAGGTACTCTCTGTGCCAGGTGTCAAATTTTTAGTGACAGAAGCACTGTTTGACAGTTCCACGTGGACTTTTCTCAGAGGTCCATATGGACACTAATTTGCCCGATGAGGAAAAATGGTTGTTGGTTCTGCGAGTGCCACGCATCAAATCGTTGTCAGAAAAACTTTTGGACGATGCCATTTGTCAAAAAAATTTCACGAAAACTTTTTGTCAGTGCCACGTGTCATAAACTTGATTGAAAAACTTTCGGATAGTGCCAATGGGATTGTTTTCAGTCAGAGAAACAAGGGTGGGTGTCAAATCCTCTCCCTCTCAGGCGCCCTATCCCTCTCCTTCTCCCTCTACCTCTCCCTCTCCCTCTCCTCCCCTTTTAGGCAAAAACATTAAAAAGTCCTTGTCAAAGTTGCTCCAAAACATACACCCAATTCCACCCAATTTCCCTTCTCTGTTTTGTTTTTTCCCCCTTCTTTTGCTTTATCATCCAATGGACATCCTTGTACGAAAAAACAAATTAACCTGAGAAAAAGACCAAAAAACCAAAACAAAAACTCACACCGATCCTGACCCACGTGCCACGTGGCAATACAGGAGCGTCTGGACTTTTCCTGCGCCATATTTAGTGCAGATGGAGGCCTGGTCGCTAACGCCCCCCATGTCCCCGTTCACCTGGGAGCCATGGCTTCCACTGTCAAGTGGCAGCTGGACTACTGGTGAGATAGAGAGAGAGAGAGAGAGAGAGAGAGAGAGAGAGAGAGAGAGAGAGAAAAGACACAGAGAGA